>JAOTON010000202.1:0-483526 GCA_034440635.1 Lepas anatifera
CCCCGTACAAATGTCCTGGATCCGCCTATGCTCCATCTCCTTGGCCCTAACCCCGTACTTGTGTCCTGGATCACTTCCATAATAAACTCCTTAGCCGATCTTAGTGATGTCCTATATCTGCCCCTGCTGGGGCTCTTTGGTTTCCATCCCCATTACTAATATCCTGGATCCGCCTACTGGCTCAAACTCCTTAGCCTCTACCTGTGCTGATGTCCTGGATCACACTTTATGCTCAGTCTCTTATTTACCCTGTGCTGATGTCCTGGATCCGCCTTTACTCGAGCTCCGGAGCCCAACCCCCCCACATAAATGTCCTGGATCCGCCTGTGCTCCGGCTCTTTGGCCCGATCCCCCGTAATAATATCCTGGATCCACTTATGTCTCCGAACTCCCGCGGCCCCACCTCCGCTTTGCCCTGGATCCGCCTATGCTCCGAACTCCTTAGCCCCTACCCCTACTGATGTCCTGGATCCGCCACCATGCTGGAACTCCACGAGTCCCACCCCCGTACTTTGATGTCCTGGATCCACTTCAATGCTCCGGAAGCTTGGCCCCATCCCATCTTTCTAATGTTACGGATCCTCCTATACTCCAACTCCCTAGCCCCACCCTCGTAATGATGTCCTGGATCCACCTTGGTCCGAACTCTTCAGCTCCTACCCCCGTACTTGATGTCCTGGGTCCACTTTATGCTCAGGCTCCCCACCCCCACACCCGTAACAGCCCCACCTCCGAGCCCCCCCCAAACGGCATAGGCGGATCCAAGGGAAAAAGGGACAAGTGACCCCCATGGAATCCTAGCGCCCCTAAAACTGTCTCGGAACCCCTGGAAAGTTCGTTAGCTACCCCTGAAATGTCGCTTCCCCCGAGATGCAGGTATCGGTGACCACTGATAGCATTTAGCGCCTACTTGATAGGTTTTCCGGCCAAAAGTGGCGTCCCTGGTGTAGATAGCACCCGCCAGAAGTTCCCCCTTCCACCTCGTCCCCGATAGGCAATCCTGGATCCGCGTGTTGGGAGCGACATTTCAGGAAGCGCCATCGACCTTGTGGGGCGTATCTTTACAATTTCAGAGGCGATGATGGCCGATTGGGGGGATGGTGGAGAGATGGGGGGAGGGGTTGGGGGAGGGGCACCTATTTCTGTATTCCCACTGAGTCCACCGCCAGGGTTCAAAACCACAGCATAATACTCTTATGGTGAGCTCGGACTTTTACGGTGCTCTAATTGCCAGCGATGCAGTATGGGTCGTTAGCCGTTGCGTTTTACCAGACACTAAACAGAGCCAGCCGCTCGATCGCTGGCAGGTGCCACGGCACGTGGACGCAAGGGTGACGCGTATTGAGAGTGTGCTACAACGGTGCACGTGGAGAAATGGCATATTCGTAAAAGTAACTTAATTGTTTCATTGATATCTAACCCAGATGGAATGTCTGACATATGCTCTCTTACCCTAGCTGCATGCAAATCCATTTCCCTCAATGACTCTAACTACCCTAAATAGACCGTTTCTTGCTTCGTTTTCATGCCGACTTCTGGCTGTTACGGTGTGAAGCAAAAATGAACCGATCAAATTAAAACTTTGAAATGTATTTTACGGCTTATAGCGCGGAAGCCGTAAGGAGATAAGTGGAGGGTATAGCAGGTGATAAAAATGACGGCAGCAAGGTTTTCTATCCAGCCCAAGTATTAAGTTCAATGCCATGCTTCTCATGGTCCCCGGAAACCAGGGGCTGAGAATAAAAAATTTTAAAAAACTTTTATATTTTATTTTTGCCTATAAATAAAAAGTTTCAGTCTGAAAGTTTTATCTCTAAGTATATAATAAAGGAAGGCTATTCTCTTTTGTACCTAAAATATGGAAACTCCATTTACCTTCAATTAGATCGGAAGATATAAAGGAGTTTGAATGATATTTTGGGAACTGCAGACCTTCTGCAGATGGGCCAAAAATGACCCTCAAATTTCTGTTTTTATTCATTTTTGTGTTTGTGCAGAACTGCACAAACAGATATATAATTGGATATTTGACTTGGAACAGAAACTTCCGTAGGTTCAGATATTTCAGGCCTATAGTTTAGACCATGAGTTTTATGCCAAATTTAGGGTGCGAAGTTTTAAAGCTAATTTGGAGCACTTAAATTTAAAAACTTTTTCTTTTTAACTTTTATGTGAACTACAAATTTTCCCATTGTAAAAGGGTTGCAAATTTGAAGAGTCTAGACAATTAGCATAAATAAGAAAATAAAAGTTAAAATCACGTAATGCAAATTCTGGGCAAAATTTTGAAAATTTTAAGGTGACAACTAAGTGGTGCTTATTCATTTGGAAATTGTCTTCTCCACAAAGATTTGAGTCTCTGATACCAGCGCCAGGGCAGACTAGCAACAACAACCTCGGCCTGCGGCCTCGGCAGGTGCCGCTCCGGCGCAGGAGAAGCCGGTGACAATGTACGTTAGGCAAACTGTTCGATTGACAGGCGAGTGTTTTCAGCAGTATGATACTTATACCAACACAATTTTCGAACTTTAGGTCTTGTGTTCTCGTTATGACTGCATTCAATCCCCTTTGTAAGCCCATGTTTTCCTAAATTAGCATGTTTCTGCACACTGCGCCACGTTTGCCCTCTGTTCATGTCATCAAATAAATAAACACACGTATAATGGTTGTTTTGTTAAGTAAAGACTGGGCATGACCAGAAGAAAGCAGATACAATATAAAATATGATGGGTTTGCCGACCGTAATTCACCTATACCTGCAGATTTTCACCCAATTCAGCCAATTTGTTAACGAGTTAGCTTCGGTTACCCTAAGTCCCAGTCCGCATGCGCAGTAACGTCTGCAGTGATTGAGAGCAAAGATACCGTTATAGTTGACTGAAGCATATCAATATGCCGTTTGTTTGTCTCCTGGTCTAAATGATCCCTTATAGCCTATTATTTCTTAGAATTCCTACTGCACATGCACATAATAATGCAGCGTCATAATGCCATCAATTAGGATTAGCAGATGATATTCTGCTTTTACTCGCA
This sequence comes from Lepas anatifera, assembly GCA_034440635.1. Classification (NCBI taxonomy): domain Eukaryota; kingdom Metazoa; phylum Arthropoda; class Thecostraca; family Lepadidae; genus Lepas; species Lepas anatifera. The sequence continues at coordinate 3,034 of JAOTON010000202.1, forward strand.
AAAATTTGAGCGAAATCGGTCTATTGGCTCCCGAGATTGCCTCCATGACCATAAGTTCTAATGCGCATGCGCACTGACTTTTGCTGTTACCAAGGGTGACAAAACATTCATGCTAACTTTAAGCACGTTGGCTTTCCCTCTGTTCAGGTCCTCCTCTGAAATATCCTAGCCTTTCAGGCTTATTTTCATAATTTCTTCTGCGCATGCGCAGAGCAGTGCAGCTTCAATGACATTTTTGACTTATATTTCGTGCTATTCTTTTGTTCACAAAATTTCAAAAAAATCGACCCGTAGCTTGCCGAGATAGCCTCTGTTACCAATAATCCAGTGCGCATGCGCAGTGACCTTTTGTTGACCTGAATACCACATTCGAAATCTGCATGGTCGATTGCCTCTCATTGATATTGTTCGGTAATTTGGTACGGAGTGCAACGAAATCTTCAATCTTTAATATGGTTATATACATACATGGTGGCTATTCAAATAGTGGTAGATACAATGGGCGGAGCTATGGGCTGAACTCCCCCCAATGTCAGAGTATCTATGGTTAATACAAACACAGAAGCTGTTCCGAGGCAATGGCGGGGAAGGCTCCAGTCCAGTACCAGCCCCCATCCTCACTGCTCCCTCGTCCGAAATGTCTCCCATGAGCTATCTCAGCACACCTCTGGACCCTGCTACCGTTCCCTAGATGCCTGAGGGCATCACTGCTCACTTCCTCGGATCTCTAAACACGCCTCGGCACCCTCTGCCCTCTAGTCAGGTTCCCGTCCGCCCCGACCGGCTAGCCACCCGCTGTATGCACTCGGATAGAAATGTTATGCCTTTCTTGCACGTATTTACCGGCTGCAGCCTATTGCTGCAGCCCAGAAGTTCCATGCAAGAAGGGCAGAATGACGTCACTACTGCTGCGGAAAAACGGGACCGAAGTATTTTGCCCCTCAGTGGCGAACTAGTCGTCGGAGCGTCATGAAACAAAACGGCAGAGCTCATAATTTCCCATACTACAAGTATAGTGAGAGCCATATATCTCAATTGAGCATAAAGGCACTTTATCACGTGATCAATCTATTACAACCTATGAAAACCGCATCAAATTCAGTCTTTATCATCATATAGCTCAAAACCTATGGGAGACGCGCGGGTATGGTCAGGCAGATGGTTGTAGAACTTGAGCCGGGCTTTTTTGGTACAAATTTCGAGAAGAAAATTTGGAAATATATAGTCATAAATTCCCAAAAAAAATATTGTATTTTTGCAGAAAGATATTTCCCATTAAGTCAGAAATTTGAGTTTAGAATATGTTGTTGTAATGACAATACCCATCTCAACAAAGAAAACTGCGTTAAAAAATGTCAAGAATTTTGAAAGTCATACGGTTTTAAAGTTTTAGGCCATAATTGCAATGTTTTGGAAAAAGGGCTAAAACTGACCTTCAAAATTATGTTTTTGGTTCAGTTTAGTGTCTATGCAGTAATGCACAGTCCATTCTGTCTGTAAAAATCCAGTTTGGAACACCTAGCATCATATCTTCAGATATTTCGAACTTTTCGATAAACTTTTATTTTTCTTTTTTCTATTTTTTAGTCTACAGCTCTCAAACTTACACTCTTTTACACACAATCAATTACCAGTTGTTGCTCAAAGTTTGAAGTAAAAATCCAAATTTGTACTTCCAAAATGATTTTTTGAAACTTTTACCTCCAACTTGTAGTGAAATGCATTACCAAAGTTATAAGTTTAGAAAAATATAATCCAAAATTTTGGAAAAGTTTTTGCAAAATTCGAAAATCTGCAGCCGTCGGGATTTTTTATGGGTTCCTGCCTTTCATCCCTGCAAGTTTCGAGTATCTGATACCAGTCCTCAGAACAGACAACTACTACTACTACTACTACTACTACTACTACTACTACTACTACTACTACTACTACTACTACTACTACTACTACTACTACTACTACTACTACTACTACTACTACTACTACTACTACTACTACTACTACTACTACTACTACTACTACTACTACTACTACTACTACTGCTACTACTACTACTACTACTACTACTACTACTACTGCTACTACTACTACTACTACTACTACTACTACTACTACTGCTGCTGCTACTACTACTACTACTACTGCTACTACTACTGCTACTACTACTACTACTACTACTACAACTACTACTACTACTACTACTACAACTACAACAACTACTACTACTACTACTACTACTACTACTACTACAACAACAGCAACAGCTACTACTACTACTACTACTACTACAGCTACTACTACTACTACTACTACTACTACTACTGCTACTACTGCAGCAACTACTACTACTACTACTACTACTACTACTACTACTACTGCTGCTGCTACTACTACTACTACTGCTACTGCTACTGCTGCTGCTGCTACTGCTACTGCTACTACTACTACTACTACTACTACTACTACTACTACTACTACTACTACTACTACTACTACTACTACTACTACTACTACTACTACTACTACTACTACTACTACGGACAACAGAGAACGAAAAACTGTCAGTATAGAAGCTGTTTCTCACTTCGTTCGTCACCGGCTTCTGACTACTACGGACAACAGAGAACGAAAAACTGTCAGTATAGAAGCCGTTTCTCACTTCGTTCGTCACCGGCTTCTGACAACAACAGACCACGACGAGACCCGTCTGAGCGGCCAGAATAGAGCCGCTTGAGAAATCTCAATGCGCTTCGCTCCATGGATTTCGTCATGCGGCTCTGACGAGACCGGAAAAACTGTCAGAATAGAAGCCGTTTCTTACTTCGTTCGTCACCGGCTTCTGACGACGACGAGACCGGAAAAACTGTCAGAATAGAAGCCGTTTCTTACTTCGTTCGTCACCGGCTTCTGACGACGAGACCGGAAAAACTGTCAGAATAGAAGCCGTTTCTTACTTCGTTCGTCACCGGCTTCTGACGTTTCTTACTTCGTTCGTCACCGGCTTCTGACTACGGACAACAGAGAACGAAAAACTGTCAGTATAGAAGCCGTTTCTCGCTTCGTTCGTCACCGGCTTCTGACGACGAGACCGGAAAAACTGTCAGAATAGAAGCCGTTTCTTACTTCGTTCGTCACCGGCTTCTGACAGACAGACGACCACGACGAGACCGGTAAAGCGGCCAGAATAGGGTCTCTTGAGAAATCTCAATGCGCTTCGCTCCATGGATTTCGTCATGCGGCTCTGACATATTGGATCCCTGGCTGTGCCAACAAGGGTATCGGTCTAGAAAAGACAGTCTCCAACTGCTGTGGGGACCCGGTTGACCATGCAGTGAGTGCCCCATGATTATGAACGCCAGGTGAGTAGTCTGCGTCTTCTGGATTGGTGGGGCTCAGTGGCTTACTGGTGGTGTTTTCTGAGCATTGGTAGGGCTCAGCCCAACCAAGTATATGACCAGTTGCGCCTCGGAAAGTGACTCCATTACGTCTTCAAGCTGGAATTGAAAATATAAAGGAGCACAAAGTAAGCTCCCGCATATTAGGCAAAGGGAGTGACAATGGTGGGACAATATGGACAACCCGCCCACCTCACCCCAACCAGCTCCGTTCAAACAAGCCCACATATGGCTCGGGCGCCACTGTGACTCCGCGTTTAGCGATTACGCTGAACATCATGCAACAGAATAAAAGCTTGACATCGCAATATCAAATGTAAATGTATCGACGCCTGCGAGCGATTGCTTAATGAAACCGATGGTAAAATACGCAAATTTGATTCGGCTTTTAAAATTATGGAAGTTTTGCAAAACTTCCGAAGTCGAAGGGTACCCCGTACACCCAGAAAGGACGCACCGAGAGTGAAAGCATAGCCCACTCTTTTCCCACTCTGCTACTGCGAGTTGATGAGATACAGGGATAGGCATCTTCCGCACGATGTCCATGTTGCCTCACCCTGCCCCTTCCCATCGAAACCTATTGCGAAGCCGTTCAACATTTATATTTATGGAAGTTGCACAAAACCTTCAACGCCTACGCACCTCACGTGCTTCTCACACAGGACACACCTCGAAAGAAAGCGTAGTGCTCTTTTACATTGTGATACCTTACACTCCATATACTTCAAAAGCTAAAGCCATGGGCAGAAGTGCAGGCATCTACTCTCCCCTTCACCGGCAACAAGCGGTTCTCGGGCGTACCACCGGCAGCAGTGCGGTGGCCGGCGCTCTCCGACCGAAGAGCTGTGGCAGCCGCCAGGCGCGGAACCAGCGGTGGCCACAGCTCAGCAGAACAAACGAGCGGCAGTAGGCCGCCGGTCGGACGCGCTCATTCGTCGTGAGTGACAGCCGGGCAGTGAGCCCGGTCAGGCGTGGCCGGGCAGGGAGCTGCCCGGCAGCAGCAGCAGCCGTCCGGCGCCACGCCGGCTGGGCTGTCGCGCCGCTGCAGACGCGTCGCCATGACGACCGAGAGGCGGCGGCCGGCGTGCAGCGCGACGGCGATGGCTGAGCCCAGGCCCGGGCCGGCGGCAGCGGCAGCTCGCCAGGCCCGCGCCGACGCCGCCTGCAGAGAAAATTGGACCACTCATGGCTTCTTCACTTGATTGTGACCGGGGCGGTGACAGATTGGAGGCCAGCGGCTGTCCCGGCCGGGCCTGGGCAAGCCCAGCAAACGCTGAGTCACCCCTGGATGGTACCCGGCTACCAACCGGGCGCCCACTGTCAATCCCCGCATTAGAAAGAGGGATTGACCTGTTGGCTGTAGCAGAGACGCGAGCAGCGGCGCCGTTTGTAGTGTTGTGAGGTGAGCCGTGTCATGAGGCCTTCACTGCCGGACTCACCAGTTTCTGCCTCGGGCTACGGCCCTGCTGCCTCATCGCATGCGTCCGACTGACCAGCGGAACTCCACCATCTGCTCAGCCAAAACACACACAGCATCACCACGCATCCCGTGCCAAGGCAAAGACCGTTCACCGCATGCAGACCCAACGTGGGCGAAGGCTGTTGACTGACACGGAGGGGATTCGAAATCAAGGAGGTGGTCTGGCGCCGGTCAAAAAAGCCCGACTTCTCACGACCAATTTCTTTAGATCATATGTTCCCAAGAAATCTTCCGGGGATCTCAATGACTGGATTACACATAAGATTCGACCAATCAGTTTAATTTGGGCTTCATTTAGGATCTCTGACTTGGTAAATTGCAGTACTGTTCTATCTTGAAACGTTTGGAAGACCTAACAGATGCATAGGTGGAAACATCGAAATGTATACTTGTATCCAATTTCAGAGTCTGATTTTTTCACGATTCAAACTGTCCTTGTTCATATACCATTAGGTTTGTGACCTCCGTCTGCTCAGATATCGAATTTGTTAACCAATAAATTGTCCATCGAGCGGATTTTTTTACTCATTTTAGCCGTTATAACCTCGACTGTGATACCATACCTGGCGCGACCTTGCGAAGATCCCCCTTGTTGCTGCGAAACTCGGTCAAATATATAAAGTATTGAGTAACGAGTACTTTTTAACACGAGCAGTGCAGAGGGGTCTGGCGTTAACACGCAGTGGAGGTTGTCCTAAAGTACCCTCCTGAGATCTCGGAAATCAACATTCAGAAAAACACCCGTAAAGAGATGTGTGGGGGCGATAGTGATCTACCTTATGTCAAGGTTTCATTGACCTAGATCAATATTTTCAAGATCAAATGAGGTCGGAAAGACCGAATCTGGGCCGTGCTGGAGGCCTTTTGAGAAACGCCGTGATGATGCGGAAAAAAACTGGGAATACACCAAAAGCGGACTAAGGTCATAGAGGAAAGGTCCCACACAATGCTCTCCAAAATTTTGAGCTAAAAGTCATTCGAGGTCAATGACCTGTGACATAAAAATATTAAATATTCCCAATAATGTACAATTTATCTGGTACTACAGCAGCCTTTAGGCGGGAAATGAGGGGTTGGCCTTGAAAAAGGATTTTGACCTTGACCTGTGACCTTGACCTTGAGTAGCGTTAACTACAAAACCATTGCATAACATACGTCATATTAAACAATGTTATCTGACCGGTATACTGAGGTCAAAGACCTTGACCTGTGACCTTTAACCTTGAGATTGACCTTCATGTGGGTTCACCTTGACATGCAACCTGAATATATGACGTTATGACGTCACCACTCAGTCTACAGTGCAGGTGAACTGGTGCGTCAGCGAGATTGCGAGGGTCTCAAAATATAGATCTAATTTTGAAAGCCTATAAATATATTATGTAGGCAGAGCAGTGCTGGCAGCAGCACTATTATTATGAGTTTTAAAGTGGTGTTGAAAATGGCCATTATCTGCCAAGTTATTTCTTTATTTTAGACCTAAATTAATATTAAAAGAATGGACACAATAAGAGGAGCTTCGACGTCAAGTCATCATAGCTGATGATGACTTGACGTCGAAAGCTCCTATTATTGTGTCTATTCTTTTAATATTGATTTAGGTCTAAAATAAAAAATAACTTCCCAGATAATGGTCATTTTCAACACCACTTTAACACGCGCATTGACGGGGGGCGGGTACCCCCTCGGGTTTTTCGGAGATAGTAGAAAAACGGCGGCGCTACGCGCCGCCGTACTTGGTATACCTTTTCCCTCATCATTTTTACAACTTCTGTGAAAATTTTAAGGTTAGGTCATCTCAGGTCAGGTCACCAGTACAGGTCAAGTGACCCGACCTCAAAAAAAGTTTAAGATAGCATAAGTCGGAGCAGGGTGAACTTATCCGATTGAAACTCATATCATATAATGGCCCTACCGAGTTCTCTAACATATGTTCCGGTATTTTTGATATCGATGACCTAAGGTCAGGTACGAGGCATGACCTCTCCATTGGAAATACATGGGAAAATGGTTTTTACGGAATAACTCAGTAACGGATGGTGATAGAGCATTTATTTTAGCTGCATTAGACTCGCCTGGGCTTTGCGGTTCTAATGATATGTATTTTATATAATTTGACCCTGACCTGACCTCAGGTCAGGTCAAATCCTTGATCCTTGACCTAGCAAGGTCAAATTATATATCATTCGATTCGGCTTGCTGCGAGGATTCATATAGTTCAAGTCGTTTTGCTCTATCTTTACTTGTTCAGATGTAATGCCCGAAAAACTGAATTTTACATGTTATCCCTATGACGGGCATGTTTTGACCTCTCGTGACCTTAAATGTGACCTGACAAAAAATGGTTCAAATGTTTTCGATGGAGAAGTGGATGGGCAGCCCAACGCCGGTTACCGTTTTTCGCTACCTACCGTGGTTCTCGAGATCTTAGGGGGGCCGGGTACCTGCCCCCCCGTCAATGCGAAGGTGGCTCAGACCCCCGTCAATGCGCGTGTTAAAACTCCTATAAATATAAGAAATATTGACTGATTGTCAATATTTCTTCACCAATTCAGGCGCTCATGAATTCCCAGAAACGGGGCTAAGTAAATATTTCCGGCGGTGAATGGTTCTCCGGCCACCTCGGAAAAATAGGTGGGGGCACTTTAGGACCCATCCAATGCGTGTGTTAAGTCTCACAACCCCGTTTCTTTTGAGGGAAATTCCTTATTCCGGAGTAAACATTGGCGTGCAGTGGTGAAAATGAATATGATTTATAACCTTTGATATAACACTTGTTTTAAAAACTACCCTTAAGACGCTTGGTTGGTGGAATTTGATCTGATCTCAATTTCGGTCTTGCTATGATCTATCTAGCTATGATCTAACTAGCACGCTATGATTTATCTAGCTGGCTAGAAAGTGAAACAGTGTGGCAGTGGGGAACCTATGGCAAACGGCTGTTCGAAATATATCACCCAGGGAACGGCTGCTGCTGCTCCGAATATATCATCTGTAGTAGGGTCAATATTGACACCCCACCTCATTTTGCTGCATTAACCCCTTCCAAGTAGGGTTCACTCAGCATACTGAAGGAAAGTGTGCAGTTCTTCGAACCTGCCATGATAACTATGGTAGGCCATGGACGAATTCAGAGAACGGTGGGGACGATCCTTAAGCACCCCTGTTGGGCCTATCTTAAATAAGCATTGCAAGGTAAGTAGTACCTCTGCAGCCCATGCCGGTTGTAGGCATAAAATTCCACCAGGAAAAAGGTCCGCCTTAAATGCAGAAAGTATTCCGGGTCGCAATGCACGCCTTTAAAGGAAGAGTGTTATGAGAATGACCTAGGACCCTAAAAAGATGATACAGATGACAGTAAAAGCGTTAAAAGACTGGTAGCCTAAAACGCAGAAGTCCAGAAACTAAAACATCTCAACCCTAAAAAGCCCAAAAAAGGCTACGTCAATGTAAAGATAAGAAAAAAAGCATGGGATGAGTTAAATGCAGCGTTTCGGTCTTAGACCGTCGTCAGGCGAGGGGTGAAAGGTGGGGATGGTTAGAGGCCTGAGGTAACCTTTTTCCAAATACCGAGTGACTGGAGGCCTAAGGTAAACTTTTGGTTGAAGCAAAAAGTATCGGCAGTCCCAGTACCCTCCTGCCGAAGGAGAAGGGAACATCGTGTGTGGTGTGTTTATATGTCTGAGCATGCGTCTGAGTGGGTGTCCCCGTATGTCGAATTTACCGCTAGAGTGGCCAGGAAGATGTTTGGGTGTTGAGAGTAGGTCCGTATTGCCGAATGAGGAATGATTCTGCGATTTTTCTGTTTGGGCCATCACTGGCGTAGTTTAGAATTTTGATGCTCAAGTTGTCTGCTGTCAGCTCATCATTTGGATGCGTGGTTAATCTGTGTTGTCCGAAAGGCGTTTCCTGCCTCCTATTTCTAGCGTCACCTAAGTGTTCGTTAAATCTTAGTCTAACGGCCCTCTGGCTCTCACCGATATAAAATGACTTGCCTGGTTCGCAAAGCTTACAATCTATCCTATAAATTACGTTTTTGGCATGACATTTCCCATGCCTGCATGACAGGCGTGGCAGAAAAGGCCTCCCCCAGGGCACTGAACTGGTTCCAGCGCGGATATGACCAAAAGATCCTTCAGGGACGTGCGGCTTCTCCACGCCACCCGCATAGGAAGGCCAGAATTTCGAACGATCCGCTTGACCTGGTCACCGAGACCACGCATCCGAATGATGAGCTGACAGCAGACAACTTGAGCATCAAAATTCTAAACTACGCCAGTGATGGCCCAAACAGAAAAATCGCAGAATCATTCCTCATTCGGCAATATGGACCTACTCTCAACACCCAAACATCTTCCTGGCCACTCTTGCGGTAAATTCGGCATACGGGCACACCCACTCAAACGCATGCTCAGACATATAAACACACCACACACGATGTTCCCTTTCTCCTTCGGCAGGAGGGTACTGGGACTGCCGATACTTTTTGCTTCAACCAAAAGTTTACCTTAGGCCTCCAGTCACTCGGTATTTGGAAAAAGGTTACCTCAGGCCTCTAGCCATCCCCACCTTTCACCCCTCGCCTGACGATGGTCTAAGACCGAAATGCTGCATTTACCTTATCCCACGCTTTTTTCTTATCTTTACCTTGACGTAGCCTTTTTTGGGCTGTTTAGGGCTTATACGTTTTAGTTTCTGGACTTTGGCGTTTTAGGCTACCAGTCTTTTAGCGCTTTTTCTGTCATCTGTATCATCTTTTTAGGGTCCTAGGTCATTCCCACAACACTCTGCGGTTTATGGCACACTATCTCCAGCAGGCCTCCCGAGAACTCATTATTTCCTTCATAGGAAAACATATGAGGAATTGGGGAGGTGGCCTCCAACCCGGTGGCCACTCAAAATTCAGCCATGTTCCCTCAGCTTCCTATCGTGCGGAGACCCTGGACCAGCCTCTGATAGAGACTCCAAGGCTGAGGCGCTGTATTTACCGTTCCGTTTGCAATGTCGTAATGATAGAAGCGGATTGTTGCAGCGTCACCTCGATTGGTCTGAGACAGTGCTGCGGCTAGCCCCGGTAACACTGACAGATCCGTGTCTGGGCTGCGTCAATCTCGACGACAACCGTCACCATGCTGAGCATGCCGAAGCCTCCTCAAATGACAACAGCCCACCCCCAGCCAGTATCGCAGCCCACGAGCAGCCTATTAAATTCCTGCTGTGATACCCCGGGGTGCAAACGGAGCGGATCTTTCACCTAACAAAGCGGCAAAACATTTTTAGATGGAATATGATTTATTTAGTTGATTTGAATGTGCTATTAGACGTGTAGAGCATGCAAACAAACTGCTGGTGGCATATTTAAATTGTCTCAGAACCCACCTTTTACCGGGCAGCAGCACTTCAAAGGGTACCGATACTACCCCCTTTCCCACCTATAGATGTGTAGACCATGCAGACAAACTACCAGATGTTAGAAGAATGACAAGAGCGACACCAGCAGATGCATGGTTCTAGGCTGCATCGCCAAAAATGTCTAAATTCGGCGCCAAAATATATTTATCAAATGCTTTTAACAGGGGTTGGTTGACCATGCATAGGCATAAACGTCTTGCTGACAGATTGGGCTAGCATTTACTTTCATTTACCGCCCTGATGTGAGTCTTCCCAACCAGTATCACTGAAAGTCGGCTTCTCTGGCACTCATGTGGTACCAAACGTGGGGTTTACTCCCTAGGCACGGATGAATGGATGATGTTATTCTAACATGCAGTTTCCATTAGTACCTCGGGCTCGTAATATCAGGAGAGGTGCTAACGAATGGAATACAACATTATCATTGCATCGCCATCCGTGTTGGAATCTTTATCGATGGGCGGGGCTTCGTTATCACAAAGCAAGGCTTGACCTGGCTCTCAAAAAGCTGCTGGAGCTGGTGGTGTTATTGGATTGGCTAACAATCGGCCGGGTCTCATCAGGAAAAATTAGCACATGAACATGTTCGTTCCTGAGTGCTGGAGCCTGCAATAAAAACATTTTGCGTCATGTAATATCTGTAATGTGGTCAGTGACATAGGAAGTCTGTGTAGAAGCGCGCACTTGGCATTTTAAGGACCTTTACCCTTCTCCTATGTGCCCTCCATCAAATACTCTAATATGGTTGTAAACACTCACCCTGCTGGGGGGGGGGCTTCATTTCACGCATGAAAAAATTTCAAAATATTGGCCTGACATAAAAATGCCTTGTCAAGAGCTTTAAAACACCGTCCGTAATTTGTATTTAGCTTATCTGGGAAATCGGAGCCCGGAGCCCACGGCACTACCAACTGCGCTACCGCCGGGGCGGCAAGTCACTAGTCAGTGTTGATAGGGACTAAATACCGTTCATCTCTGTTTCCTACGTCATAGCACCGTTCATTGCCGTCCCAGTTCAGATTCATCCCCATTCTATTCCGTGTCGCTACCGTTTCAACCGACCTGTACCGTTCTGTCGCAATTTTACACCGACGTTAACGTGTCGATAGCGTCCCAATTGCAATCTGTTACCGTTTTCTGGACGGTTCTACACTGATTAGCTGGTTGGTGCCTCCTTTGAGGTGGGCTGGCGTCCCCTGCGCCCTTCACCATTCCGACAGGTTGAGATAACTCTCCCACGTTTGTTGCGGAGCTTGCATGCTCCCGAGTACTGGCAGCTAGAGGAGGCAGCGAGGGTGCAGGTGCAGGTGTTTGCTTCCATTTATTTTTAATTTTCGGGTACCTTTTGCCCTTCCCATGCTTGGAGGGATAACTAACAACAAAGTTCCTTGTAACTACACGGGATGATGTGTTCTGTGACCCAGATAAATACAGACTGCGCAGCTTGCACGGTCTGCAATGGTAACGAAACGCGTAGGCCGGAATTAGAATCTTCAGGACGTTACCACAACGCAATTGGAGAGGCGACGGAACGTAAAGGGAACGCTGGGGAAACGACTTGGATCGGTAGGAAAAAAACAGGGACAGTTGAGGACGTTCCAAAATCGGTGTAGGAATGGTGTGGAAACGCTTTCACAACGGGCGGATTTTGCTGACCGTTCGCCCACGATCCTACATCGTTGTGTTACCATCAGAGATGGCCTACTCTACGTTAAAAAATTATTGTCCCTAGCCGTAAATCTGGAAATGAAACTTTGCGTAACTGGGCGAATTCTGTAGCGTACTACGCCAAAATTTAGCGTACCGTAGCGTATTACGAAAAAAGTTGTGTCATATATGTATATATGTACCTTCTCGTGATCTCGATCGCGGTACTAAAGATTATTGATAACGATTTTCTTTAATTCGAAATTTGAAATAGAAGTTATAATATTTTAAAAAGTAACGATCATTACTTTAGAATTAACATTTTCAAAATACCATTCTTGAAATTAGAATTAAAAAACCAAACCATTGCTTTAAAATTACAAACTTAACAATTTCACGAGAAATACATCAAATCGCTGTCAATTAAGATGGGACCTTTTGGTGGATATTGTAGTAAATCACGGACACATTTTTTGGGCCTGTAAAAATTAGAAGTCGGTTCATTTCGATTTACAATTTTTTTCAACTGGTGACAAGCATTCCCGACCTTTCGTCACAGACATCAGGTCAAACACATCAGGTCAACAAGTCACACCTCAGGTCAGGTCAAAGTCACTATTTAACACGCGCATTGACGGGGGGCGGGTACCCGCCCCCCTCGGGTTTTTTGGAGATAGCAGAAAAACGGCGGCGCGTAGCGCAGCCGTACTTGGTATACCTTTTCCCTCATCATTTTTACAACTTCTGTGAAAATTTTAAGGTTAGGTCATCTCAGGTCAGGTCACCATTACAGGTCAAGTGACCCGACCTCAAAAAAAGTTTAAGATAGCCTAAGTCGGAGCAGGGTGAACTTATCCGATTGAATTTCATATCACATAATGGTCCCACCAAGTTCTCTAAGATATGTTCCGGTATTTTTGATATCGATGACCTAAGGTCAGGTACGAGGCATGACCTCTCCATTGGAAATACATGGGAAAAATGGTTTTTACGAAATAACTCAGTAACGGACGGTGATAGAGCATTTATTTTAGCTGCATTAGACTCGCCTGGGCTTTGCGGTTCTAATGATATGCATTCTATATAATTTGACCCTGACCTGACCTCAGGTCAGGTCAAATCCTTGATTTGACCTAGCAAGGTCAAATTATATATCATTCGATTCGGCTTGCTAAGAGGATTCATATAGTTCAAGTCGTTTTGCTCTATCTTTACTTGTTCAGATTCAATGGCCGAAAAACTAAATTTACATGTTATCCCTATGACGGGCATGTTTTGACCTCTCGTGACCTTAAATGTGACCTGACAAAAAATGGTTCGAATGTTTTCGATGGAGAAGTGGATGGGCAGCCCAACGCCGTTTACCGTTTTTCGCTACCTACCGTGGTTCTCGAGATCTTAGGGGGCCGGGTACCTGCCCCCCCGTCAATGCGAAGGTGGCTCAGACCCCCGTCAATGCGCGTGTTAATCTAGCATAGTCAATATGCACATCAATTGACTTGTAGTAGCAATCTAAACGTAATGGTATCAAAATCAAAATTTTACCGTCATTTCCTGCAAAATTCTTGACACAAGTCTGAAAATCTGCTTACGTAGCCCATATGACCTCTCAGAGGTTACAGGTAAAACATTGCAACAGGAACCTAGAAATGAGCCCAAGATACTACGATTTGGGGAATATGAAGGTTTTCTCAGCTTTATCTACACAAATACAGCCCAATTTCTGTTTTCCTCGTGCATTTCCAACGGAAAGGTCATGCTCCGTACCTGACCTTAGGTTATCGATATGAAAAATCCCGGAGTATACGTCGTAGTACTCGGAAGGCTCATTGTATGGTATGAGTTTCAATCCGATAGACTCACCCTTTTCTTACTTATAACACCTAAAACATTTTTGGAGGTGAAGTCACTTAACCTGCACTGGTGACCTGACCTGAGATGACCCAACCTTAAAATTTTGGGGAAAGCTGCGGAATTGATCAAGGATAAGGTGTGGGAAATACGGCGGCGCTTCGCATCGCCGTTTTTTCGTGAAGCCGGTAAAACCCAAGAGGGTGTTCAAACACCCCCAACGGGGCGAGGGTTAAAGTCTGAATGTGTGAACAAAATGTTGAATTTGCAGTACGATATATTTTTACCGTAGCCGTAGCTAAAGTACCGTATTTCCGTAGTCGATGAAATATAACGTAGCGTAATTCCGCAGCGAAGTTTTGGCCAAAATCGAACCGTAACGTAGCGTAATTCGGTACCGTAACGTAGCGTAGGCCATCTCTGGTTACCATTCCCCACGTTGAATTAACCTTCCATCAGTTCAATTACCGACGTGCTAAGGTTGGGTTAGCGTCCGTGTGGAGCGTTAGGGGAACCGCCAAAATTTGAACATGTTGAAAAAAACTCAGCCGTCCCAACCGTTCCTACCGTTCGAGAAGATTTCGATAACGATCATAGGCGTTTCATGAGCGTCTCTCCCGTTCTTTGCCGTCCTCATACCGATCTCTGGTCGGTGAAGGAACGTCAGCTAGAACGGATGTGTGAAATGGGGTTGTTATGCATGCCTACTCTTGCACGATGGTCTACTGCGTACTCTTGCCGGACATGCTCCCCTGGGAAGAAAGTCCCCATAAAAATGTTGGCAGGCGTTTAACGTGAGCCCCAATCTTGGAGCACAGTCCTAGTTCAACTTTCCTTATGATGACAGGTCGTAAGCACAGACTCGTGATGATAGTAGCGATGTCTTCAAATTTTCCTAGATACAAAATATTACATAAATAGCGCCAAAACCCTATTTTGAGCTGTACTCCTGAAGGAAGAACAGAAGCGCGTTGAATCTTTCTAGCAAGAAGCCACTGGACTGCTTTATTTTTTTGCACCAAGGCCCCAAGTGGCTGCTCAATGGTTGCTCTCAGCGGTTGCTAGGTTACGAAAAAACTGCGCAGACTTATCTCCCACGTACTCTTACCCAGCGTTACCCGTATATTAAAAAGCAGAAAACAAGGTTTGATCCCTAATAAATATGGGGGACTACCTCAGGGTTTGTCACAAACTTTGCTGGCAAGTCGGCAGATTTTCTGGCCTCTGCAAACTACTGGTGTCATTGTTAGTTTGTCTCAGAACTCACCTTTTACCAGACAACCACCCTTCAGAACGCGCGGATACTGAAATCCCTCTCCCCCGTAGGTTGCTCGGTATTGACTGGTGTCCGCGCGGGACTGGTGGTAACGGTAGCTGCGTTAAAGATATCGTGTTTTACCGCAAATGGTGAACTCTAATGCGATTGAAATTCTAAGTTAGGGGATTTCGGCCTGTTCTATCGCCTGGCTATCCCAGTTCAAGCTCCATTATACAGGGGGCACTATTCACTTTAGTATTTCCAGCATGCTAGATAATAGATCATTGCTGTTTTCCTCGTATCAGAAAGCTGGGTTAACACGCGCCCCGCTGGGGTCCCTGGCATGACGCGCCCCGCTGGAGGGGGCATTTTCGCCCCCCTCCGTATCTCATTTCCCACGAAAGTTAAACAAAAATTATGGGCGGCGTTCAAAAGCTCTTGACAAGACGAAGAGATTTTATATGATTTTTTATGTCAGGTCAATATTGAGGTCAGTATAGGTCAAAGAAGGTTCCATAGGCTTACGAGAGCAGTGTACGTTTCTCTCTCTAGATCTGTCCCCACAGGGCTCATAATCCCGGGACATTTTTGCAATCCCGGGATCCCGGGATTCATTAACCCTCAATCCCGAGATATCCTGGGATCCCGGGATTGGGTAATTTTTTAATAAACATCTCCAAAATTAGTGTCTGCTTTAGATAACGTATGTGGTGTTTCTTAACAACAAAGTAAATATCTCCCGTTAAGGATAACTCATAGCATACTATTCTCATCATGCGGAAAGCACATGAAAATGGATATGGACACTAAACAGAATAAAATGTTCTGCTCCCCAAACAAATAAAAGCATATGAATGATATTGACAATATATATTTCTTGATTATATTTCTAGTCATATTACAATATAGGTATTTACCTATTGTGACCCGGCCTATTGTGTCCTGGTCACACAAGTCACTTGCTACGATAGTAGCACTTAAGGAAGCAAAGGGCATCAACGGCCTCGTCGCCGAGACTCGACCGCACTTTTGTGACGATATTCCCGACAGTTGAAAACACTCGTTCCGACTCAACACTCGTAGGAACTATGCCCTTGAGCCAGCTGTAGGACAGTGCTACCATGCCCGTCCTTCCTGAGACAGGCAAGTTCTCCAACTCTTTCCTAATCGCCTTGTTCATAAGCGAAGTATTGGAGAGACTTAGCCTGGATGCGCTTGAACTGTGATCTGGCTCTGGAACTCTTATCTTATCTAGAGCCTGTTGAAGCATCGATTGAAGTGACTGCTGGCTGAGGATCCTCAACGTCCATCGCTTCTGCATCTACAACTACTTCGGAAGCATGCATCTGTCCTCCCATTCTTCCCACCATATTTACAACTAAGTCCTGTACTTCCTTACGCGATGCGCTAGGAAAAATATATTTCCAATCTCTATCTGCAGACATTTTATTATGCAGTGTTTGCAGAACTTTTTCCGCACGCGACTGCCTCTGTATGATGCGTTGTTTTAAAGCATCTGACGGTTTGCGTGCAATCGCATTATCCTCCTTCACAAGCGCATCTAAAATAAATGTTAAAGCAGCTCCAGCCACCAGAAGTCCGCTTTCCCGCCTACATAGCGCTTCTGCTCCGAGTTTCAGGATCCTAATGCAACGAATGAGCCTAGGTATGGTGGCGTATTCGCAATCATCGATCATTTTAATACGTTCGTCTCCTATGTCAATAATTGCCTTATGGACAGCTGCTTTCAGAGTATCAAACCGATCCAGCATGTCACACAAACTATTCCATAGGATTTTACAGTCTAGCACCAGCATCAGTTCTTGTCCAAGTTCTTCCCTAACGTATTTCTGAAGTACCTCGTTTACTACGGGGGATTTTCGACCAGCGGACGATGTTTCTAATCTTGTTTACGATTGGATTGATGGAACTGTGTAGTTCACGGCGACAGGTAGCACCATCTGTGTCTTCGTCCGTGCTGTTACTGTCATCCTCGTCATCACAGTCGGATTCCTCTGACGAGTTAACCTGCAAGGCGGCAATATTCACATTAACGCTACGACGACAGAACAATTTGCATAGGCATGCTATGCAGCTAGGACGGCAATACAAGTCAATTGACCAGTTCAAATTTGACTCACTGATTTTCACCCATGATGATAAAATACGCGAAAAAAATACAAAGGATGTGCGTGACATCGGTCAGAGAAGGAATTTAAAGACACCGAATGTCAAAAGACCACAAATATTCATATCAGTTCGCAGAGCAAAACTCAAACACTTGCAAATATATCATTTGCTGTCATTGTCGTAATAAACTATTTTTGCGCTATTTCAGAATAAAAGCTTTCAGGTACATTAAAACTGATCTCACCTGGTAAGTTTCACCACCACCGCCGTCGTCTGTTTGTTCAGAAGTCTGCCTGTCATCACCCGAGTACAGAGCGTCGATGACGGCCAGGTGCACGCCGTGAGCGAGGCAGAGTTGGTGTTCGCAAGGCAGTGATTTCCCGAATTTGGCCATCACGGAAGCTCCGTCGATTGTTACACAGGTGACGTGCTTACTGAGCTCAAGACCAAATTCTGCCAACCTGCCCTGCAGAAGATCCAGGCACTTCTCGGCTGGCATTGAGCCGTGACAACGCGCGACACCGAGACCCCACATGTTGCCTTCGCAGTGAACAGTCACGCTCATGTAGCGACGGTTTTTCAAGGACGTATATTCATCGATTGTAAGCGAGAACATTTTACCCTTTGACACTTGATCGGCCAACTTCGCCTTCACCTCACACTTCAGGCGAGCTCAGTGTTTGAGAACACGCCGGTGAATGGTGTTATGATGGATTGGTAGGTTTTTGTAACCTTTAGCAGCCATTAGTCCACGCAGGTCCGGTGAAGTGCAAAAAACTATGAAAGGCAGTTTGTCTCTCGCCCAAATTCTAGCTAGGATGGAATCCAGATCTTCCTCAGTTTTAGAGACGTAGTAGGAATCCAGGGTCCTCATTCCTGTCGTGCATTCCGATGTTTTGGAGCTACTTTCACCGGACAAGTTCTGCGGGGTCTCCCTGGATCGGGATGGTCCAGCAACGCCTTCGCCACCATGCTTACTCTTGAGATGGACGTGAAGTCCTTTTGTTGATCCTCCAGCAATTTTCAATATATTTTTACAAATGCGAAATTTTGCTGTGCTCCCATCCTGACTTCTAAGAAAGTTTTCCCACACCGCACTGTCCTTGAATTCCACAAAATCGGTCATTGCAAGCACTTCCAAAAATGCACACAATGCGTAACTTCCTGCCCTGACTGCCTTCTGGGTCACACTGACAGCAGGCACTGAGAGTAACTGAATCAGAGGACATGCTCCCTCACAGATACGACGAGCAATTCGACCTCTCCTATTCGATGGTCGAGATAGTCGGCAACCTCCCGAGTAATATGACCTGAAACTGAATGCTTGAGGGGACGACGCCGCGGGAGAGAGAGAGAGAGAGAGAGAGAGAGAGAGAGAGAGAGAGAGAGAGAGAGAGAGAGACAGACAGACAGACAGACAGACAGACAGACAGACAGACAGACAGACAGAGAGAGAGAGAGAGAGAGAGAGAGAGAGAGAGAGAGAGAGAGAGAGAGAGAGAGAGAGAGACGAGCTCGGACAGAGAAACTGATACGGTGTGAACTGTGAAGCGATGCCAGGTATAATCTACGTCCATGTAGAAGGGAGAGCCTGGCTTTTGCTTGTGTTTGAACATTTCAGGTAGGTAAAATATTAAGCATGAAACAACGCTGTAGCATGTTGTTGGATTCTATAATTATTTTTCAAACTATCAGTGACGCTTTCCACGCCATTTTTAGTGTTGAAAAATATCGGGATCCCGGGATTTGGAAATATATAATCCCGGGATTCGGGATTAATACAACCCCGGGATCCCGATCCCGGGATTATTAGCCCTAGTCCCCGGGGAAGCTATAGCAAATCTTGATGCTTCATTGGATCCTTGTCATCGCAGCAAATCGAATAATGTATAATATGACCTTGCTAGGTCAAATAGTGAAAATTAGCTGACCTCGAGCTTAGTCAGGGTCACAGAGTGACCTGGTATGGTCATGTTGCATATCAATCGACTCCCCGTGACAATATAAGCATAATGCAAGCAAAATAGGAGCTTTATCTAAATTCAGTGAGAATTTATTAGCAAAACAATCGCTCTATGCTTCTGTGACCTGACATGACCTTTGAGAGGTCAGATGCTCAAAGACTCAACCTTATGTTTAAAATCGTGGTAAGAATAAATGGTTTGAGGATTTTCAGCTTTATTCTTCCAGTATTTACTGAAAACGAGCCCATTCTATTTTTCACCATAGACTTATAATGGGGCGACCAAAAATTGACCTCACCTTAGGTCAACAATATCGAAATTTCGAGATATCAGATTGGTAGACCCTGATGACCTTATCATATTGTGAAAGTTTCAAACTGATCGGTTCGCTGATGTTCCCTGGGCGCCGCTTCAAATTCGTGATTTTAGGTTTTGAGGTCGGGTCACTTGACCTTAAATAGCTTCTTGACCTGACATGACCTTACCACAAAAATTTTTGTCAGATGTGTAAAATTAATCAGAGATAAAGTACTGTAAGTTTCATTGTTCTGCGTCTCTTAGTTTTTGCGTTATCTGGGGAAAACAAGGAGGGGGTGAATTTTGCCCCCCCAGCGGGAAGCGTGTTAATAGAAGGAAGAAACCCTTCGCTAAAGGTCAGGAAAAGTCCCAACGTACCAACATAGTTGGGGAGAATATCTTCAGCTGCCGGGGAGTCTGTACATTTTCCATTCTTCTTCTACTGAAGCATTTCTGGTCTTATATGTGAATATTATTTCTTATGTACTGTTGAGTTATTGGTTTTCCCGCTTTGTAGACCATTTGATCACTACACATTTAGATAGTTATTCATTGGGACGTTCTGGCTATGACTCTTTGTCCTTGAGGTCGAATTAAACCTTGCCCTGGTGGGGGGGGTGTTTGATCACCCCCCCCTTGGGTTTTCCGGCGGCACGAAAAAATCGGCGGCGCGAAGCACCGCCGTACTTGCACACCTTATCCTTGATCAATTCCGCAGCTTTCCCCAAAATTTTAAGCTTGTGTCATCTCAGCTCAGATCACCAGTGCAGTTCAATAAATCTCACCGAAAAAATGTTTAAGGTGGCATAGGTAATAAATGGGTGAACCTATCGAATTGAAAGCTACGCCACATAATGGGCACACCAAGTGCTACAACATATATTCCGTTTTTTTCCTATCGATGACCAAAGTCAAGTACGGACCATGACCTCTCCATTGTAAATACATGGTAAAGACAGAAATTGGGCTGTATTTGAGTAGATACAGATGAGAACATCTTCATCTTCAACAAATCGCAGTATCCTGGGCCACTTTCCAGGCTCATGTTCCATTTTTGACCTGTGACCTTTGATAGGTCTTCTGGAAATATTTAACCCTATTTCCGTCAGGCTCCCGGCTACCCCTATTTCCGGCAGGGGGCAATATCGGCCCCCCCCTAAGATCTCGTAATCTAACCGGCCGATTTTGAAAATTCAAAGTGCTATAGATTCCCCTGACGCTAAACGTTATTTTGAAAAAAAGAAAATTTCAAAATTTTGATTTTTAAGGAGAAAGTCGTGCAAAATATACAATTTTTGTGTATTTTTTAGATTTTCCATAACCCTTGTCTCTGTTGTACGATTTTCACAAAACTAGTTCAGATTTACAAATAATTGACCCAAAATTGTCATATACTCGAGTTACGCAAAAATTCGAAATTCAATGGCAGTTCCAGGACCAGGACTATGAGGGGAAATATATACAACCTAAAAAGTTTTTGTTACGCAGATTAGAAGCCGTGATATACTGCTTGGCATCTTTGACACATAAATAAATGAAAAAAAGTGAAAAACTCATCAGGGGCGGATGCAGTAAGGTAAAACAGTGGGGTAAAATACATCCCAACAATATGCGAGTGGTATGCATGAGTATATTAGTCCCTCGACTAGTTGAAATTTATTTCTGATAATTTTTACCCTCCCATGGCAGCTCTGGGAAAGGGGGTGACATAGGCGGATCAAGGACTCTCGTCGTGGGGGGGGCGGGTGGGGGTGATTGGAAACACATTTTTAATATACAACGATATTGAGTCGCGGCGGTGATACTGGCTGGGAATATGCATTTTGAAAATGTGTAGTGACTGGACACGCCTCTGGTAATCTAGAATTTGGTTATAACTATTTTGAATTTTCATATACCCAATTGTATTCGCCCTGACACGGCTGTAAGCAGTCTTCTCACTTACTAACGTTTAGTCCTTCTTGATAACATTCCCCCCATTTTGAACTGCTGTAACCGCCCCTGATGAATACAAATAGTGACAATTGTGAATGCACTATCATCTCACATAAAAAATGATATAATAAAACCATATAACTGGTATCAGGATCAGCAGAGACGGCTTCCTTTTACAAAGAACCCATCGCATACGATAATACTTGGTTTGTGGATAGAACCTCCCCAAAAACCCAGCCATAGCTCCGCCCCTGGTAAATATATAATATTGACAATTTCAGAAAACCTGCCTGTACTAGTTTTAGGAAAAGTCAGGAAGTTTCAAAGTTCTATCGCAAGCCGTTTCGGAGATATTCTTGAAAAACCTTGAGGGGGGCAATATTAGCCCCCCCTGCCGGAAATAGGGTTAAGCAGTTTTCAGGCTTAGGTCAATGACTTTGCATGAAATGATGCTATAGCTTTTATTTTAATACCATTGCATTCAGATTGCTATTGCGAGTCGATTGATATGCATATTGGCTATGCTAAGTTAAACAGTGACCTTGACCTGACTTAAGGTCAGGTCTTCTCTGTGTTTTGACCTAGTATGGCCATGTTATACATCAGTCGATTTTCAGTGATGAGAGGAAGCGAATGGTACATTAAAAATGATTCTAACTCAATTCTGTCAGACGGTGGAGCCCAAAAACTCTTCTCAAAATCCCACTTTCTTTGACCTGTCATGACTTCAATATTGACCTCAGCCAAGAAGTGAATGATATAGTTACTTTATCAATTTGTATGAGGTATCCACCAGCGTTCGCGTTTTTCGCTATCCCGCATAGGAGCCGAGTTCGAGGAGTGTCTGTTCAAACACCCCCACCAGAGCGAAGGTGGCTCGGAGGCCCACCGGGGCGCGGATTACAATTTGGCCTATTTGAGCCGTGGACTATTTGAGCATCGCGTAAACCTGTAGTCCTTCTGTTCCATTACGTTGACTGGCGCTACCACTAGCAAAAACTGTTTTCAGCCATTCAAACGAATCAGCAGCCGGGGTTTTATTTCGGGGTTATCAGACAGGGGACTTCTGGAGACTTCGTTAAGAGAATCCGTTCGCATCCCGGTGGAAGGCGGTGGCAGCCGGTCGTCCCCGGCTGACAAACTGGCGCACGCATTACAAATTGTTATAGAGCACAATACAAAAAAACGCGCGCCGGGCTCGTCAACATAGCGATAATTATTTAAGCTGTGGATTTGAACCTGGCGGTGAAGAAGATATATATTACAGGATCACATTGGCGGACGCAAGGGGGGGGCATTTCGGCCATGCCCCCTAAAGCGCTAGAAGGAGGGGGCAAACTATCTTTTGCCCCCAATCCCGGATAATTAAAAAGGTGTTTACACTAGGTCTGCCGAGTAATTAAATCTTTGCTGCCGGATTGAATTAAATTAAAGCAATTATATTTTTGTTTCGAAATTGCGAACATATTTAACTTTTTTGTCGGAATCAGCGTCCCAAGTTACTTTGTAATATGTACATATAAGAAATATTTCAGAGCTGCAAAAAGTCGGGCTCTCGGGTCATAAAGTGCCCGACAGATTTTAGGGCACGGTATGGTCTTGCGACAGATCTTACAATCTGTGAGAAAAAATCTTGAAAGGAAGCAGAAAATATTTTTTGTTCTAAAAAAACTCAATATTAGAATTGTCACCTCTTTCACTCAACAAGTTTTTCATGAATTTGCACCTCTCCCATATCAAGCCAGTGTGCGGCAAGAACCGATGGAAAATCGAGGGACTTATGAATCGAGGGACCTTTGAATAGAGGGCCTTATGCACAGAGGGTCTTTTCGAGGGACTTATGAATCGAGGGACCTTTGAATAGAGCGCCTTATGAACAGAGGGCCTTTTAAACGTCACCCAGAAAATCCTCTGCTGGAAAAATTCCTTCACCGGCCTGTCGGGCCCGATTTGTATTCCATAGCACGCGACAGCTTGGCCCGACAGGCCGCCGTAAAGGTAAAGGCGACAGGCAAAACAGTTTTTTTCCTTCGTTTCCTTCGTTTGGAAGTACGCTCAACGCTGCCGCAAGGGCGCTGTTTGAACAGCGCCCTTGCGGCAAAGCCGGTGTAAAAGGTATCTTTGGTTTGAAAGCAGCCCTGCGGTTTGGTGTGTTGCCTTGTGGATATGGCGGAGGCCAAGGCCCTAGAATCCCGTGGTGTGGTGGAGGCAATACGTTGCAAGGTTGTGTTTTTGATTATTTTTCTCTTGCATTACTTTGGTATACATCTTGAGTAAACTGGTTGAGCCTGGATTTCATCGTCCATAGTTGAAAGGCTGATAAATGGCTCCGATTAAGCTGAAGCCCCTTCCACCGTCCCGTGTCAAGCTTAAATGTGGATTTGAGGGATGTGGGTATTTTGGCGAGAAACGTTTTTTTAAGGAGCATCAGCGAATCAAGCATTCTGGGCTGCCCTGCAAGTTCAGGAACAGTGGTTTTGGCCAAGGAGGTCGTTTTGAAGCATGGATCAAACAGCGGGCAGATCAGAACAGTGTGGGGAGAAAACAAACAAGTAATTGATGTGGTGTTCGTTGTAATTTCGGCAGCTTACATTTATTTCCACACAGTATGTTATGCTCACTGTTGATCAATAATTTTAAATGATATTAATAAGGGAAAAATGAATTTTACCAGCAGACTGGTCAAATTAGACTAAAACATTTGATTTTCCCTTCCGTCTTCTTTTAAACCCAATGCCTGTTTGTCCAGAATTAACCACAAAAGTTGCATACCTTCATCAGTGGGTTTGTAGATGCCAAAGAAACAAAACTCTTCACCTTTCCACATTAATTTGAGTTTTAAGTACCAAACTATTTCTCCTATTTCATTTTATTCACTTACCTAAATATGCCTATGATCTATGTCAAGGAGACAAAGATATAACAAAAACACAGCCTAGTGCAACCTTTACTCATTCCTTTTACTCTTAACTTCCTTGGAAACATGATATTTATTTGACATTTACTATCTAACTGACTTAAGGTTATTTATTAGCCTCATGAACTTCAGATCCTAAACCACGTACCCTCATGGAAATGAGCACGGCAATGCATGAAAAACTTTGAGATAGCCAACAGCTTCAAAATTTAGGATTTTTCATGTAAACATGCATTTAAAGTCATGGAAAGCTAATATTACATGTTTGTATTCAACTACAAGTAGCCATGATCCTTAAAAACACTTTCGAATATCAAAAAAGTACCCCTCCAATCTTGTTTGTCTGGCCATCAGAGCAAAATCCATATATAAATTTTGGGGTTCCTTCCAAATTACCCCCTCCCACCTCCAAAAAACTGAAATCATGAAAATCTGCAGAAGCTGGCATAAGTAACCGCATGGTTTGGGAACCAGGTCAGCTTTCTTCCATTGCAAACTATATTTTTAAGTATTCTGGGCTGGACTATGTAACATAATAACAAAATATCACTTATTCTCATTCTAGTGCAGCATTTTTTGTCAATGGCGGCTGCAGAGGTCTGAAAAAGGGGGGCTGCTTTTCATGTTATTGTATATTTCCACCTGTGACCTAAATCATCTGAATTCAAGACTGAGTCTTATTCAAGATCCAGTTGAGCTGACTTTGACACACACTATTTGTATGCTGTACGTCCACAAATCTCAAATTACATCCAATAATTGTCGCCACCGTCGATAACCTGGGTGCCTCCTTAACGCACAAGTAAAAACAGTCTGCTGGTTGGTTCCTGTATTTCCAGCCAGAAGTGCAGAGATGGCTTAGGATACACAGGACAACAGTTAACACAATGGAAAGAGCGGTCATCAGCAGATTCATGCATGTGGTTTCTGTCGGAAAAGAACACTTAGATTAGCTGGACGTAGAATCTGGAGGTCGTTAGGAAAACCGCACACATGACACGCCAGCACAACAATTTAGCCGTGAAGAGTAACAGTAACACTACACATAATAATTGCCAATGAGAGCACACAGACGTCAGGCTCACCAGAGTTTTGCTCTCCAGCGACGGTGCGATATCTTCATTCTAAGGCTCCATGTTGAGAGGTTCAGTACATTGAGCCTTATTCTTATACATACCAAAACAAACAAAACATCTTTCAGATCAATAATGTCTTCTCTGAAAGTAAGTGAAACATTGTCAGCTACGCAGCACATCATTTTATCACAACAATAAACCGACGATAGGGAGTCACGACACCCTCCCCCCCGGTATGCGCAGCTATGATCACTCCAGCTCTGCTCCACTGGTAATTGCTGGTTACCACGTGATTATCACAGATCACGATATCTCATGATAAATAGGACACGGCACCCTGAACGTTCCTGAGCAAGACAATCACAGAACACCGTTAACGTCCCTGCAGACCACACATTCAAGTCTTTCACTGTCTTCAGATTATACGATGTCGGGAATCGGGGGGCGTAGAGCAGGCGACGAGCAATCGTACGCCACCCTACAGGGGGACGCGCGCAGCAGGAGTGACGGCAGAACCAGCTTCACCGCCTGAAGTCATCGCCCGGAGACACCGCTATGGGGACTTAGGACTGGTAAGTATTTATGGAACATAATGACAAATGGACAAGGACAGAAACTCTGACAGTGCCGTAGTGGCATGTAGTATCGGCCAGACACTAGATCTGAGATTCAGTTGCCTTCCTCTAGCAAACATACCCTTGCTGCTGGTCTGTGGAATGTTGCTCCCGATCCAGTTATCAGCTCCACCGATCGCACCTTATCATCTGTACCGCGGAAGACCTTCGTAATCCGAGCCAGGGGCCAGTACCCCCTTGGTGAGTCATTTTCCATCATGAGGACGACGTCGTTCACACAGAGATTTCTCACCTCTTTGTTCCATTTCGTGCGTGGCAACAGGGTCGGCAAATACTCCCGCTGCCATCTCTTCCAGAACATATCAGCCATGGTCTGGGTCTGTCGCCAGCGACGACGGCTATTGACCTCCTTCGTCCAGAACTTACCAGGCGACGTGTTATAATAAGCACATCCCAGTAGCAGGTGGTTAGGTGTCAACGGCTCCAAATCCCTTTCATCTGAACTGATGTAAGTCAAAGGGCGGCCGTTTATCATCGCCTCGATCTCGGTGAGCAGTGTGTAGAGCACCTCTTCAGTCACCGTTTGCTGCCCCAGGACCACTCTGAGTGACCGTTTGACAGAACCCACCAACCTTTCCCACACTCCACCCATGTGCGGAGCGTTCGGTGGTAGAAATACCCATTGAATCCCTTGCGCACTCAGTTCATTCTCGATTCGTTCTTGGTCTAGTTCTTGCAGGGACTGGCGCATTTCACGTTCTGCCCCCACAAAATTGCTCCCGTTGTCAGGGTAAACTCGGTCGGGTTTTGCTCGCCTTGCCAAGAAGCGTCGGAATGCCAGGAGAAAGCTGTCCGTATCCAGACTGGTGGCAAGTTCCAGATGAATGGCTCGGATGTTCAGGGAGGTAAACAGAGCCCCATACACTTTGCTGGTTTTGCGGTGCTTCTTCACATACATGGGCCCAAAATAATCCACAGCTGTCGAGCCAAACGCACGCAATGGCCGGGTTCTGCACTCTGGAAGATCTGCCATTTTTGGTACTTGTGGCTGACTTCGTCTATGTTTGCACACAAGGCACCCATAGAGAAATCGCTTCACGGCAGATCTCCCCTTGGGGATCCAGAACCTTAAACGAATTTCGGTCAGAGTTCGCTCCATTCCTGAGTGACACAGGTCTTGGTGCGTATCAGTTACCAGAAGCTTTGTAACTACATCGTCGGGTGGCAGGATCACTGGCTGTGGGTCGATGAACGGTTGGGTGACTTTTCCAAGCCTTCCAGCGGCACGCATGACACCGTGGGTGTCACAAACAGGTGTTAGTTGCTGCAGTCTGTTATCTTTCAGCGACTTTCCCGCAGATATCACCTCGAGTTCTTCATGATAACATCGCTGTTGAGCGCTGCGAAAAATCTTTGCTTCAGCTCGTCGGAGCTCCTCCACAGGGAGGGGGCCGCACACGTTCTTGAATGTTTCAGGTGACACCTTTGCAGCTAAATTGCCGACAAATCTCAGTATCCATGCCGCTACTCGCTTCAGTCTTTTCCATGATGAATATTTCTCTGGTTTAGGCAGGGCTTCGTCTAGTTTGGGCACAATCTGGTTTCTAGTCACCTCGTTACTCGTTGTGACGAAAACCCCCTTGACTTCCGGGTCAGACTTTGACAGATCTGAACTCCAGGTGGGTTGAACAGGCCACATGCTGTTTTTTTCCCAGAGGAATTTTGGCCCATGTTTCCAAATTTGGTTGGAGATCAATTCATCTGCACCCAGTCCTCTGGAGCACATGTCGGCAGGATTGAGACGACCAGGGATGTGCCTCCACTGATCCGGGTCTGTAGACTGGCGAATCTCTGCCACACGGTTGGCAACGAAGACGTGAAACCTTCGGCTCTCGTTATTTACATACTGGAGCACTGCTTTGCTGTCGCACCAGAAGATAGTCTGTGTTATCGGAAGTGTAAGCTGCTCCTTCACCGTCTCGGCCAATCTGGCAGCCATGACTGCACCCTGGAGCTCAAGTCTTACCACTGACATTTGCTTCAGTGGTGCGACGCGAGACTTGGCCATGACAAACTTCACTGTTGGGTTTCCACAGCTGCTGGCAGTCCTGAGGTAGCACACAGTACCAAATGCTACACTTGACGCGTCACAGAAGACATACAGGTCTCGACACGCTTCATTTTCTATCCCGCTGCTTAGAGCTCGGGGAACCGTCAGGTTTCCCAAATGCTTTAGGTTCTCTCTCCATGCCAACCAGCGCGCCAATTCAGCACCGGACAATTCATCGTCCCATCCAGACTTCAACGTCCAGAGAGTTTGTACCAGTAGCTTTGCTTGCAGTACAAATGGCGTAGCTAGACCCAAAGGGTCAAAGAGGCGGGCTGTCGCTCGCACCACACCCCGCTTTGTGGACGGTACTTCACCACTAACAACACGTGTCCTGAGCGTGTCTTCCACCGGGTCCCACTCACACCCCAGAACAGTCTCCGATGGAAGAGAGAGGTCAGAGTGCGCCCTTTCTCCCTCAGAGATGCTCTGAAGGACTGGAACAGAGTTGCTCCTCCATTTGGTGAGGCGGAATCCACCCAGCGAAAGTAGCGAAGTGACTGCCTCCTGCATGTTCATGGCTGCCTCCGGAGACTCTTCACTTCTCAAAAAATCATCCATATAAAAATTACTGATGACTCACTGCGGTTGTCCTCAGCCGTCTTCCGCAACACGAAATTCGCAGAGGCTGGACTGGACTTGGCACCGAAGATCATAACCGTCATAGTGTACGTCTCTGGCTCTTGAGTCACGTTGAGGTTTCTCCACAGGAACCGTAGGGAGTGTTGGTCTTCCCGGACCACTTTGACTTGGTGATGCATTTTTTCGATATCACCGGCGATTCCTACGTCTCTCTCTCGGAATCTCAGCAGCACTCCTGGTAGTCCCAAAAGCATGTCTGGGCCACTGAGCAGTTGATCGTTTAGAGACGTCCCTCGGTATTCAGCTGCTGCATCGAACACCAAGCGAAGTTTGTCCGGTTTGTGAGGGTTAACTACGCCATGGTGAGGCAGGTACCACTCACGGGGGTGATTGCTTGCCAGTTCGTCCTTCGATAGCTTGCGTGCGAATCCCCTTTCCACGTAGTCATCAATTATCTGGCTGTACTGTTCTGCTTTCTTTGGATTCCGCAGAAGGCTCCTTTCTAGACTTTGGAGACGACGGACAGCCATCGTTCTATTGTTAGGGAGACTGACTTGATCTTTTCTCCACAGGAGACCAGTCTCATATCTCCCGTCCACCAATGCTGTGGTTTCTTCCATCATACATTGAGCCCTCGTGTCTTCTTGAGACTTACTTCCATCAGACTTCACCGCTACACCAAATGATTCAGTCGTCCACCATTGTTGTAGCTGACTTGAGAAATCTGGTTCCTGTGACACGGTTGAGATAAGCATAACTTCTCGGCAGCTTTCGGGGGCGGGACCCTTGATGGATCCGGTTAGCGCCCAGCCGAAGACAGTTCTGACTGCTACAGGCTGGCCCGGTTTACCAAGTCTGGCTTCCTTTTGCAAGACCGCCTCGATTACGTTTGCCCCCAGCAACAGCTCCACTGGCCTTCCGTTGGCTGTGACAATGTCGAGGTCATGTATGTGCTGCCACTTGTCTGTCAACCTGGAAGGGAGTGCTGGAGGGTTAACGTTTATGTATGGCACCGCGAATGCCTCGGGGACGTGGACAGAGGTGTTTCGTTCCTCTTCGCTAAGCGAGGTCAATGTCAGTGACACTCGCTCAGAGTCATGTACACTCCCCGGGCCCTCCACATTCTGCAGACTAAGTCGCTGTCGCTCTCCGGTTATATGCAGGTCTTCCAACGCATCATGGCAGCATAGCGATGTCTGTGAACCGGGGTCTAGAAGTGCGGTGACGTCTCGATGCTTACCGCCCTTTCCGTGTACCCGCACACTGACAATTTGTAGGAGAGTAACACTTTCCTCAGACGTGGGATACGACGCAGCAACGATGCGGTCAACAGCATGACCTTGACGGGCCAGACCAGTCGCAGCACCGCCATTCTGGCCGCTGATTATCCGACGGCTGCCGTGTAGTAGAGCGTGGTGCCTCATCCGGCACCCGTCTTGTCCACACACCTTTGCCTCGTTGCACCCCCTGAGTCTGTGACCTCTTTGTAGGCAGAAGAAACACATGTTGTGGTCACTCACATGCTGCGCCCGGGCGTTTGGGGACCATGATGCGAATACTTCACAATCAAGGAGAGTATGACTCTGGTCACAGCAGCTACACTGCACTTCACTCGCAGTGACAGTGAGCGTAGAGCGCTTCACAGGAGCTCTTTGGTCGATGCAAGTGCTGTCGATGCAGTTGAGTGTGATCTTAACTTGCTTGCCCAGCCACGCGGCAAACGTTTGCAATGATAGTTCACTAGGCTGGGTCTCGATCTCGAACTTACTCCACTCTCTTCGGAGTTCCATGGGCAGCTTCTCCACCGTCCGTTGTAGGTTTTCGTGGCTCTTCAGGTCACCCTCGCTCTTCAGTGTCTTCAACACAGCCACTGTGCTGTTAACCACCGCAAAGAAATTCTCCAGGTGGACGGCGTTCATGTTAGAGATTCGTGGGGTGGCAAACAGCTCATGAAGGTGCGCACGCACAACGTCCCGGTCTCTTCCAAATCTCTCCTTTAAAGTCTCTAGGGCATCATTGTAGAGCTCGGGTGTCAGCAAAAAACCACTAATGGTCTTGCGCGCTGTACCGGATACGGCGGCCTGCAGGTACATCATCTTCTCGGTCGTTGACAGCGATTGGTTATGGACCATAACTTCAAAAAGTCCATACCATCGCGGCCATTCCAGAACATCCCCGCTAAACGTGGGAAGAGTAATCTTGGGAAGGCTCAAAGTAGACTGAGAGCCGGTGGGCTGACTCTTATGAGGAGGATTATCTTCAAGTGCAGGCTCGTCTCTGAAGTCATCCAGACGTTCCCACTCGAGGTCGTTGAGTGCAGCTTTCTGCAGGGATGATTCAAGCTGTGCAAGGTCACGAGCTGCAGTGAGCTCAAACATTTTTCTCTTTCTTCTTATTTGTCGCTCTTCATCCTCCAGCTTCATTTCGGCCTCCGCCTGGGCCACCCTGCGTTGTTTTAGTTTCAGCTGAATTTCAGCCTCTCGTGCCTTACTTTTGTCAGACCTTGCTGACAAGTCTGACTTTGAAGAAAGGTTCGAGACAGCTGACGGGGCCTCATCCTTCCTAGAGTGCAGATACACTCTTATCCTTTCAATGGCGTCTTCGTGCTTCTGTTTTACTTCCTGGATGTATTGTTCTGCCCTTTGCAGGTCGTCCTGTTCTTTGAGGTGACTCATGTATTGGGAATGAACCTCTTCCACAGCCTGGCAGGCATCATCAATCTGCTCCATAAGCCTTACAAGCTGTGTGTGACTTCCCTTTGCTTCTATTACTATGAAGGCTCGTCGTCTTGCGTTAGTGAGGGCTCCGACCTTTCTGGCTCTGTCCCTTTTAAGTACATCCTTTGGGTCTTGATCCATTGTCCAAAACTCTGAAACTGTCGCCACCTTCGATAACCTGGGTGCCTCCTTAACGCTCAAGTAAAAACAGTCTGCTGGTTGGTTCCTGTATTTCCAGCCAGAAGTGCAGAGATGGCTTAGGATACACAGGACAACAGTTAACACAATGGAAAGAGCGGTCATCAGCAGATTCATGCATGTGGTTTCTGTCGGAAAAGAACACTTAGATTAGCTGGATGTAGAATCTGGAGGTCGTTAGGAAAACCGCACACATGACACGCCAGCACAACAATTTAGCCGTGAAGAGTAACAGTAACACTACACACATAATAATTGCCAATGAGAGCACACAGACGTCAGGCTCACCAGAGTTTTGCTCTCCAGCGACGGTGCGATATCTTCATTCTAAGGCTCCATGTTGAGAGGTTCAGTACATTGAGCCTTATTCTTATGCATACCAAAACAAACAAAACATCTTCCAGATCAATAATGTCTTCTCTGAAAGTAAGTGAAACATTGTCAGCTACGCAGCACATCATTTTATCACAACAATAAACCGACGATAGGGAGTCACGACAATAATAAATTTCCTTTACCAATGGTGACTCCAGAAAATGAGAATTGGTGGTTCGGTATTCAATTTGTTATAGGTTTCTGCCGATAACCTTAATTTCCTGAGCGTGTCTGATAATTGAAAACCCGAAGAACAGTCTCAGTTCTAGAGTTTTGAAAATTAATAGACTTGTGTCATTCCACTTAGATTTTCCATAGGCGGCTTCAGAGCACGAAAAATAAGGATATCACACATATAAGGATCAGAGCACAAAAATAAGGATAATGATATCCATTGGTGCCAAACTTGAAGTTTTTTATGTATCATCATCATAATCATGTATTTCTCACACTTCCACACAAATGAGGTGGCTTTTAAAGTGTCGCCGCAATGAGTATTAAGTGATTATAAACTATGGAAGGAGATGGTAAGTATGAGGAAAGGTGAGGATCAAGAGGATGGGATTCTACCTGGAGGGGTCGCTGCAGCCACAGGCGCATGCGCTCACAGCCTCCAGGTAGAGTAAGGATAAGGATAAGGATTAGGTACCGGTAAAAAAAACACACACACACACACACAATCGCACACACACTTCGAACATTTAAACTAAAATAATATGAGGATGAAAATGTTCGATTCTTCGGCTTCGTTTTCATTTCGTCTTCGATCTGATAAATTTCGTTGTTTGTGCTCCATCTTGTCTGTGACATCGTTGATCTTGCTTCACTGATGTTCAATTGTTGCATATTTTTTCTTTTCTTTAATCTCTGGTGCTGATGTTTTCTTTCATAAAACTTGTTTTTTATTGTTCTCTAAAATTAGCCATCCTGAAATATTTCAATATTCCCGCCGCAGAAGCTTTTTTCTTGAAGGAGCTCTTAGAAACACGTGAAACGCAAGAAAAAATCAAGGAGAAAGATTGGCGACGAAACGAGGATAGTAGGCCAAAAATGATGACTTACTTCTTATTTTTATCTTCTTCTAGCTTGCACCAGAGACGGTCGAGGCGAATAAAAATTAGTACATAATGGAGACAAAAGAATGTATCCTTCACCTCTATGGTATCATTGCTGATTTTGAATTAGAACAGGAGTATTTTTATATTTTCAAAGAGCACTGAAAACACGTCCACTCCCTGTCGCTGAAAGAACTGAACTGCTAATTTTAGTATTTTCTATTAAGAATGTGGAAAAAAGTAGGAACATTTTACCAATTGAATGGGTTTTAGACAATTTTAATAGTCCTGTCCTAACCACCCGACAGATTTGGAGGTTTTTTCGAAAGTGCCCGACAGATTTGAGATTTTTTGCAGCTCTGATATTTTTAGCCCCATGAATTCAAAGGCTGTAACAATTGGATTATTTTACACATGAAAAACATTTGTTGTGGCCTGAAGACCATCTCAAATAAATATCAATAATATCCGCTAATCAATACTATATTTTATCACACGAATGTGACAAATCAAGGATATGTGCTCAGGCTTCTGCTCCACAAGTTATAATTCCCTCTGGGGAACATTCCTCTCATCTCGGGGCATCAATTGGTCTGCGTTGGGAACCAGATTGTTTTTTTACCTCTGCCCTTCGCAAGCATTTGATGGTCTAGTCATATAATTACATAGCAACTCGGCGGGGTATGACATAATATATATTCTATGATCACCAGTTTGTATTTGACTTACAAATCTAAGCATGCTGATTGAAAACAGTGGATATTTTTAAACTATATATATTTACTATATTTTATATTTACAACAGTGGATAATTCAAACCATAATCTTTGTTTGCCAGCCAAATAACACACACAAAAAGTGTAGAGTACGTCGCCTACAAAGATAGAATAAACAATCGATTAGCCTCACAACTCCTTTCAACAATGGAAGTTAGTTAGTTAAGGGCTTTTTACAGAACGCCTCATAAAAAGCCCTTAACTAACTAACTTCCATTGTTGAAAGGAGTTGTGAGGCTAATCGATTGCTTATTCTATCTTTGTAGACTACGTACTCTACACTTTTTGTGTGTGTTATTTGGCTGGCAAACAAAGATTATAGTTTGAATTATCCACTGTTGTGAATATAAAATATAGTAAATATATGTAGTTTAAAAATATCCACTGTTTTCAATCAGCATGCTTAGATTTGTAAGTCAAATACAAACTAAGTCAAATACAAACTCAACAACAATGGAAAACAGAGGGGTCCTTATATACCCAAGAATTCCCTAACATGATAAATTACAAACTATATGCTTTACTTGTCAATCAACTTACAAACACAAAAATTGTCACACAAAGCATAGGCTACAAGGATGACATAAATTATACGATACATCATAGGTGTCACAACTTCTTTCAGTTCTTTTTATCAAAGGGGCCAGGGATCCAAGAACCAAAAAACCCTGTGGTGGCAACGCATGATTCCGATACAGTACCTAATTCTCGGAGCTTGTGGGAATATGAAAATTCGATGATAACATTTGTTTATGTCTGAGAATGAAGGGCCAATACTGCAGAGGTAGCTCGTGCAGGACACACAGACCGCACAAAGTTGGCACGGGGCTCCACCATAGGGCGAGAAACCTCTTATCTGTACCGATCCAGAGAGTCCGAACTTTGACACATCGTTGATGAGAGATTGATAACACGACTGGATGAACTTCTGTGGTGGTGGAGCTAAATGTCACAAAAAGGGCAATGGGTTTTAACCCGCGCCCCACCGGGGGTCCGGCGCCACCTTCGCCCCACCGGGGGGCCATCGATGGCCCCCCTCTAACTCCGAAAATATGGGCGTTAGCGCAAATCTGCAAAGTGCAATAGAAAGCTTGCGTGAATTCAGTAAGAAATTACTTCGCATGTTTTAGTGCTCAGGTCAATGGTTTGACCTCCAGAGGCCAAATAAGGTCAAGATCGGCTATTTTCACTCAAATATGCAATGATTAAGCCAACTGGGCATAACTCTTATGTCATTAGAGCTATTGAGGCCTGGTAAAGTACATTTGATAGCAAATTGCCAGTACTTTTTCCGCTATGTGGAACGTAATGACCTCCCGCCAGTGGTTTGACCGCCAGAGGTCACCTCGTGACCTAATATGACCTGAGGTCATGAAAGGTCAAAAAGTGACCTTGCCGTATATCAAATGAAAGCCAGTGACAAGACAAACACGATGGTGTTTGTTTCACCGCTCTAGTTCAATTAGGTCAAAAGTTATTGGTCAAAATACTGTTTTTGACCTCTGGTGACCTTGCATGACCTTGGAAAAGTCAAAGGGCAAATATGACCCCTGGTATCCGTGAAAGGGTGTCCAAAAACGTTGTTCTGAGCAGTCTGAGTATTTGCAATCATTTTTGTGGCTTTTATATCATGAAATAGCTTTTCCCCATGCTTTTCCAATGGGAGAGGTCGCCTCGTGACCTGACCTCAGGGCACGAAATCGAAAAATCCCGGATATACACCTTGTAGACCCTGGAGGGGTCATGAAGTGTACGAAGTTTCAAATTGATCGACTTCGAAATGTAGCTCTTACAGAGCTCTAAAGGTGAAGTGAGGTGACCTTGGTTGACCTCGTCTGGTGACCTGACCTTGGGTGACCCGGGGTAAAAAATTTCAGGGATGATGGGAAAATGATGCAGTGAGAGGTAGAACCCTCAACCGCGGTGCTGCGCCTCGGCATTTTTCTGCTATCCCGGAAAAACCTTAGGGGGGCCATCGATGGCCCCCCGGCGGTGGGGCGAGGGTTAAGAAAAATGAGAACTGGAAAAAGGGGCTGTATTTCTGTAGAGACCGCAGACAATAACTTCTCACTCCTAAAATCTTGGTATCTTGGGCCATTCTCCACGATCATGTGTCAAGTATCAACCCGACGCTTCTCAGAGGTCGCCTGGGACTTCTTAAGCAGGTTTTCATACTGGGATCAATCTGGGATCATCTGGCAGGAAATGGCAATATAGCTTTCGCTTTGATACCAATACATTTGGATTATCATTGTTAGTCGATTGATATGCATATTGGCTATTTTAGGTCAGACAGTGGCCTTGAACCGACCTCAGGTCAGAACATTTTGAAATTCTAAACTGGTATAATTATACATTGCATGATTCGATTCACCGTAACTAGAGAAATTAAATGACTAAAAATATTGGTTGTAACTCAACTCAGCCAGATCTAGAGCAGAAAACTTAACACGCGCATTGACGGGGGTCTGAGCCACCTTCGCATTGACGGGGGGCGGGTACCCGCCCCCTAAGGTTTCGAGAACCACGGTAGGTAGCGAAAAACGGTAAACGGCGTTGGGCTGCCCATTCACTTCTCCATCGGAAACATTTGAACCATTTTTTTGTCAGGTCACATTTAAGGGCACGAGAGGTCAAAACATGCCGTCATAGGGATAACATGTAAATTCAGTTTTTCGGCCATTACATCTGAACAAGTAAAGATAGAGCAAAACAATTTAAACTGTATGAATCCTCTCAGCAAGCCGAAACGAATGATATATGATTTGACCTTGCTAGGTCAAGGATCAAGGATTTGACCTGACCTGAGGTCAGGTGTGGGTCAAATTATATAAAATGCATATCAAACGTTGATAAGTTTTGAAGTGCTGCGGCGAGGAGCATGATGATGAGTTGTTAAGATGTTCCCTGGCCTCTCCCCTCGAATCCGGAAATGTAAAAAACACTGAAGATTGTATATTCGGGCACAGCCCTTCATCAGAATCGTGGAGTAAATATCAATAATTCTCAGTCCTAGTATAGCCAGACCTCGAATTCGAGGTCTGGCTATACTAGGACTGAGAATTATTGATATTTACTCCACGATTCTGATGAAGGGCTGTGCCCGAATATACAATCTTCAGTGTTTTTTACATTTCCGGATTCGAGGGAGAGGCCAGGGAACATCTTAACAAAATGCATATCATTAGAACCGCAAAGCCCAGGCGAGTTTAATGCAGCTAAAAAATGCTCTATTACCATCCGTTACTGAGTTATTCCGTAAAAAAAACATTTTTCCCATGTATTTCCAATGGAGAGGTCATGCCTCGTACCTGACCTTAGGTCATCGATATCAAAAATACCGGAACATATTTTAGAGAACTCGGTAGGGCCATTATGTGATATGAGTTTCAATCGGATAAGTTCACCCTGCTCTGACTTATGCTATCTTAAACTTTTTTTGAGGTCGGGTCACTTGACCTGCAACTGGTGACCTGATCTGAGATGACCTAACCTTAAAATTTTCACAGAAGTTGTAAAAATGATGAGGGAAAAGGTATGCCAAGTACGGCGGCGCTACGTGCCGCCGTTTTTCTGCTATCTACGAAAAACCCGAGGGGGTGGGGGCGGATACCCGCCTCCCCGTCAATGCGCGTGTTAACATTATCTAATCTGTTCCTTCTTTGATCTGTTATGACTTCAATATCGACCTGAGACAAAATTTTCCCGGTATAGTTCGTCATATATACAGAATGGTGAGACAGATTGGTAAACAGGTGCTTACAATGGGATTCTTGTATAAGGTTTTGGTTTTAACAAATATTACAATTTAACATACCTACGCTTCGGCTATTCCGCCTTCATCACGGCATTGAAATAAATTTAAATACACATTAAACACATGAGAGAAACAAGCTCATTTCCCGCGGGCTAACTACCAATGTTCACGGTTTTTTTCGCTTTTCTGCATAGGATATCTTTTTGGGTTTAACGACGTACCAACTACTGAGGTCAAATAGCGTCGAATTCCGCATAGTAGCCGTGATCGAGGAGGGGGGGCGGTGTTCAAACCCAAGATACCTTTACTTAAAGGTACGTTCAAGACGGATTCCTCCACGCCTGAGTGACGTCACACGGGCGTGGAAGAATTCGTTCACCACTGGGCCGTACGTCAAACTGCTGCTAATGGCACTGTCCGTTTACGTATTTATGAGAATACACGATAATCAAGTTTATCCCAAATGCAAGAAATAAGCATTTCCTTTTCGATAATGGGCATCTCTATGCAAAAATTGTGTCATTTAACCATTTAATTCTCCCATGTTATATACTCCAAGGTGTGATGTCACATCCGGTGATCTGCGCTTGCTGTTGGAAGGGGGCTGGTTCAAACCTCTGACTGAGGCGAAGGTGGACCGGCGGCCCAATGGGACGGGTTTTAAAAAGGGATTCCCTAAATCAGTCCAAAGTTTCACCTGATTTCGCCTCCTGTGAGGCCACAGTGCAACAGGCATGCTTCAAAATTAGTGCTAGAGTGGATGACGGCAGTGCAATTCCAGCCACAAAGTTATCTACATATGTATATAACTCTATGGTTCCAGCGTCGTTACTATTTCTTTCTGTATCACCATTGGTTCTGGAAACTCATATCTCCAGCTGATAAGTCCTGCATTGACAGTGCCAACCAGAATAAATCACCACAAATACCAAGACATGATGGTATGGTGTTCCGGTATGTGTGCGCTGTGTACTAGGCTGCTGAAATAGTGAAGTCACCCTATATTGCTGGTACCATCGGAAAGCCTGCGCACAACACACACAGCCACGACACCAGGCGATCCCGGGAGCTCTCCTTGCCTCGCATCAGGACGGAGACGGGACGTAGGTGACTATTCTATCGCGAAGTTAAGCTGCTAAACGGGATAGGAGTTTATAGGAATCGTTTATTCCGACATACGTGGCAAAGTACTGTGATGAATAAAAGACGGAAAAAGGCAAAGATGGTAATGGAATAGTGCGGTTGTTAAAAATGTGCGACTGAACATTTTTTATTTAGTCTGATGTATGCGTGTGTTTTTAATTATCATTGATATTAATTATTGAATGTGTGCTGAATAGTCTTATACCCACATCATGTTGAACATATCATTCGTATCTTAATTCACGACGTGTCATTGTGAGAAGCCATTGCACTGTGGATCAATGATGAAGTACATCTGAATCTGAATCTTAATGTGAAGTAGAGAAGGTCATCGGACTGTTAATCTCATGGCATGGTATTAAACAGCAGAAACGCACCGTAAAAGGCGTTAATTATGAATATTAGCCGGCAGGTGATATTTTGATGCCTACAAATATTTACAAATGTGTACAAATGTTTGAAAACACCTAGCGCCACTGACTAAATGTCCCAATGATGCTGGAATTTTGTTGATTTCTGCCTCTTTCTTGAATGTGCTGGCCTCATTGTGAATGAATAGTTTAATGAAAAATATGTACCTAATTCAGCAATTGTGAACTATTATATTTTGCTGTATCTCATGGACTGAATCACTGCTTAAGTTTGGAGCATGCAATAAATTATCTTGTGGATCTGTACATACATTGCTAATTGTCCATAATGAAGTTGATATTTCCGTTGTTTGGTAAAATATCATGTTTTAGGTTAGACGCAAACCATGACTTTTCAACGTCACTATGACACTGTGGAACACGTATTGGTCGATAAATTCCTCTTCTTTACGTACTTGATAAGGACTTTGCCTTACCTTTTGGTGAAGGGTGCCCAGCACCTCATTGGGGTGTCATTGGTGCTGGGCACCCCCAAAGAGACATAAATCCACACCTCTGTCTTGAATAATGCATTGTGTATATTATTTGACGAAATAGTTGTACCCACTACGTTTAGTACCCTGGCTGTTAAAAAATTGAAGTCTTTAAAAAGAAAGAAAAAACATATAACTCATTTAGCTTTCCGTCGCCACATCCCTGTATAAATATCATTACCGCGTGCGCACAGTTGCGGAAGTTAGCTTGAAATTTCGTCTAAGAGTAGTCCCGTTCATACGTCACATTTCCAGAGATATTCACTGACAAGGGGAAACCGCTTGCGACTGGATCGACAGCTGACTGGGAGTCTGTTCCGTGAGCGGAAGCAGCGGGGCACCGTTCCTCTCGGCTAGGCCCAGTACGGTGATTGCAGTCGCCGCCCGCTGCCGAGCAATCACGGAAGAGCTGCCGGTGCACAGGCGGTAACCATGCCACGCCAGGGCAACGGCGCGGCCTGAGGACAGCAATCGACTACCATTGGCTCAGCCATAGGTCACCTAATACCTCCTGTCTACTACTGGTTCCCAAGGCTCAACACAGACTGACAGGTAATAATGACAATATAGTGAGATAAGCTTGGCTTAAGATAGGGATAGGATGTGATAGATTGGCGCATGGTATATATGTGAATTGTAAACGTGTGTAATTGAGTGGGATCACCTATAGCCTTACCCCTAGCCCCGGTGGAGGGTGTGTGACCAACCCCGCGGGTTTTTCAAGGTAATGTTGCATATCGGTCGAAACCTTGGGTCATGCAGATCACTATGGGACCAAAGATATTCCGAAATCGTGAATCTGTGGTGACCTCTGGTGACCTTGCTATTGACCTGACCTCATATTGGATGATAATAGGCAGGTTTGCCATTTTAATGGATTTCAAATGATGTTTAGAAATTTGATCTAGCTTTTCTAGAGGCCGAGTTACACCTTGTTTTTTCAGCCTAATTTTATGAGAACAGAATCAACTTACATGGGTTTAGAAATGACGCCATAACTCAGTGACACGACCTGACCTGATGTCAATTGTGTTGTCATAAGTTGGCAAACTGATCAGCCTAAAGGCATGCAAAGCGATGCGCGTCTCATTTAAATAGGCTAAATCATTTGCGGAATCCCGAGAAGGGGAGTCCGATCGAACTCCCCAGGTGGTGAAGGGTCTAATGCGCACCCAGCATTTTGGTGGCATGATTTAAACAAATGTGTTGTGCTTTTGAACATTTTGTTTTGTGCTTTGAAGTACTATCAGTTTGGTGGAGCTGATACTGAAAACATGGCCCTCTTGCGCGCAAGCACTTGGAGGGTTTTGAATTTAGGGATATCAGTGCGGACACGTAATGACCGGGCAAATGAGGAGAAGGAAACAATGAAGCAGGGGTAGGGTATGTGAAATATATTTAAGGAAGGACTAAGGAGGGTGGGGCACACAAAAGCCCGTGGAGTTCATGGTAGCCGAAGGAGGACGGGACAAATGAAGGGCAAGCCACAGCATTTAAAGATCTAAAATCACACACAGAAAAATGGTTACTTTCCACCAGACTGCCCGTGCAGCGACCTGTCACGG
Organism: Lepas anatifera; assembly: GCA_034440635.1. NCBI lineage: Eukaryota > Metazoa > Arthropoda > Thecostraca > Lepadidae > Lepas > Lepas anatifera. The sequence goes on from JAOTON010000202.1 coordinate 44,150, forward strand.
GCGAGTCGGCCGGGCGAGCAAGCCGAGGCTGGAAAAAGTGCCTAGGTGTCACCCACTGAATTCGAAACCAAATTTGTGATAGAAAATGTCGAGGCTTAACACAAAAAAGGGATTATTTTCCACACCATCTAAGTCCTTCGTTGTTTTAACACGCGCCCCGCTGGGGTCCCTGGCATAACGCACCCCGCTGGGGGCGTTTTTCGCCCCCTCTGTATCTCATTTCCCACGAAAGCTAAAGGAAAATTACGGGCGGTGTTCGAAAGCTCTTGAAAAAACAAAGAGGTTTTATACGAACAATTGCTATGTCAGGCCAATATTGAGGTCAGCATAGGTCAAAGAAGGTGCCAAAGGCTTACAACAGAGCAGTGTACGTTTTTATCTCTAGATCTGCCCTCAGAGGAGCTAGAGCAAATATTTATGCATCATTAAATTTCTCTCATTGCAGCAAATCGAATGATGTATAATATGACCTTGCTAGGTCAAATAGCGAAAATAATGAATGATAGCAAAGCATAGAATGATGCCATGAAACATTATTAAAGGAACATTTGAGCATGCTTGCTCTCATTAGATCCTCTTTCCAGCATAATTCCAGCACAGGAAGTGTTTTTGTAGGCCTTGACAGTTTAAAATCATTCTGGGCTTCTAAACATGGTGGAAAGATGCTTAATATGATACCAACATGGTATTACAAGTGGGATCTTTCTTACACCACAAAGCATTATTTTACCATAGGTGCTCGATCTATTCTAGCCACGAAATTCAAAGTTATTAATATCTTCATCAAGGTTTCATTTTATACTAGGAATCAATATATTCTGTCACCAGAAATAACCAGTAATATGGGACCTTTAGCTGCAGAATCATTCGAAACCCCAGTGTATTTTGATCCCACGTCAAAGCGTATCCGGTGATTGCGTGCGCGTGCTCGACCCGCGATTGTGAAAACTTCGCCAACTTCAGTGTTCCTGCCATTGCACACAGAGCTGGCGACAACGCTTTGGCGTCGCGATCCGAGCGAAATTTGAGGGGAATAGCTGACTCTTTTCACTTTACGTTGGCACGTGCCTCTACATCGATCCAACTCAAGTTTTGACCTGAGGGGCTTGAACAAGCCACGCTGCATTTAGCATGGTTTACGGGAGAAGCCACATCGACAGACGTAGCGGTGATAACGGATCAAGAGGAGAAGCTTAAGCTGAGTCTGATGACCGACAGACTCTGCTGAGAGCTAGCGAGAGTGAAGAAGCATACTGGGGCTGCGAAGGTTTAGGCATTCTTTGTACTGGTGGCCAAGACCAGGAGTCCATGCCTGTCAGCTAGATGACGGCAACATGCACTGAAGCCCCAAGTTTGGCCGCGCAGAACAGCCCTTGCTATGCAAAGTTGATGAAGTATAGAGAAGCAACTGTTACTGTTAGATACAGTCACCCTTGTGTTCTAAAGACCGTTTTAAGCTCTCTTTGAGCACAGATTAGGGACGCTTAAAAAAGATTGGAAGGATATTCACAGGAGCCTCTGAACGCACGTTCATCGCTCACTGAGAGAAAAATTGAGTCCTTCTGGCTAAACTGAGTCGGTGCTGAAAGCGAGTCTGGATTCTGGTGACAAACTCGGTTGGAATCAGGCAGAATCAGGCTCATTGTTTTCCCTTCGCAGACTCATTGTAATCTCTTGGACTGGATTGAGTCTAGCACGTAGTGTTTTCTGAAGCTCATAGAATGATCACCGTAATTTCGGGAATAAAATGTCTGATGCCTGGTTTCAAATGAGTCTTCGCTCGGTTTAGAAAAACTTCACGGCATCAATGTATTCCATCAGCAAAATCGTCATGGAATCATTATATTCCAGCTCTCCACGAGACATGGTTTAGAAAAAAATGCCCATCCAATCAACACGACAACTGAACTCGATGCAAGCCTCAAACGAAACCGCCTCTTTTGAGTCTGCATTTGGCATAAAATTAGTCTAGTAGCAAAACTGACGCTGGTATAATTGTAGTCTGTGTGGCATACTTTGAGTCGTGCCTAGAGTTTCATTGGGTTCACTAGATGTTCCTGGTTAGTCTTCGTGTTTTTCTTAAATTGAAACTTTCTGTAAAGATGTTACTTATCGTGCTGTTGTGGCCTTGCTATTACATTGACTTTGTCTGATGATAATGAGGGTAATCCAATTTGTTTGCCGCAGTCCACCCCAGCCTCGAGAAAAGATAACATGATCGTAACTTTGTATTAGGACACAAACATTAAACAACAATCACGTTCACCATTTTTCGGACACATGAAATGCATTTAATGAATAGTCCTCTCCCATATCACCCAGGAGCGGTCCAGGCTTACACTTCAAGCACATGCCGCTGTCGTCAGAGATAGCAGCCGTCGTTTACTTTGGATATATAGATATGATTGTAGACATGTTTTTTTTTAATTTTGTTAAAGTTGTTCCTGGTAAGGCTGCTGGAGTCGGAGTCTCACTAAAGTCATCAAGGGACTTGTCACGGAGACCCCGACCCCACCACCCGAACGAGCAACTCCCTCAATGGAGGGTTAATTTAGAAGCCAAAGTTTAACGTCCCACAAAGCACAGGGACGGCCGCCCCGCTCAGGTCACCCTCTCACCAGTCAGTTGCCAGCTGACCTGTACGTCGGGTAAACTATTGAGCGCCGGAGCGTCTCAGGGGAACCGATCCCAAGCCTGGACATGCACTGCCACTGCATGCTTCTGAGCAGCGGGCCGGAGCCCAACGCTCTACCAACTGAGCTACCGGGGCGGGGCTACCGGGTTTGATTCAAAGTATCACGTCATGGCTGAAAAATCTCATTCTGTGCACGATATTGTACAAAATGAGACTTACCTCTGTCCAGCAATGGACGTGCGTTCAGAAGCTCCTGTGAAAATCCTTCCAATCTTTTTTAAGCGCCCCTAATTTGTGCTCAAAGTGAGCCTAAAACGATCTTTAGAACACGTGGGTGACTGTATCTAACAGTAACAGATGCTTCTCACTACTTCATCAACTTTGCCTAGCAAGGGCTGTTCTGCGCGGCCAAACTTGGGGCTTTAGTCAATGTTGCCGTCATCTAGCTGACACACATGGACTCCTGGTTTTGGCCACCAGTACAATGAATGCCTGAACCTTCGCAGCCCCAGTATGCTTCTTCACTCTCGCTAGCTCTCAGCGGAGTCTGTCGGTCATCAGACTCAGCTTAAGCTTCTCCTCTTGATCCGTTATCACCACTAGGTCTGCCGATGTGGCTTCTCCCGTAAACCATGCCAAATGCAGCGTGGCTTCTTCAGGCCCCTCAGCGTAAAACCTGAGTTGGATCGATGTAGAAGCACGTGTCACCGTAAAGTGAAAAGGGTCAGCAATTCCCCTCAAATTTTGCTCGAATCACGACGCCAAAGCTTTGTGGCCAGCTCTGCGTGCAATGGCAGGAACACTGAAGATGGCGCGAGACGGCGAGTAAGTTTTCTCAATCGCGGGTCGAACACGCGCACGCAATCTCCGGATACGCTTTGACGTGGGATCAAAATACACTGGGGTTTCAAATGATTCTGCAGCTAAAGCTCCCATATTCCTGGTTATTTCTGGTGACAGAATATATTGATTCCAAGTATAAAATGAAACTTTGATGAGGATATTAATAGCTCTTTCAATTTCGTGGCTAGAATAGGACGAGCACCTATGCTAAAATGATGCTTTGTGGTGTAAAAAAGATCCGACTTGTAATACCATATTGGTATCATATTAAGCTTCTTCCCACCATGTTTAGAAGCCGAGAATCATTTTCCATCCATACGTATATATTTGCACAAACACACAATTTGTAGGGGTCAAGAGAGTAAAGTTCCCGCGGGAGAGAGAAGAGCAGAAAAGAGAAGAGGTAAGAGCAGAGCGAGGCAATAAAACAATAAAACACTCGAGTGTAGACACATAATACAATAAAAGCGTGCAGCCACCAGACATCAGCACTCAACTCAACGAGGCATCATATGAACCTTAGAGGGCGCCACTCCACCACGTCAGCGTCCTATCGCCGTGCTCCCACGCGAGCACCCGGAGCGATTTCGTCCCTCAACTTGGCCGGGCCGCGAGCCGCCACACACACCACGTTCCGCACGCCCGCGCAAGGCAGCACACAGACCCACGACGAGGCCCGGCCCGGACCGGACGAGAGGCAGGGGGCGCCGGCAACCGCCGCCAGGCGGCCAGCCCCCGCAGCGCAGCCCAGGAGTGGCCCAGCGCCGCCCCACGCCAGCACGCGGCCCCCGATGGCACGCCAGGGGCGCCCAATCGGGAGAGCCGCCGGGCCACGGTCAGGGTGAGCCCTGAGCTCACCAACCGGGCCACCGCCTGCCGACAGATTTTCGTTAGTGAGGGAGTGAAGGGACTGTGGAAATTATGGGTGATGCGCATTTACTTTACGAGAGAGGGGAGATTTGGAGGCGCGCAAAACAGAATGGGAAGGAATGAAAGGGCAGGGAGGTGCCTGAGGCTGGCCTGTTAAAGCGCCAACAACTGCCTCAATGGACGTTTCTTTGCGGCATTAAAGGTAATGTGAGCGAAATAACGAGATATAAATTTATTAGTGCAGCACCCCTGAGAACTCAGCTTGCTAGTCGGCACATGATTTTCACATAAACATAACCTGTGCTAATCTTAACGACTTAAGTACTAATAATTCATTGATACACGTCCTAATACATATCTAGGTACAGTTTTGAGACAACTTTACGGAAGAAAGGCTTGCTTAGAGGGACATCTTCCAGACTAGTAATTTTCGATGCTACAACTTTATTCCACACACGGGGGGCAGCAACAAAAAATGAAAATTTGCGATACATAGTAGGAGCAAAGGGAATGAGAAAGTGATGGGTTTGACGGTTCGTTCTATCAGTTTGGTTTGGGGTAAGTAAATTTAATCGATCCGATAATGGTGCAGGTAGTGAGTGCCGAAGGAAGTTATGAAGGATGTTGATCTGAGCATATTCAACAAGGTCAGGTAGTTTCAGAATTTTATGTTTTTTGAAAAGGGGGCTGGTGTGGGCTAGGCGGTCAGTATTACTAATTATGCGGACAATTCTTTTCTGAAGGAGAACTAATTTATTAAGCCGGTAAGGGAAGGTACTGCCCCAGACCGGAAGACAGTAATTTAAGTGGGGTAGCACTAAAGCATTATAGAGCAGGAGGAGATGACACGAGTCAAATGTTTGTTTTGTTCGACAAATTAAACCGATATTTCGCGATATGGTGTTCACAACATTTCCTATGTGATTTGTCCACCTCAGATCCTCGTCTAATGTTATACCTAAGTATTTAGTGGAAAATTTTCGCTCCAAAGACTTATTATTTATGGAAATGTTAATGTTATGCTCCACAGACGATGAGAATAACTGATATGTTGATTTGTTTGTATTAATTGTGAGTCTGTTTGAATGGAGCCAGGATGTTACATTTGGGAGAGAATTATTGATTTTGTCTTGCAGTTCTTGAATGTTGTTAGCAGAATACAGTAAGGCAGTGTCATCGGCAAATATATAGAAATTAGGGGTATTAGAACTTTTATATATGTCATTTATGTACAGGATGAAGAGAAGGGGGCCTAGGACACTGCCTTGTGGAACTCCCATGGGCAATGCCATAGGTGTTTTTGAAATAACATTATTGTATTTTACAATTTGACTGCGATTTGAGAGGTAAGTTTCAAAGAAATTTAGAGAAGTACCACTTATTCCGTAGCGTTTAAGCTTTCCAAGAAGAATTTCGTGATTTACGGTATCAAAAGCTTTGCTAAAATCTAGGTAGATGGAGGCGGAAACTTTTTTGGATACTTTGAAGGCAGTTATATCGTCATAGAGTAGAGCAATTGGCATTAGAGTGCTATGATCTTTCCTAAAGCCAAACTGGTTTTGATAGATAATGTTTTCCTCTGTTAAGAAATCAGAGAGTTGAGCATACACAATTTTTTCGAGGACTTTTGCCAAAATGGGAAGAATCGATATTGGCCTATAGTTGGTGAACAGGGAAGAATCCCCTGACTTAAATATTGGGACAACTGTTGCCTTCTTCAGCTCGTCTGGGAATATGCCAAAAGAAAGACAAAGGTTAAACAAGTGGACTAAATGAGGGGCAACAGAAGTAGCAATAAGTTTGAGAATTTTGGAGCTGATACGATCATACGCTGCACCAGTGCTTCCAAGTGAGGAAATAATCTTCAACACCGTTTCTGCATTAATCCGTTGGAACCGAAAAAGGCGATCGGGTTGTGTATCTATGTATTGCAGAGGATCTGAGGTGGACTGTGGTAGTGCACAATCTAGGGACATTGCGACAGTGGAGAAAAATTTGTTGAATTCATGAGCAATTTCCAACGGGTCATTAACATGTTTGTTTCCGAGCTTAAACTGATCTGGAAGGTCCTTTCTTGATTTATTTTTGTGCACAAGAGTTAACATAGTGTCCCACAGTTTTCTAGGGTTGTCTTTGTTTTCACTCAGCTTACGTTTGAAGTAAAGATTCCGAGCATTACGAATGATATTGGTTAAAGCATTATTGTAGGATTTATATCTGCCCTCATCTTCTTTGTTTCGGGATTTCAGAAATTTCTTATACAGATCTGCCTTTTTGTTTATGCATTTTAGAAGTCCAAAAGAGATCCATGGACGGATCGGTACCTCCCTACGGTTTGACTTGGTGATGGAAAAACGAGAAATTTCTGTGGTAATGGTAGATTGAAGCAAGTTGGCAGCTTGTTTCGGATCCTCGATAGAGAAAAAGTCAGCAAGTTTGTTAACTACGCTAGTTTTCAGAGCTTCGACCTTTGTGAAATCGAATGATGGTGTTGCTGTACTTTTTTTCAGATTTGGCCTAATAGCGGTACTGAGGTTGACAACTATAGGGAGATGGTCACTTACATCTGAGAACAATACATGAGAAGATTTCAATATGGAAAGATCATTACTAAAAAAGTTATCAATAAGAGTTTGAGATTCACTGGTGATTCTCGTGGCAAGCGAAATGCATGGATGAAAACCATACGAGCCCAGAGACTGAAGAAAATGTTCAGTTGATTCGATGCTTTTTGATTTCAGGATGTCAAAATTGAAGTCACCACCTATTAAGCATATCTTGTTCTCATCTGATAAATTATCAAGAATTTTGTCTAAGTAATTTAGGAAAATAGAAGATGGGAAAGAGGGAGATCTGTAAACAACACCCACCACAAAGTGGAAGGGAAAAACATTGTGAACCTCAATAACGACAGACTGGTGTTGAATGGCAATTGAACCAAGGTCACTCCTCCTGCTATAGTGAAGTTTGTTATGGATATACATACCAGCCCCTTTTCCACGGTATTCCAAGGGGGATGCAAGTTCAAATGTGTAATCCTTTAGCTCGTAGGAACTGGCAAGTTCTGGGTCCAGCCATGCCTCTGTTATAAGAATAATTACGGGCTTGTACTTTAATTGGTATATCAAAGCTGATAAAGAATCAAAAATTTTTGGCAGGGAACGGATATTTAAGTGGATTATGGAGGATAACCCATCAGCAGCGCCAATTCCGTTGAGGTCCGAGATTGAGCTGTAGTTGCATGACTGGAGAAGGCGTTGAAAATCGTGTGAATGTGAATTTTCGTCAAGATTGGGGCCTGTGGAGTCTGGAAGAAATCTTATAGTTGACTGTGGTGTAATGGAAGCCTGAATCCTAAGCAAAGGGTAGAGAAAACAATGAAAACAAATCAATCACTCTCAGAAAGGACAGAAAAACGAAAAATATGGCAAGACAGCCAAACTGGCGGGCTGCAATGAGGAAAACAAATTAAAAAACAAGGGAGAAAAAACGGGGTAAGATGGACTTAATTCTACATGTGGACCAGCTAACACCAAAATTATAACGCTATGATCCCAATGTGTATACAGATAATCCCAACAAAACTGTAGAAAAAAAGAGAATGAGGCACAGCCTGTCCAGCCAAGCAGCACCTAGTGGGAAAAAAAAATTACTTGACAAATTAACAGACACCAGCGACAAGGTCTAATAAAAATGGGGAAAAAATATATATATATATAAAAATCATAAGAAAAACATAAGGCAGCAATTTTGTTATGGGGCTTATTAGCGAAGTGTTTGTTTTACTACAGGGTTTTTTAATTTTAGGCTTAAACTAAACTAAATCAACACAGCATGTAAGCCACCCCGGATCAAACCCCTATACCTCATCCGTCGCTCCAGTTGTGGAGAGAGGGGAGATCGGCCTGTCCCGAGCGCCACCGGCGCCACTGCTCGGAGGAGGCATGTGAAGCGGAGGAGGCCCCCCGCGGACGTGAGATAGGGTCATCTCATCACGAGCCAGCTCAGAGCCCACCAACGGCACAGCCTGTGTCACCGTTGCAACAGCCAGGTTCGCCTCCCCACCAGCGCTGCCAAAGGAGGAAGCAGAGGGCATAAGATCAGGACCCAGACCAGGGGTACCCGCAGCACCAACAACAGGAGGGGACGTCCCAGCCGCCGCTCCCACCACAGAAGTATGGGGCCCGGGGACATTCAAGCCATCAGGCACAGCACCCTCAGGAAGAACCACCCTCACATCAGCACTAGTCACAGGCTGAGATCCAGAGGAGCCAGCACAGGACCCCAAGGGCGGGCACCCATCACCCGAGGCAGCACCGGCCCGGGACATAGGAGCAGCCCCCACAGCCGACAGACCGCCCCGAACCCGCTCTCCCGCCACAACAGATGACCGGTCAGACTCTAAGGCACTGCGCCGGTCAGGCCGCTGCACAGAGACAGATCCACGACGCCTAAGCAGCCCAGAAGCAGCCCCAGCACCCCTGACACCCGAGACAATAGCACCATCCACAGCAGGACCAGAGCCACCACCCTGAGACCTACATATACTGAGAATATCAGCCCTAGAGGTCCCTACAAACAACTCCACTGGTCTAGAGTTACCCGTGATTTTGAGGAAAATTCTACCCGCATTTGTGTAGTAAGAAGAGAAAGGTGATTTGTCTCGCAGAGAATGAAGTTCCTGAAGGATTTTAATCACTGCCAGGCGCTCAGAGGTTAAGCTTTCATGGACCAATAATCCATATCTCACAGGCTTTGTGCGCTGGTGATAGACATGCATCCTTTCATCCAGGTAAGCAAACCTGACCAGAATCACTTTCCGATTTCTCAGACGGTGACAAGCAGTTATACCACCAGGCTGGACATGCAGTCCTAGGTGGCTTCTAATCAGCTCTACGGCCACAGTTCTAGTGTTTTCCCCCTCCCGAAATGCAGGAATGGCTTTACCAGACAGTAAGAGTGTCGATTTACGACTGTACTGTGATTGCTCCTCCATAGTAGACTGTAATTTATCTTGTTTGGTAGCCATCTCGGATGTGCGCCGATCAAGGGAGGCCATACCAGTTTCCACTGCTTCCCTCCGTTCAACATTCTCCGAAACCAAGAACTGGACCTCCACAAGTTCTGATCGAAGATTCCTAATCTCCTCCCGCATTTTATCATTTTCACCACGAAGACTATCTACTTCTTCCCTTAGTTTCTCCATTGTCGACTCCAGGAATTTTAGAGTAGGTTTCATCTTCACTGTTAATCTAGGTACCAAAGAACAGCCCAATTCAGCTAGGTCAGTGCTGGGATCTTTTTGACAATTTTTCAGTGACTGTGTTAGCTGGTCCAGGGGAAAAGACTATCCCATTACTAAATACAACAATACATGGTTACCTACCTAGTGCTTGAGCCTATGTTCATCCAGTGCCGCCAGAAAGAAAGTGATGAAAGCCACTGGCGATTTTGTGGAACCAGCAACCGGACACCAAGTTGGAAATAAAATTCCGGCTCAGGATGGCTGTCCTCAGCAACTCCGCTGTAGAGAGGAGGCCAGAAATTTAGCAAGAACTCAACAATGCGAGTGGGGATAACAGCAGCTACTGCAATTAAACACTAAGTGCAAGCAATTCACAATCCAGATACCACTACTGCACCTTAACGCTCGATGGAGGCAATTTACAATTCATTTACAACAGCCAAAAGCTAATGATTATAATTTTCTCACCATAAGCGGCATACACTCTGGTTAAATATCCCTGGAAGCCTAGCAGCGCAGCGCCCGAAGAGCCTCCGACTGTACCGCCGCTATCAAGGTAATAGAGTGGCTGCTATCAAAGGGTTGGATATGTGCGCACCAGAGCAAAAGGGCGCCAGCAAAGCTGAAGAGATGGAGAACGAACCACAAGTACAAATACGAATAAGTCAGTATCTGGGAATAGTACTGGGCAAGTACTGGACCAATCAATACAAAAAGGGCACCAAGCCTCAGAAGGTGGAGAAAATCACAATTTCAAGTACAAATAAGCCGGAATCTGGGACTAGTATTTAAAGTACTAAGTATTTAAAGTGCTGGGACCATGTACTGGGCAAGTACTGGGCCTGTCAATAATGTCTCTATTGCTTTGGTCGAGCCAAAGTACCGATCAGCTGACTATCAGCTGGCCACCCCACACAGTGAAACAACCGGTAACGGTATCGCGCCAAAAAATAATGCGTAAGAATGCCAAAAAAGGCGCAGTAGAACCGAACAGAACCGTTCCTTTTCGAATTTCGATTAAATGGCTAGAGCGCAATTTTGCATCCTAAGCTATGCCGACAAGCAATACGAGTGAACAGGGACTTACACTTTGGGCAATCAAAACACTTATCACCAATGCACTGCAAGAGCCGCACACGTCCGGCACCGAGGAGGAGCAGGATCGGAATGAAATTTTAAGCTGTCAAGGCCTACAAAAACACTTCCTGTGCTGGAATTATGCTGGGAAGAGGATCTAATGAGAGCAAGCATGCTCAAATGTTCCGTTAATAAGGTTTCATGGCATCATTTTATGCTCGAGCAGACCGTGATTCCGGATTAGATAGAGCACATAGGAATAAAAATTTATCTCAGTGCTTGACAGAGGTAAGTCTCATTCTGTACAATATCGTGCACAGAATGATATTTTTTCAGCCATGACGGGATACTTTGAAGCAAACATGTCTGCAATCATATCTATATATCCAAAGTAAGGCGAGGGCTGCTATCTCTGACGACAGCGGCATGTGCTTGAAGTGTAAGCCTGGACCGCTCCTGGGCGATATGGGAGAGGACTGTTCATTAAAGGCATTTCATGTGTGTCCGAAAAATGGTGACCGTGATTGTTGTTTAATGTTTGTGTCCTAATACAAAGTTATGATCATGTTATCTTTTCTTGAGGCTGAAGTAGACTACTGTAAACAAATTGGATTACCCTCATTATCATTAGACAAAGTTAATGTAATAGCAAGGCCACAATAGCACGATAAGTAACATCTTTACAGAGAGTTTCAATTTAAGAAAAAACACGAAGACTAACGAGGAACATCTAGTGTACCCAATGAAACTCCAGGTTCGACTCAAAGTATGCCACACAGACTACAATTATATCAGTTTTGCTACTAGACTAATTTTATGCCAAATGCACACTCAAATGAGGCGGTTTCGTTTGAGGCTTGCATCGAATTCAGTTGTGTTGAGTGGAGGGGCATATTTTTCTAAACCATGTCTCGTGGAGAGCTGGAATGTAATGATTCCATGAAGATTTTGCTGATGGAATACATTGATGCCGTGGAGTTTTTCTATACCGAGCGAAGAATCATTTGAAACCAGTCATCAGACATTTTATTCCCGAGCTTACGGTGATCATTCTATGAGCTTCAGAAAACACTACGTGCTAGACTCAATCCAGTCCAAGAGATCACATTGAGTCTGCGACGGGAATACAATGAGCCTGATTCTGCCTGATTCCAACCGGTTTTGACACCAGAATCCAAACTCGCTTTCAGCACCGACTCAGTTTATCCAAAAGGGCTCAATTTTTCTCTCAGTGTATGTACATTCTTGAATTTTGCCTTGTACCTTCATATCCTGCCGCATAACCGTCTCCACAATCCACCGGCATGTTGTATATTTTTTTCCAGGGGGTTGCGCTCCGGCTTTTTAGCATAGGCCAAAAATGGCAACCTCAAATCTGGCATTCACCATGGAGATGACGTCAGCGATTGCCTAGAGCTGCTTGGCAACGCATTGCCGTTGGGTATTGTAGAAGACGGGGCTATCAGGGGATAGGTTGCCTGTTAGGGGCAACAATATTGTTTTTTGTGGACGTGGGGTAATAAATCCTTGGTCTACCTTTCGCCAGATGCATCTTGAAACCATACGAACACCCCACAATCCGTAGCCGATTTACATTGAATGAATGGGCGGCTACACCTCGAGAGCAACTGCTGACGTCACAAACGTAAAAGTCTGTAGAAACAGAGGTTGCCATTTTTTGGGAGCGGAGCGTTCTACCTCTACATTTAAGGGCCTTGATTTTTTCTTCAATTTGTTTGCTATTAACACGCGCATTGACGGGGGCGGGTACCCCCTCCTCGGGTTTTTCAGATATAACAGAAAAACGGCGGCGCGTAGTGCCGCCGTACTTGGCATACCTTTTTCCTCATCATTTTTACAACTTCTGTGAAAATTTTAAGGTTAGGTCATCTCAGGTCAGGTCACCGGTACAGGTCAAGTGACCTGACCTCAAAAAAGTTTAAGATAGCATAAGTCGGAAAAACGTTAACTTATCCGATTGAAACTCACATCACATAATGGGCCCACCAAGTTCTCTAAAATCTGTTCCGGCACTTTTGATATCGATACCCTAAGGTCAAGTGCGGGCTATGACCTCTCCATTGGAAATACATGGGAAAAATGGTTTTAACTGAATAAATTAGTAACGGATGGTGATAGACCGTTTACTTTAGCTGCATTATACTTGTCCTGTCTCTGCAGTTCTAATGATATGCATTTTATATAATTTGACCTTGACCTGACCTCAGGTCAGGTAAAATTCTTGAATTGACCTACAAGGAAATATTATATATCATTCTTTTCGGCTTGCTGCAGGTTCCAAATGTTTTGCTCTATCTTTACTTGTTCAGATGTAATGACCAAAAACCTTAATTTACATGTTATCTCTAAGACGGAATGTTTTGACCTCTAGTGACCTTAAATGTGACCTGACAAAAATGCTTCAAATATTTTCGATGAAGAAGTGGATGAGCTAACCAACACCGTTTACCGTTTTTGGCTACCTAGCGTGGTTCTCGAGATCTTAGGGGAGGGGGGCGGGTACCCGCCACCACCCGTCAAAGCGAAGGTGGCTCAGACCCCCGTCGATGCGCGTGTTAAACATTATACATACATATTATTTTTGCTCATCGAATTGAGCTTGCCCCCTTCAGACGACCTTCAGCCGACCTGCTCGAATGACCCCTATCTAAGATCAGGTAAAAAGCCTGGGCAACGTCCTTACCTCTAAGCCAATCGTGCTTGGGCTGTCATATGATGTTCGAGCGCCGCCACTGTACTTGAGTACTGTTTACACTTCCGCCCGAACACAGGTTTTAATCCAAAAGATCAATACGAGCCCATTTGAGTGTCTGCACGCCCCAGCACAAAAACGGAGTGCGGAGCAGCAGACTAGCAGCTTGGCTTTCAAGCTCTCCTAGATCCGATCCAGATCAGGCAGCCGATCCGCTGCTGTTCCTGTCCCGTCTTGCTAAAGGGCGGATTTCCGGGGGTCGACCATCGGTGGCACCAGCGCTACAGGTTGACCTTTGACCTGGTATGTCGGTGGCCTTTCTATCAGTATTCTGATATCCTAGTGCAACACTTTCTGGCTACTGCAGTAGCAAGAGAGGGTTGCACTAGGATCGGACAATAAGGCGTGAACATTTACATATACGTGATTAGGAACGAATAAGAGTAAAAAGTTAGATAAGGTGGAAGTTAAAACCACTTAAGCTGGATTAATTAACTGTCCTTACAAATCATATCTTTAAAATAAGATTTCACACATGAGCGATACGGCCCGGCCCGGCCCGACCGCTACATTAGCTCCTATCTCTGAAAGGGTACAACATACATTGACGGGGTCACAGGGGCGCAGCCAGAGCTTAGGTATGGAGGGGCACACCAACTTTGAAGGGCACCCCGGGAAAAAGGGCACTTTTTAACGTAACCTAAAAATCTTACTATATCTTTGTTTATATCATTTTTTGGGCATCTTTGGTTCATTAAAAATGCAAATAAATCATTGACGGAGAAGGAAAACTCGATTAAAACCGAAAAAAATAAAATCACCAAAATTTCATGGAAGTAGCCAAAACACGACTGTTTTGGATAGATTTAAGGGCAAATCAGCAAACTCATGCAAGTACTTAACATCAGAGAAATCAGCGGAGCATGTGATATCTGTTACCATGTGCAACTTAAGGCATATTGGAGTCGAAAATTCATTTGTTATGCCCACTGGTTTTGTCGTGATAAGTGAGCCCTGGCTGAACGCGGATAAAGTTCCTTGCCTCCCACAAGCGCCGTGGGACGGGGAGTAGCATAGTGCCTTTGGAAGAACACATTTTTTGCTGCCGGAATAATTTGGGAGATACTTTTTGAACGCATTTATTAAGTTCCATATCCTCAGGGATCGGTCCCAGTTCAGAGTAAAGAAAAGGTGAACAGCTCGGTGGTTTGGATGGGGATGGTGGGACAGGGCTGAAAATTGTGAAAACTAGTTCCTTCATTTAAATTAATTAGTAGAAATCCTGGTTTAGGGGACTATGCTCTGGGCTCAGGGGCACATGCCTTTTTATCATCCCTTCCCAGAATCCACCAGTATAATAAGCAATTTATATAACCAGGGTTGCCTAGTTTACAAGGGGAGTTTCCATCGTGTTCTTATTCCCCATCTATTCAAGATCAGCTCTGGGCCCCAAGTGTGGATCAGAGGCCTCCAGAGTAGCTTTCCCAATCCCCCCAGTAATGCCTTCGGGGGCCAAACTAGCTCAGTGACCCCGCCCCGAGATGATGGGAGTTGGCCTTGTGTTCTTATTATCTGTCTATTCAAGACCACCTCAGGGGCCCCTGATGTAGATCAGGGCCCCAGAGCAGCTCATGCTTCACCCAGGGGCTAGACTAGCTCATTGGCCCCAGAGATGAGGTCATCAGACTAGCTCAATGGGCCACAGATAGGCTCATAGGGCCTTAAACCAGTTCAAGAAGCCCCAGAACAGTTTAAGGCGCCAGATTACCTCAGGGGGCCTCAAGCCAACATTAGGGGCTCTCACAAGTTCAGCGCCCAGACCAGCACAGGGTACCCTCAGAACCCAGATCCCCTCTTGGGCCCCAGATCAGCTCTTAGGGCCCCAGATCAGTTCAGGGGCCTCAGGTCAGGGGACAAGATCATGTCAGGGGCACTAAATCAGCTCAGTGATCCCTAACCAGCTCGTAGCCCAATCAGTTCAGGAGTCCCAGAGCTGCTCAGGGACATCAGATCGGTCCATAGGGCACCAAATCAGCTTCGGGGACAAGGAATCAGATCAATGGTCCCCAACTAGCTCGGGGCCCAGATAAGCTCGGGGTTACCAGGTCAAGTTAGGAGCACCATACCAGTTCAGGGGCCCTCATCAGCCTCTGTGGGCCCAGCTCAGCTCAGGGCCCCAGAGCTGCTCGGGAACTCACGTAATCAACTCAGGAGGCCCAGATCAGCTTAAAGGGCACCATATTAGCTCAGGGGGCACCAGACTAGCTCAGAGGGCATCAGATGGGCTCAGGAGGCACCAGATCGACTAAGGGGCATTAGTGCAGCTCAGGTGGCACCAGATTGATCCGCTCGGGGGCCAGATCAGCTCCCAGCTCCCCCCTCCCGACTATGACAGGGGCCTAAATCAGATCAGGGAGCAACATAACAGCTCAGGGGACACAAGATGGGCTCAGGGCCCACCAAACCAGCTCAGAGGGCACCAGACCATCCAAGGAGACATTAATAATCAGCTGAGGGGGCACCTAATCAGCCGAAGAGGCACCATATTGACTTAGGAGACCGTAGATCAACTTGGAGAGGCATGAGATCAGCTCGGGGGCCCGAATCAGCCCCAGGGGCACAAAATCAGCTATTAGGGTACCAAGCAAGCTCGGAGGCATTAGGCTAACTCAAATGGCATTATATTGGTTCAGGAGGCACAATTATCTGCTCAGTGGGGCACTCAATTGACTCAGGGGTACCAGATCAGCTTAGAGGGCAAGTAATCAGCTCAAGGGGCCAAGACCAGCTGAGAGGTCACGAGATGAGCACAAGGGGTACCAGATTAGCTTCACCCGTACGATTATTGGCGACGATGAGGAATTAGGTGGACACATACTAGGTGCCCATACTCTTCCCGGGTGCTTGGAAAGGCGACAGAATGCCCTAGCTGACCGAAAAAGGTATCAAATTGTCCAACAATAGTTTCAATCGCTACATGCGATCCAGTTACATCTAGGTTCAACGGTGTAGGGCACTAAATTTCGAGCGGCACGGCTCAAATTGGGTACACCACCTGGAAATCAAAAGGGCACCCCGGCATTGATGGGGGCACATTCCCCCTGTGCCCCCTGGCTGCACCCCTGGACAGTAGATCAACTCCGGGAGGCATTAAATAAGCTCAGGGGCCCGGATCAGCTCAAGGGACACTAAAACAGCTAATAGGACACCAGGCAAGCTCGGAGGCATCAGACTAACTCAGAGAGCATTATATAGGTTCAGAAGGCACAATTATTTTCTCAGGGGCGTCCTATTCAGTCCTATTCTGAGTTTGGTGATGTAGAGCCTAGGCGTATTGTAAGTAAAGTTAACCTATAGCTCTTTGGCTTTCGAGTTGTTAAGATGTTCCCTGGCCTCTCCCCTCGAATACGGAAATGTAAATAACACTGAAGATTATATATTCGGGCACAGCCCTTCATCAGAATCGTGGAGTAAATATCCATAATTCTCAGTCCTAGTATAGCCAGACCTCGAATTGAGCTTCACACCAAAATGCCTTTTAGAATGAATCGTTAAAAATAAGATTGGATGTCGTGACAACAACCATATTGGTACCTCTAACCTATAAGTAATGCCGACAATACGACAAACCTAGAGCAGTATTTGTGACAGTCTTTTCTATTATTTCAGCCAAACACTAGCTTTTGATTAACAGTGAAAAACTCGCTGAAGTACCTTAATCGGTTATTTGAATATTTCTGTTCTTCTTATTTAGTATTTTTATTTCTGTTCTTCTTATTTACTATTTTTATTTAAAATTACTATTTTTATTTCTCTTCTTCTTATTTACTATTTTTATTTAAAATAGTAAATAAGAAGAACAGAAAATATTCAAATAACCGATTAAGGTACTTCAGCGAGTTTTTCACTGTTAATCAAAAGCTAGTGTTTGGCTGAAATAATAGAAAAGACTGTCACAAATACTGCTCTAGGTTTGTCGTATTGTCGGCATTACTTATAGGTTAGAGGTACCAATATGGTTGTTGTCACGACATCCAATCTTATTTTTAGCGATTCATTCTAAAAGGCATTTTGGTGTGAAGCTCAATTCGCGATCTGGCTATACTAAGACTGAGAATTATTGATATTTACTCCACGATTCTGATGAAGGGCTGTGCCCGAACATATAATCTTCAGTGTTTTTTACATTTCCGGATTCGAGGGGAGAGACCAGGGAACATCTTAACAACTCATCATCATGCTCTACCTCCAAAACGCAAAGTCTAGATCCGTCAATGTGAAAAAATACTGCTGAAAGTTGCGAGGGGACAGGCGCCGTCTCTCTCAGCGAGGTGTGAAACGAAAAACTTCCGGGTTTTCCCCAAAGAGCTGGGTCTTGCAGCCGGGCCGCTGCGGTAGGTGGTTCAACACTTGAAACTCCTACTTTACCAGTACAGAATAGTTGGACTGGCGTAGTCGGACCTCGCCAGCGGCCGAGAATCAGTCTTGCGGCGGCTACCGTGACAGCCGCGCCGCCCCATCGCCCACTGCCACCGCCAACTTTTCCAATTTGCGTCGGCACCGAGCGTGCAGAGCAGCTCCCGGCGGCCGGCAGCCGCGCTACATTATATAAACGCCTGCGGCGATGACGACGATGATAGTTGCGCCGACCATCAGATCGCCGGGTGACTGAGCTGTCTCTACCACGCCGGCCACTGCAGCTCGTCTGACAGCAGCCCGCTGGAAATTAAACTCTCCCGAAATCGTCTGTGAAATATCGTATTACACTTTGAGCCTAAGCCGTCCCGGTTTTATCCAGGCACTCTAAACCACCTGGTTTAACATGCGCACTGGAGGAGGCATCGGAGGCCCCACACCTAATTTTCCAAGGTGGCCCGAGAACCACTCGTAGCTGAAAAAACGATACATTTGAGGGAATTACACGGCGCGTCGACTGGTGGAAGAATTTTGAAAATCGGATAATTGTTCTTAAATTATAGGTTTTCAAAGTCAGACCTGTATTTTGAGATCGCCACAATTGCGTGGTTGGACCAGTTCACTTGCATTGGAGACTTGAGTGGTGACGTCATAGCGCCATATTACCGGAATTATATGTCGATTTCACATCACATGAAGGTCAAGGTAATATAAGTACTTTATAAGTCATTGCCCCAGTGCTTCTGGTCAAATGGCGTTACTTGGTCTGACGTACATTATGCTATGACGTCATAATTAAGTTACCCCAACGCAAAGGTCAAGGTCAGGGTCAAAGGTCATAGGTCATGGGTCAATCATCATTTCCAGTCAAACAGTTAATATTGTGCTAGTTAAGTGTACATTATAGGTAGTATACCATGTTGTGACCTTATAGGTCAATGACCTTGAACGATCTTAGCCTCATAATCTTAAGAAAGCTTCTTTGCGACCTTCCTTTTATGAGTCTGGTCCCCATTTTACTTACACCCGTCCTTTACCGCAAAATTAAGGCATTTCCCAATAGGTCCCCAGCATGGCCAAGCTTTAACCTTTATGACCTCGTTGGACCTTGAATTATTTGAACTAGGTCAATGAAAATTTGTTATGATGTAGATCACCATAGCCCCCCCCTCCACCAGCCTCCCAACCATCGTTTTTCTGCACCTCTTAGATTCTGAGATATTAGGGGCGCTACCAGACCCCTCCAATGCGTTAGTGCCAGACCCCTCTCCAGTGCAGGTGTTAAAACAAACGTCCACAGGTCTCAAACAAGTCCCTGAACAAGGAGCAAGCTGGCTCCCGCGAAACCCTTCCAACAGGGAAAGAGCTGACAAATCCATATAACCCTGGCAGTTGGTGCTTCGATAAAAAATCCCCCCAAAAAAATCCTGCCCGGCCGCTGGGGCGCCGGCCGTGCGCAATTACGCCACTAATGTCACCTCATCTGAGTGGTGTAGTGGTGCTCATCGGTATGCCATCAGCCTGCATGTATTAAATCCGTATATTGACCCTAACAGGGGATGTGGTACCTTGCTCAAACCCAGGAATCTAGTGTAATTAGGGGTATTTTTAGCCGAAGATCATAAAAACGTCCATGATTTCTCTGAAAAAATGTACAAGCTCAATATTTTTATTTCTAAAGTGCTCCTCTTGAGAAAGAAATAAAATCTCTGACTGTGGATGATGTCATGATGTGGCAACCACTACCATCTTCAATAGGCTTCGAGGGCTTCAATTGGCTGATTTCTAAACGTGACGTCAGCATGTCGTCACGCCAACAGCTGACAACTGTGTCCGGACAACTGTGTTAGGTATGTTTTGGGTACATTTCAGGTAGGATTTTAGCCTTTCTCTACGGAAATTTTGAGCTTAAATACAGAGCTGAAAGCTGCCACATTCCCTTTAAACGGAATGTACTTTTTTAGGGAAAATCATAGACGCTTCCATGATTTTCGGCTAAAAGTACCCCTAATTGAACTTAACACGTGCCCCGCTGGGGTCCCTGGCATGATTCACCCCGCTGGGGGGCTCCAAATTTCGCCCCCTCCGTATCTCATTTCCCAGGAAAGCTAAAGAAAAATTACGGACGGCGTTTGAAAGCTCTTTACGAGACGAAAAAAATTGTAGGAAGTATTTTTATGTCAAGTCAATATTGAGGTCAGCATAGGTCAAGTAAGGTCCCATAGGCTTACAACAGGACAGTGTACGTTTCCCCTCGATATTTTTACTCAGCAGAGCTAGAGCAAATATTTATGCATCATTAGATTCCTCTCGTTGTGGCAAATCGAATGATGTATATGACCTTGCTAGGTCAAATTTTGAAAATAACCTCACATCGAGGTAGGTCAGGGCCACGGGATGACCTGGTATAGTCATGTTTCATATCAATCGACTCCCCGTGATAATATAAGCACAATGCAAGTAAAATGGGAACTTTATCTCAATCCAATCATAAGTTATTGGCAAAACAATCACTGTATGCTCCTGTGACCTGACATGACCTTTGAGATGTCAGATGGTCAAAAGCCCAACTTCATGATCAAGATCGTGGAAAGAATACATCGTTTGAGCATTTTAAGCTCTATCTTTCCCGTATTTACCGAAAACGAGCCCTTTCCATTTTTCTCCATAGACTTATAATGGGTGACCAAAAAAACTGGCCCCACTTAGGTCCACAATATTAAAATTTTGACATAACAGATTTGTAGACCCTAATGGGCTTATCATTTTGTGAAAGTTTCAAACTGATAACTTGGCTGATGCTCCTTAGGTGTCGCTTCAAAGTCGTGATTTTATGTTTCGAGGTCGAGTCGCTTGACCTTGGATAGCTCCTTGATCTGATATGACCTGACCTAAAAAATTTTAGTGAGATGCGTAAAATCGATCAGCGATAAGGTACCGTAAGTGTTGTTGTTCTGCGTCTCTTTGTTTTTGCGTTATCCAGGGAAAACCAAGAGGCGGAGGGCGAATTTCGCCCCCAGCGGGTGGGTGTTAATTCAATGATTCGCCCAAGGTGCCACATTCCCTTTCATTATGACCTAATTTAACGTACAATGTGTTGTTAAGTGAGGTTTGTACGTTTAAATGAGCCTGTTAATTACGGCTCAATAAAAAAGACAGTTATGCCCATAATTTTCACAAGAAGCGGTGGAAATTCAGGCGTGTTTGCAGTGAACCTTCTCTCAACGGACCTTTTTAGGGTCAAGCCAGAGATGGGCACATCCAGAATTGTCAATCGAGAAAGGGAGGGAAGGGACATATTGTCGGAAGGGGGGCGCAGTGGCGGATACAATGAGCAGAATCTAGGGGGCGCCATTGACCCCTGAAAGTTCGATGGCGCCCCCTGATTTGTCGTTTCTCATCCCCCCTCCTGGTTGCGAGTATCAGTGGCCACCATGATAGGATTTGGGGCTCCTCTGATAGGTTTTGGCGCCCCTTGGTACGGGTAGCGCCCGCCCTCAGACCATGTGCCCCCTCCAACTCCTTGGATCCGCCTATGGCTTGAAGTAACTGCAGAGCCGGAGGCTGTTCTGGGTAATGGTGGGGTAGGTTCAAGCGCCTTAGCCCCCCTCCCCACACACACACATAAATGAAGTTCTGTATGCGTCATACAGTAGGTCCAATCAGAGGGCCACCAGTACTCGCATCCTGGGGGAGGGTGCGAAACAGCGTTTCAGGGCGTACTATCAACCTCTTAAGGGGGTGCCGGCAAGTCGATCGGAGGTAGGGACATGTGCCCTCTTAAATGAATCCCCCGGGATCCACCTAAGTAGCCAGAGCTGTTTTCCAACGTGACCTCCAGTTCATTGAACACAGAGTGTAAGGGTATTATATCCCGTTAATGTCCGAATGCGCAGCGCAATATTTCGCCGTTGCAATTCAAGTTCGCACTCAACGCAACACAATGGCGATGATACCGGCCCTCTAATGTTTTGCCACTCAGCAGTGCCGTCGTTAGGAACATTCTGAAAAGTCGAGTTATACGTCTAGGTGTGTCAGTGATATCGAATAAACTGCTCTTCATTAAGTGCGCAAACTGCATTTGGTACCGACCGTCGCCATAGGTAACATTTCCCACAAATTGAAAACCCGATCAATGGTGGGGTAACCCTATTCCAGCATAAAACACGACAAGCGTCTCCCTCGCCATCCCCAAGTGCTGCGGACACTGCGAAGCTGCTCGAAATGATGCAGCAACAGCACACCAACCTTATGCTGGTGGTACAAGAGCAGCAAAGCATCCCAAATGGGTGGCAAGGACAGAGTCTGGAGCTGCTGCAAGCGATTGCTGGCTGTGGCGATCGTAGGCAAGCAGCATAGGTAGGTGGGATTCGCATAGTCCCACCGCGGCCCCATCCCAGAATCCCGTCCTATTCGTTGCCTGAAAAGGCCACCTACAGCGTGTCCTTACAACAGTGGAGGATATGGAAGCGGGATATGCTGCAATACGCCTAGATGGCCGGCTGGGATAAAAAACCACCGTGATCAATTTGGCTTGCAGTGCAATGAGAAGAATAAGCACGTCATCGAAGCGGAGCACGGCGATGGCTGGGTGAATCTGTCGCAGGGTCGGCGTTTGGGGCGATAGAGTCAATTTTGGGGAAATCGTTCAAACCAGCAAAGGGCAAGGAAAAATTCAATCGGTTACATTATCAACCTGGAGAGAAAGGGAAAGAGTTCCTGCACAGATGTGAGCAGCAGGTCTTCGAGTGTGACATTAGGGTCGTTAAAAAAAACATTTTTTTTTACTTTTCAGACTCGAACCCTCTTCTTTCCCATTATATATTCAATTCTAATTTCAATGAGCCACACTCCAAGCATCTACAACAACGGGAAAGGTCGCATCAAATCGGTTAAAGATTTCTTGTTTCAGGCGCGATTGGCCGCCCGGCGTTGCAGTCTCCCCTTGTTAAAATGGCATGAAAGGGGTGCATAACCTACCAGTAAAGACAGCGTGGCATTTGCGTGCGTATAAGAGCGGTAGATGGGATTTAACATGCAGGCATTTAATTGTCAGATGTATTTGCAGCTCAATACAAATACATGTTATTGCACAAAAGACCTGAAATTAAATGATTCAGCACACTAGTACTCTAAATCCCGACAGAACAGGAATGTCTTCAGGAGGCGAACCTTTCTCTGGTAACATTCGTTGGAGAACATCGTTGGGGCAGGTGCTTCTCCCTATTCCCCTGCGAACTATTTAAGAGCTCTGATACTGCTAGAAGACCCTGCTGCATATGTTTACCCTTTGGATGGCTCACGAAATCTTCTACCAGCTTCACACCACGTTCGGTGGGACCGTTAACGACAGTAAGTTCTGGAATATCTTGAAACAGGGAAAACTATACCAGTCACCAGCTTCTCAACGGAGCCATTTCATGTCAGAATCTTTCAAATTCAGGTGCTCGAATACCAGCCAGCTTTCAGGAATGACAAATTGGCAGAGGCTTGGTACCGAGCCGAGCTCTTCATAGCCTCTGTCAGAAACTTTAGCTTACCCAACTGAAAGGTGGATGGTTTTGCTGTTTAGGCCGGGTACTGTGTCACTGCCTTTTTACCTCCACCATTGTGGTTCTTATTTGCGAGGCAAATTATAACTTTCTGGTCACAAATAGCAGTTGCGTGCCAGCTGTTTTCCTTGAGAAGATAATCACGAATTGCGCTAGCTGGTTTACGGGTGGCTGTCAGGAGAGGTTGTCTCCAACAAATGTCTGTTTAGAAGACCGGGAGCCCACCAGCGAGCCATATTCATGGAATATAGGAGATTGATGGCATGAAGTCCGTGCTACTACTGAGTTAAATTCCGTTCATCGTTCCAGAAGATACTTAAAGACTGAATATTATTATTTTTGGAGTTTAACAACGTATCAATTGCTCAGGTAATATGGCATCAGAGGCGAGAGGGAAAGAATTAGCTTGGGCAAGATCAGGGCGCCAGATTCTGCCTCTGGGTGGGCTCGACCCCACGACATGCCATTGGCCGAGCCGAGCGCAAGCGCTAACCGACTGAGCCACTGAGACCCCGAAATATTTAGCGGCTTTCCTTTTGTATTCTGTATTCTGTAGTGGTAAAAAAACATCAACAGGCATTGCCCAATTACTGATGCAGTCATGTGATTTAAAACAGTAAAGTCGGATAATAAATACATTCAGCAATGGAAGCATTCCACGAACATCCATAACGCTCAACATTTGCACAAATGCCTATCGTGAGAAAGTTCCTAAGGTTGCCGTGAATTTTATAGCATTAGTTTTAAATGTGTAGCCCGAGTCTGCGAAGAAATCAACATTACGAAATGCG
The DNA here is from genome assembly GCA_034440635.1 of Lepas anatifera. NCBI lineage: Eukaryota > Metazoa > Arthropoda > Thecostraca > Lepadidae > Lepas > Lepas anatifera. The sequence goes on from JAOTON010000202.1 coordinate 68,292, forward strand.
TTGAAGAAACTGTTACATGTGACGGCCACGCGGATGAAGAGGCTGCGTTGCACAGTACCAACACGCGCAAACCAAACTGCCCACAAAGAGGGAGAACGCGACGTTCGACGCGGCACAGACAAACCGAACCCGGAAACCAGATCGGAACAATCCAACTTTCCGTGATGAAGATTAAACAAAGACAAGAGGTCATACTGAGCAAAACGAGCCTTTTAAGTGGTTCTAAACCATGCATTTGGGTTTCTCCGTCCCGGATAGTCAGCTTCAGAGCCTTCTATGAGCCTTAAAGCTATCCATGAAATGCAGTGCAGTGCTTTCATTAAGTTAATATAGAAATCGCCCTGAATGTGCTGAAGTCAATTTGCCATCAGCTGTGGTATCTGTGCACAGAAAGTTATATTCTGTCCCGCTGGTGAGAAGGTATTCCAGAACTTAACATGGTGAACGATCTCACTGAACGTGGTGTGTAGCTAGTGGAAGATTTCGTGACCCATCCAAAGGGTAAAAATATGCAGCAAAGTCTTCTTCTAGCAGTATCAGAGCTCTTAAATAGTTCGCAGGAGAATAGGGAGAAGCACCTGCCCCAACGACGCTCTCCAACGAATGTTACCAGAGAAAGGTTCGCCTCCGGAAGGCATTCCTGTTCTGTCAGGATTTAGAATACTTGGGTGCTGAACCATTTAATTTCAGGTCTTTTTGGAATAACATGTATTTGTATTACGCTACAAATACATCTGACGAGTAAATGCCTGCATGTTAAATTCCATCTACCGCTCTTATACGCACGCACATGCCACGCTGTCTTTACTGGTAGGTTATGCACCCCCTTCATACGAATTTAACAAGGGGAGACTGCAACGCCGGGCGGCCAATCACGCCTGAAACATGAAACCTTTAACCGATTTGAGGCGATCTTTCCCGTTGTCGTAGATGCTTGGAATGTGGCTGATTCAAATCAGAATTGAATATTTAATGGGAAAAGGTGGGTTAGAGTCTGAAAAACAAAAAAATGTTTTTTGAACGACCCTAGTGTGACATGGTATGTCCAAATTGTCTTACTTACTTGTTGGAGCTTATCGACACACAAACTGCCAGGGTTATATGGTGTCGCCAACTCTTTCCCTGTTGGAATGGCTTCTCGGGAGCCAGCTTGCTCCTTGTTCAGGAAAGCCGCTGGGCCTTGAACCCGTGTCGGCTGCGTGGAAGCCAGCTGCGCTGGCCACTCCACTACCGCGCCCCCTCTCATTGTCAAGGAGACCTGTCCGGTTGCTAAATTCGCGACAGAATTCTGGCTGGTCTTAGAAGTGGTACACTGAAGCTGGATATATTCCAAAACATTGATAAATATCCAGCATTGAAATACTAGGTCGCCAAGATCTAGATGTTTGAGGCCGCCAGCTCAGGGTGTAGTAGCAGCACGGGCGTGGAGTTCTCAGCAGCTACCGTTGCCGTAGTGGATTACGATGCAGTGCCGGTTTCTGTGACTGAGGCCACCGGTGTGGCGACGAGACGGTGCTCACGGCCCTGAAGTCAGCGTAAACGATGACCGGAGCAAAGGAAAATCCTCGGGCTGAAAAGACTGACCTGGACAGAGCCGACGCTAGGATCCGCCACGCCGGTGGTGGCGCTCTCAAGGTGCTTGGTGTAAAGAAATGTACGCTGCAGCTGGCCGGCAGAAGCACGGTACCAGGGTTGCCAGATGTGGCGAAATTTCGCTAATTTGGCGATTTCAGACCACTGTTGGCGATCGTTTTTTCTTGTTTGGCGATCGGCGATAAAAACAGTCAAATTTGGCGATTTCGGACCTCAATTGGCGATCAGTTTACTTTTGTGATGATGGTTGATAAAATCAGTCAAATTTAGCGATTTACGCCGGCAAACTTATTGTGAATGTGAAACAGTACATCTGTTTTTCTCTAAAAAAATTCAGCTAAGGTACTGTCATTTTACTTTTTCTCGTTGTTCACCATGACAAGATGTTCATCCTGGCAATTGGAAGCACGGGAGGAGGGTGGGTTTTGTTCGGTTTTTATCATCACATAACGCGTGAGGATTAGATATGAGAATAATAAGCTTAGGGTAAGCCAGGACCCGAGGCGTTTTTTATAGACGTTTAGGAGCGAATGTTAACGGGGGAGGAGAGGGGATGTACAGTCCAGAGGTCAGAAAAAGTCCGAACGTGCCAACATAGTTGGGGAAGATCTTCAGCTACTGGGGAGTCTAAGCATTTTCCTTTCTTCCTGTACTGCAGTATTTCTGGTCTTCTGACATGTGAACTTTACTGTCTTACTTTTACTTATGTGGTACTTTTGGGCTGTGGATTTTCCGACTTTGTGGACTATTTGATCATTGGAAATTTAGATAGTTATTCATGGAGATGTTCTAGGTTGGACTCTTTGTTCTTGAGGTTGAATTAAATTGTGGACTATTTGAGAAGTTGACTATTTACTATCGCGTGAATTCACATATCTGTAGTCCTTTTGCTTCATTATTTCCACTGGCGCTAGCACTAGCAAAAAAACTGCTTTCAGCCATTTTACACGTATCAGAAGTCGGGAAACTTTTCGAGGGCGGTCCATCTGGGGAAGCTGGGGATGTGTTTAAGTCAATCCGTTCGCACCGCGGTGGAAGAGTTGGGGTAAGTTGGAGCTCCGCTGACAAGCTGGCGCACGCGTTGCAAATTGTTATAGAGCACAATCCAAAAAGTGCGCCGGACTCGTCTACATAGTTGCTTGGGATATGGATTCGTGGAGTGGACTCTATTGCTTTGGTTGTGGATTTGAACCTCGCGGTGAAGAATTATTATTATGGCATTGGTAGTAATAGAGTAAGGAAACTGGGACTGGTTGGGGGCGCATACTTGATGTGCTCACGCGCGACACTAGGTCCATACTGGTTTCATATAATTCATGTTATTATGTTATTCATGTTATTTTTCCAGAACCTTAAAAAAGTGGGGCCTAGAGTGAACTTCCAGCTGGGTATTGAATGACAAATGCTCAAAATGGGTGACAGGGGGAGTATGATAAAATGATTTTACCTATTAGACATTTGGTAACATCTCAAGGTAAGCATCATTACTTTAGGTACCTACCTACTTTCTTGCAAGTAAAACTCAAGGTTGCTTTGATAGCCCAAGTGTCTCGATGGGCACATTTGAAACTTATAGTCAGCATCTCATGCCGTGTGTAGGAAGTGCCTGTATATTTTAATTTTCTTTGGTCCTTCACTCACCATTTATCATCAAGCTGAAACTTGCAAACTTTTAAACCAGCCAGTTTAGTTCTATGATTTGGAAAAATAAACTGAACTTTGCAATTGAACAACTATGTGGTTTAAATAAATTAATGATTCGCTCTTACTCTTGTCGGGACGACATTTTTTATATAGGTATAAATTTTAGAATTGTTAGAGGATTTGACATTTCTTGGTGTTTGAATTAGTTTTAGACAGCCTTTGAATTTTTTGGATCAAAAACTAAATTTTGAAAAAAATTTGATCCAAATTTTTCAATTTTTATATTTCAGATCAAATTTAGATTTCATGCACAGATTTTGAATGAAAATGTCAGAAAACATATAAGTACAAATTTTGAAGTCATTGAGCTTAAACTGCGAGAGATATTGGGTTATACATGGAGGCCTTAACGAGTGTGTCAAACATTTATATGCCCATAACTTTTGAGATTACCAACAGATTTTAAATTTCTTTTGTTCGTTGGAATCAGTGTCCCATGTTACTTAAGAATATGTATATGGGGAAAAATAGTTTGACCCTCAAGAATTTAAAGGTGTTAAATAATTTTGGATTATTTTACACCTGAAAAATGTCATAGCCTGAAGGCCATCTAAACGAATTTTGAACAGTATCCCCTAATAAATACTAAACTTGTATTACCTGAATGTGACAAATAAAGGTCATGTGCTCAGGCCTCTGCTCAATGGGCTATAATTGCCAGATAATTGCCTTTGGGGAACGTTCCCTTCATCTTGGGGCATCAACTGGTCTGCGTTGGGCAACAAAATTACTTTTTCTGCCCTCTGGTACAGTCGAAAGATTTAAGCACCGCAGTCCCGCAAGAAAAATCCCACACAATCCTGCGGCACCTACAGGGGGAACGAGGGCAGTTTGCGGTACATTTTGCGGGACTTCAACAGCCTCATGATATATAAGTAAATTTCAAATCCAGACCCAAAGTATGGGAATTAAATCAAAGTAGAGAATGTATTACTCATATGTGTATTGCATCGATAGTGTAAATGATACACATTAAGTGAACCTGCTCTGAAAAGGAATAGTGAGCTAATTAACTACTGGTTTAATGAGCAATAGCTTTAATAGACCTTGCAATATGCACACGGCGTGTCATACTTTGATGTAACAAACAGTAGCAACACAGAATGACACAGCACAGTGTGACAAACAGTGTGTTATACCTACCAAAACCGACAGAAGATTCAAGACCTCATGAATGAAGCCTCGAAAAATTTAAGGTTAAAAAATACCAAGGAAAAATCACATACATTTTACAAACCAATTCACATCATTGACAACAATGGAATATTATCAAACAAACAAGCACAACCATAGGTTTAAATTTTACAATCACATGCAGTGAGTTCTTATCACTGGTTAAGTGTTTCACCTATAATAGTTTGCGAGGCATAATATCTTAGGTTCTTAAGCACCTAGATAGAAAAATCCTGGTTCAAATGGGAAAAATTTTCATGCAATATTTAAAGCATGTCCGACTGCCTACATGCTTAAAAAAACACGGAACTTAGGGAAGAAGAGATGAACATAATAGCTGAGACATGAAATAGCGAGACATTTTTACTTTCCATTTATCTATAAATGCATACCAGCTTTGGGATTTAACCGTCTTTTATATTTTTAAGTGGTAACTTCTATGATTTGTTTACGTGGAGAAACGAAGACGTTTCTGGCGCAGAGGTTCCAAATAGTGAAATACAAAGCTATTTTTGTAGTAAGTCCTGAATATTTTCTTTGATATTTCATATAAACTGTTTAGAAATTATTTTGATGTTTTTATTAATTACAATTTCGAGAATTTTGCTTTGAAATCCCTTATGTTGTCCCAAAAAGAAAATGAAGCATTTTGGTGTTTTTGGTAAAAAATAACTAATTGAAAAATAACGATAATTGATAAAATAGACCAACCCGACGGGTTGAAACTATTTGAGAACATATCCTATCCTTTTAGATTCGGTGATGTAAATTTCATCGCCGCACATAACTGGTGCGTTTTAGGAAAAATGCAATACTTCAGTATTGCATTCTACCAAGGCTTATGATGTACTCGTGCATATTCTGGCTACATCAGTTAAAACAACTCGTGCGGCATGCCGGTACTAATCGCACGAGGTGCTTTTCTCAGATTCTGATATTCCGGCTTACGACGTAAGATCTCATCATTGGTGATATTATGGCAAACTGATGTCTGGAATTGGCGAAATTTGGCGAAATGGTGAATCAAATTTGGCGAAAAATCCCATTTTTCATCTAGCAACCCTGCACGGTACAGCGCATACACTTCATTCACGGTATTAAGCGTTTGTTCTTGTTCATTGGTGCGTGCAAGTTCCTCGATTTGGTTGATGACAAGAACTTTCCCGTCCCACACACAGCATGGGCTGTTGACAGCTGGGACACTATCCAACGCCAGAGAATCTCCCTAGCGTAATCTACCAACACGACCTGTGCGACTGCCGTGTCTGGCAACGGAAGAGAACGTGACTCAGCTGGAAAATTTCCTGAGACAGCAGTTCGGTGGAACAACGTTCACCAAGGACGCTACCCCACTCCCCAATACCACACATATTCGACCTGACGCTGTGCCCCACGCCCGACACTCATTAATACTTGTCAGCAAACACTAGGATGAAGTAAAAGCGCAGCTCGATGAAGACGAGCTCAAAAGCATCATTGGGTATGTATGTACGTGCTGGAGAGCCATCGGTGTGCCGCGCGCAGATGGTGGTGGTGCCGAAGCAGAACGGTTAACGCGACAAACCGCCTCCTTTCAGGAGCCAAACAATTTCTGTGTTCGGGAGAATCACCACACTAGAACACCGTTTGATATGGTATCGTCGGTGCCGCGACACTCCTTTAAAACGACCTGAGATGCCCTCTGGGGTTTCCACAAGGTAACACTAGCTGGAGAAAGCCCACATCTCGCTACCTTCATTTCAGCCTGTGAACGATACAGGTATTATACCTATACGATACAGGTATTATACCTGTATCGTCCCCAGGTTGCAATGATATATCGTCGCACAAAAATGGGGCACATTTCAGCTTGCGGTGCGTATACGAAAAGCAGGATCAAACTAAATTGTACAGTTGGTGTAGGTTTCATTATAATCCGACTTCAGCGGGATTTCTGCATGTGCTACAGACTAGGCCATAGCATTAAATGCAAATTATTGCATATAATAATTGCATTGAATGCAATAATTGCAAATAATTGCATTGAATGCAAATAAAATCATCCGACAGACTTTCACTCTTAAATGAAATACATCCCCACAGTTAAAATTTGAACACGACTGCATTCATCTTAGACGTACACACAAACACTAGGACTAACCTTCTCACCAGAATGGATGTTTCGTGAAGTAGTTACAAAACCTAATCGCGTATTGAGTGCTCTTTATCCCTTAGCTTCAAATTTTCCAAGACAGATCATTACCCAAATCTATGCGACTGATGTTCAACCGTACTTTGACTATTGCTATTCAATTTACGACGGATTATTAACTGTGGCCGACTGCATTCGGTTGGAGCAAATACAAAACCGGGCGGCTCAGCTCGCTGCGGGAGCTTGTTTTCGAACATCGACAGAATTGCTAATGAACGAACTGGGCTGGGTCACATTACAAAGGCGACGAAAGCTCAAGGGCTCAAATGTATTACAAGTTTTCGAAACTCAGGCGTATATTTTGTAGTACTTGGTGGGCCCATTATGTGGTATAAATTCCAATCCAATAGATTTACCCATTTCATACTTATGCCACCTTAAATATGTTTGTAGGTGAGATGACTTGACCTGCACTAGGGACATGACCTTAGATGACTCAACCTTAAAATTTTGGGGAAATGTGCGGAATTAATGCATGATAAGGTGTACCAAGTACGGTGGAACTTTGCACCGTAGCTTTTCGTCCCGCCGGAAAAGCCCGAGGGGGTGTTCAAACATCCCCACCGTTGTAGTACTTGGTGGGCCCATTATGTGGTATAAATTCCAATCCGATAGATTTACCCATTTCTTACTTATGCCACCTTAAATATGTTTGGAGGTGAGTTGACTTGACCTGTACTAGGGACCTGACCTTGGATGACTCAACCTTAAAATTTTGGGGAAATGTGCGGAATTAATCAATGATAAGGTGTACCAAGTACGGTGGAACTTTGCACCGTAGTTTTTTTCGTACCGCCGGAAAAGCCCGAGGGAGTGTTCAAACATCCCCACCGTTGCGTGGTTTATAAGGCATTTTGAAACTAGCTAGACATCTAATTAGGATTTCCCGGGCACCCCCAGACATTTAACACGTGCACTGACCTTCGCGGACCTTCTGATCCACCTTTTGCTTTGACAGAGGGCGGGTAACCGCCCCCCCCACCGCCAAAAATATCGATAACCACGCTAGGTAGCGAAAAACGGCAAACGGCGTTGGGAAGCTCATCCAGTTTTCCATCGAAATATTTGATCCATTTTTTGACAGGTCACACTAGAGATCATAACATGTCGTCATAGGGATAATATGTAAATTAAGGTTTTCGTTCATTACATCTGAACAAGTCAAGATAGAGCAAAACAATTTAGACCATTAGAATCCTCGCAGTGAGCCGAATAGAATTATGTATATGACATTGCTAGGTCAAATCAGGTCAAATATATCATTTGACCTGACCTGAGGTCAGGTCAATATCAAATTAGATCCAAATTCATATCATTAGGGCGGCAAAGACCAGGCAAAACTAATGAAGCTAAAATAAACACTATCACCATCCATTACTACGTTATTTAGTTAAAACCTTTTTCCTCATGCAGTTCCAAAGAAGAGGTCAAGGCTCGTACCTGACCTTAGGTCATCAATAGAAAAAATACCGGAACAAGTTTTAGAGAACTAAGCAGACCCATTATGTGCTATGAGTTGCAATCGGATAAGTTCACCCTGTTTTGACTTGTGCTGTCTTAAACATTCTTTAAGGTCAGGTCACTTGACCTGTACTGGTGACCTGCCTAGTAATATTTCAATATTTTCATTAAATATCAGTAATTTGACCATAAGATATCATTTAGAAAAGACAGAAAGTGAACTTTATGAGCTTATGTGAATGTTTCATTCAAACAAAATGAATTTACTTCTCACAACAGTGCGTTCCGCGTCGCCACCTTCGTCTGAGCCGCGCCATATTTGGTCGGGACGTGATGGTGGGTAGTACCAAGGGCCTGGGTACCGAGGCTGCTCACGTATCAGGGGTAATAGTTAGTAGCCCCTCGGGCTGTCACGTCATGGCATGGTATTCACCAATAGAAGCGGAAGTTAGTTAGTTAAGGGCTTTTTATAAGGCGTTCTGTGCAAGGCACCTCTGCCCGCCTCTAAAGTGTGGGGAAGAATTTTTCGGGAGGGGTGTTTACTTTAATATCGCAGAACAAAGGGACGAATCTTATTTCAAGGAATGGGTCGCGAAGTGTAGCAACACTAGCGAGGGAAGGGGATTGCTATGGCAGAGATGCCGAGCCTGGGGCACATGTAGGATTTAAAAGGGTACGTGAAGAGGCTTGCCAGCGTAAAGATTAGTTTTTTTTAAATTTTGTTCCTTGTTATCGAATGACCGTTTTGCTTACGTTCCTCAAGTTCCTCCATTGAAAAAGAATAATTTTGGGTTATTAGAAACACCTGCAAGCACCATGACATGGTGCCGCGGGTCTTTATCCTGCAACCAGGAGGTGAGGTTACAGCACCCTCTCTGGCTGGGTAGCCGCCGCATAGAGGAAGAAAGAAGGGTAATAGAACAGATAGTGTCAGCGAGGGGTGTGAGTTGGTTAGTTGTTAGTCTTAGATGTGGTTAGTATAGTTAGTAGTCCTTAAGTTAGGGTTAGTTGGTTAGCAAACATGAACGGATGGTTAGATAGGGTTAGTTGGTTAGTTGAACTTTTTTACTATGGTGGGAGCTATTATGAGTCTACCATACCTTAGGACCAGACAGTTAAAGCCTAGTTTGAAGCACCTATTGTTTAAATTTGTCAGAGAGACGTTTATAGTGTAATTGTTATTTCTTATATGAGGGGTGCTATTCGGATGCAGATATTTTTCATACCTGCCACCATAGACGTTCAGATAAAGCTCTCGAGCCTAGAAGCCTTCAGGAATGTAAAGAGCTTGTCCAGCAGCTCAGGGTGATCATTGCCGAGAAGAGTGGAAAGGTTTACTGGGATGTTTCTCATGCGGCAATAATCTAGCATGGGCTGCCTATGGGCGTCGTGCTGGGGACAGTCGATGAGGATATGGTAGGGATTTTCCATGGCAGAGCAGGTACCACAGGTACCTACACGTCCATAGGCATTTAATTTTGTGTGTCCGCTTCTGAGTCTGGTCAGGATGACCTCGTGCCGACGACTGTTTTGGTTGGAGCTGGGCCAGTAGCCGATGTTAGGCTTTATATGGAATAAATGGGCGCTGTGGTTAGTGGTCCAGTCATTTTGGATGCACTTCCGGATATGGTTCTGGAGGTGCGACCATTTGAGAGGTGCGACCTCTCTGAGTTCTAGAGACTTTTTGGCCTGTTCGTCGGCTTTTTCATTTCCGAGAATTTTGCAGTGGCCTGGGATCCAAAGAAAGGAGACATCTGGGATATCGTCGATACCCTTCTGGATGTCTGCTATTACGTGATGGCTGGGGTTGACTACGTTATTGATAGCTTGCAAGACAGATTTAGAGTCTGAACAGATAACGGCTGAATTAATATTTAGGGTTCTAATCAGGACTAGTGTATCTAGAATGGCGACAGCCTCAGCAGTAAAGATTGAGCAGTTGTCCGGAAGTCGTTTTTGGAGGCAAATATTTTGCCCCCAGATGCCGAGGCCTACTTTTTCGCCTATTTTAGAGCCGTCGGTGAAAATGAAGGTTTTGCCAGTGTTGTTAGACTGGAACTCTAAGAATTTCTGGGAGATCTACTCTGTGGTGAGGTTGTCTTTGCGTGTGGTGAAAAGAAACTCGACTTTGGGCTGTTTGCGAGTCCAAAAGCGGGAGAGTGGGGGGTTTGCCTATGGCTTCTGGGATCGCAAGGTTCAGGGTTTCCAGGGTTTTAGCTACTCTATTTTTAAATGGAGGCCAGGTTAAGCCCCAATAATCAATCAATCAACCGATTAGTTTTTGATACACGTCCAGGGTGGTTGAAACATTGTTTCGCCGGGTAATTTTCGGTAGATTGGACATTGATATAGTAAGAGATAAGCTGGGAGTGGCGTCTTGTTTGGAGAGGGCACAGCCCACTGTCCACTAACAAGCTGGTGATGGGGGATTCTCTGAGCGCGCCTGTGGCTGCCCAGATACTTGCGTTTTGGATGCGCTCTAGCTTTAGCTTATTAGTGTTGTTCGTTGAGTCAAAGACGAACGAATTATATTCGAGTATGGGCCGGATCAAGGACTTTTAGAGCATGAGCAGGGTCTTTCGATCCCCGCCGTACTCTGTTCCGCCGACCAGCATGCGGAGGATATTGACTCGTTTTTGACAGCTAGAGACGGCTTTGGTAATATGCTCGTTAAAACTATGGCGGGTATCAAGGATGACGCATAAGAATTTTAAGCTTTTCGCGCATTCAATGGGTTTGCCTAAGATTTGGAGCTGAGGAACAGCGTGTCTCACACCTGGCCTGGCAAAGACTGCGACTGATGACTTTTCGGCCGAGAGTGATAGACCCATTGAATTGCACCAAGCATGGATGTCGTCGAGACTACCCTGCAATTCGGTAGTCGCGGTTTTGAATTCTGGTTGACTGCGCCGCCTGGTGTCGACCGGAGTGGAATTCCAAATAGCGACATCATCTGCAAATAGGGAGTACTTAACTCCAGGCGGTAGCTTTTTGGAAAAAAATGTCATTGATCATGACTATGAAGAGGGTCAGAGATAAAACGCTACCCTGGGGTGTGCCCTGGTCTTGAGATGTCAGATAGGAAAAGGTGGTGCCGCAGCGCACTTTGAATTTTCTGTCCCTAAGAAAGTTGTCAATGAATCTAGTAAGGTGGCCATGGACTCCCAGTTTACAGAGTTTATACAAAAGGACGTGTTTTTTGTACACGATCAAAGGCCGACTTGATATCTAAGAATGCAGCAATTGTGACTTGCTTCTTGTAAAAGCCATTTTGGACATCACTGACCAGTTTGATCAGATTGTCAGTGGTGGCCCGCCCGCGCCGGAAACCCAATTGCATAGCATCGAGTTTCTTTTCGAGAATTCCGTGAAGTCTTACGTTGACCATGCGCTCTACAAGCTTGCTAGCACAGCTAGTAAGCGAAATGGGGCGATAACCTTTAGGGTTCGTTTTTTTCTTTGCCAGGTTTTGAAATGGGAATGATGACACTCTCCCGCCACATAGTGGGGAACGAGTCGCTAAGAAACATGTTAATGGCCGAGAGAACATATTTTAGTGCTGTCTGGCTGAGGTGCCTGAAGAATGAGTAGTGAATTTCATCCGGGCCCACTGCAGTGTTTCCACACTTGCTAATGGAGTAATTTAGTTCGGTCATTGTAAAAGGTACGTTATAGTACTCCTGATTACTAGAATTGAAGAATGTGCGGCGTTTGCAGCATTCGGCCTGGTCTTTTGAGCGCTGGTTGTAGGAACTGTTGGCTGCAACGCCATTGTAATGATCAGCAAAGGCGTCCATGACTTCCTTGGGTGCCGTGATGTTTTGGCCGGAGATTGTCAGTTGAGACTTACTTACTTATGGCTTTTTATTAGGCGTTCTGTGCATAGCACCTTTGCCCGCCTCTAAAGGAGTGTGTGGGAGAATTTTAGAATTTTGTGTGAGGGCAAGCTACATTAGTCTGTTAAAGCAATGGGAGTTATTTCAAGTAATGGGTTGCAAGATGTTTTAGCTTGCAAATGGATCGGTCGTGGCAATGGCATAGCCATGCCAAGGGAGGTCTTTTAATAAGTTTAGACCCGCAGAGTGCGAAGGTTATTTCTGTGGTTGAAGACCTTAAATCTAGAATTTGAAATTTAGAATTTGGAATTTAGAATTTAGAATTTTGTGTGTCAGCTATTGATGTCCGCTTGTATACGTTACTCGAAAACCTCCGTTAACTCAATAATTTCGTATTTTAGAAAGTGCGCTAAACACCTGGCCAGGGTGCCGCGAACTTACCCTGCAACCCGGAGGTGAAGTTGCAGCTCTCCTCTCCGGCTGGGCAGCCGCCGCGCAGAGAAAGAAGTGTGAGAGGATAGTTAGATTGTTAGTAAGAGTATAGGTGTGGTTAGTATAGACCCGCAGTGAAAGGTATCACTGCGGTGAAGAAATCTAACCTATCTAACCTAACCTGATTTCAAAGTTAGCCTAACATAACCTATCCTTAGCCTACAATGAACCATTTGAAGGTTACAAAACTATTGCTTAAATTTTGCAGTGGATCATCTATGATTGGGAAATAGGCAAGTCCTACTTTGGGGGTGCACCATGCACCCTCCATCATATATACTGGGAGGGGTGATTTATAGAAACTTCTCTAGCCCAGAGTCCTTTAGGAATGTAAATAATTTTTCGAGTAGCTCAGGATGGTCGTTACCGAGCAGAGTTTTTAGGTCTACAGGGATGTTTTGGATTCGACAGTAATCTAGCATGGGTTGCCGATGGGTATTGTGCTGGGGACAATCGATGAGAATGTGATAGGGATTCTCCATTGCGTCGCAGGTACCGCAGGTACCCGCGTTCCAATAGGCATTTAATTTTGTGTGTCCATTTCTGAGTCTGGTTAGGATAACCTCGCGCCGGCGATTCTTTTGGTTGGAACTGGGCCAGTAGCCGATGTTAGGCTTGATATAGAATAGGTGGGCGCTGTGGTTTGTAGTCCAGTTATTTTGAATTTGCTTCCGGATGGCGTCCTGGAGGAGAGCTTTGCTATCGTCTCCAGACCACGTTAAGGGTGCGATCTCTCTAAGTTCTAGGGACTTTTTTGCCTGCTCATCGGCCTTCTCATTTCCTTGAATTTTGCAGTGGCCCGGAATCCAAAGAAAAGAGACATCAGGGGTTTCATCGATACCTTTCTGAATATCTGCTATAACGTGGTGGCTGGGGTTGACTACGTTACTGACGGCCTGCAGGACAGATTTAGAGTCTGAACAGATGACGGCTGAGTTGATATTTTGGGTTCTGATTATGGCTAATGCATTTAGGATGGCAACAGCCTCGGCTGTGAAGATAGAGCAGTTGTCCGGAAGTCTTTTCTGAAAGCAAATATTTTGCCCCCAGATGCCGAGGCCTACTTTTTCGCCTATTTTGGAGCCGTCTGTAAATATAAAGGTCTTGTCCGCGTTACAAGTACGGAACTCTAGGAATTTCTGGGAGACTTCTTCCTCTGAGAAGTCCGTTTTACGGGAAGTGAAAAGAAATTCCACTTTGGGCTCTTTCCGAGTCCAGAAGCGGGAGAGTGGGGGTTTGCCTATTGTTGCTGGCAGTGCAAGATTGAGGCTTTCCAGGGTTTTCGCTACTCTGTGCTTAAATGGGGGCCACTTCTGTAGAGTGGCTTTATTTGCTCGTCTGGTATGGGCAAAACATTGTTTTGCCGGGTGGTTTTCGGTGGATTGGACCTTAATGTAGTAAGAAATAAGCTGGGCGTCGCGTCTTGTCTGCAATAGGCACAGCCCGCTATCAGTTAGCAGGCTGGTGATGGGGGATTCTCTGAGCGCGCCTGTGGCTGCCCGGATACTGGCATTTTGGACTCGCTCTAGCTTTAATTTATTGGTCTTGTTCGTCGAGTCAAAAACGAACGAATTATATTCGAGAATGGACCGAATCAGGGACTTGTAGAGCATAAGCAGGGTCTTTCGATCCCCGCCATACTCTGTGCCGCCGAGCATGCGGAGAATGTTGACTCGCTTTTGACAGCTAGAGACGACTTTGGTAATGTGCTCATTGAAACTCAATCGGGAATCTAGGGTGACGCCCAAGAATTTGAATCTGTTGGTGCATTCAATAGGTTTACCCGAGATTTGGAGCCGTGGAGGGTCGTGTCTGGAATGTGCTCTGGCAAAGCCAACGACTGATGGTTTTTCCGCCGAAGAGTGATAGACCCATTAAACTACACCAATTATCGATGTCGTTTAAGCTATCCTGCAACTGCGTAGTTGCATGTTGAAATTCTGGTTCATTATACCGCCTGGTATCGATTGCAGTGGCTTTCCAAATGGCGACATCGTCCGCAAAAAGGGAGTAATTTATTCCAGGCGGTAGCTTTTTGGCAAAGAGATCATTGATCATTACTAGAAAGAGGGTGGGGGACAGAACGCCACCCTGGGGTGTGCCTTAGTCCTGGGTTGCTAGTTAGGAGAATGTGGTGCCACAACGGACTCTAAATTTTCGGTCCTTGAGGAAGTTTTCAATGAATTTTGCAAGGTGGCCACGAATTCCTAGCTTGCTTAATTTAAACAAAAGGGCGTCTTTTTGTACGCGATCGAACGCCCATTTAATGTCTAAGAATGCAGCTATTGTTACTTGCTTTTTGTAAAAGCCATTTTGGATGTCACTGACTAGTTTCACCAAATTGTCAGTGGTGGCTCGCCCGCGCCGGAAGCCTGATTGCATAGCATCAAGCTTCTTTTCGAGGATCTCGTGAAGTCTAACGTTTACCATGCGCTCGACAAGCTTGCTAGCACAGCTAGTAAGCGAAATTGGGCGATAACCTTTTGGGTCTGTTTTTATCTTTGCCAGGTTTTGGAAGGGGAATAATAATACTCTCTCGCCACGATGTGGGGAAAGAGTCGCTAAGAAACATGTTGTTAATGGCCGAAAGCAGGTACTTTAGTGCTGTTTGGCTGAGGTGCCTGAAGAAAGAGTAGTGAATTTCGTCAGGGCCCACTGCAGTGTTTCCACACTTGCTTATGGCTTATTTTAGCTCGGTCATTGTAAATGGTACGTTATAATACTCTTGATTACCATAATTGATGAATGTGTGCTTTTTGCACCATTCTGCCTGGTCTTTGGAGCGCTGGCTGTATGAGTTATTAGCTGCGACACTGGCGTAATGATCAGCAAATTTATCCATGACTTCCTTAGGTTCGGTGATGGGTTGGCCAGCTATTTTTAGTTGAGGGAAGGGTCCACGGGGCGGTCGCTTCGCAGAGAAAGCTCCAATGGTTTTCCAGATTTGAGAAATGGGTGTGAAGCGGTTGAATTTAGAAACGAAGGCGTTGAAACTATCTTTTTGGACCCGTTTGCACGTGTTTTGGAAGTTGGCTTTGGCTGCCCGGAGGGCATTGCGAGTAGGGCTGTGTGCCCTCCTCTCGTAGGCTTTCCTGGCTCTAATCACTTGAGCTTTGGCGTGTGCCGTCTCTGCATTCCACCACGGGGCTCCTTTTTTCTGTCGGGGGCCTTGACTTTTTGGTATTGCTAAATGTGCTGCTGAGCTGATGGCTCTTAGTACCGAGTCAATGTCTGCCGAGTCGGGGTCACCTCCGGGGACAAGTGTGAGGTCGACCTCTGCCTCAAACTTGTTCCAGTCGGCACGTCTTAGATTCCATGAGGGTGTAAAAAGAGCAACATGGTCGATTGAGCCTGTGGGATTACCAATTTTTATTGGGAGGGGATCGCTCATTCCTGGGTTGTCTTCGACTTCTTAGGTGAACAGTGACACAATTCTAGGAGAGCAGCACGAGATGTCAATGGCAGTATCAGAATGGCCACCGCGCATTGCTTGGTGGGTCGGAGCGCCGTTATTTAAGATAACTAGATTTTGAGAGTCTATTGCGTCATAAATGATTTCGCCTCTGCGAGTGGTGGTGGCGCTGCCCCATGAGGGATGATAACCGTTCAAGTCTCCAAGTAGTGACAAAGGGCCGGCAATTTGTGCCAAAAGTTGGGCGAGGTCCCGAGCCGACGGGTCAGGATCGCTTGGAGAGATGTACAGTGAAATCAACGTCAATTTGACGTGCTGAATTTCTATATTAATAGCGACACAGTCGAGTGGCGTAACCAAAGGCACTTGGCTTGAGGGATGCTATTTTCAATAAGGATGGCAGTGCTTCCTTTACGGACAGTAGCGTTTACATTATGGCGGTACCAAGAGTAACCCAAGATTTTGAATTTGTTATTATCATTATCATTAAAGAGGGTTTCTTGGAGTGCTGCTACTGCCGGCTTTTTCTCAGGAAAGATTGATTTAACCCTATTTCCGGCAGGGGGGCTAATATTGCCCCCCTTCAGGTTTTTCAAGAATATCTCCGAAACGGCTTGCGATAAAACTTTGAAACTTCCTGACTTTTCTTAAAACTAGTACAGGCAGGTTTTCTGAAATTTTCAAGATTATATATTTACCAGGGGCGGAGCTATGACTGGGTTTTTGGGGAGGTTCTATCCACAAACCAAGTATTATCGTATGCGATGGGTTTTTTGTAAAAGGAAGCCGTCTCTGCTGATCCTGATACCAGTTATATGGTTTTATTATATCATTTTTTATGTGAGATGATAGTGCATTCACAATTGTCACTATTTGTATTCATCAGGGGCGGTTACAGCAGTTCAAAATGGGGGGAATGCTATCAAGAAGGACTAAACGTTAGTAAGTGAGAAGACTGCTTACAGCCGTGCCAGGGCGAATACAATTGGGTATATGAAAATTCAAAATAGTTATAACCAAATTCTAGATTACCAGAGGCGTGTCCAGTCACTACAAATTTTCAAAATGTATATTCCCAGCCAGTATCACCGCCGCGACTCAATATCGTTGTATATTGAAAATGTGTTTCCAATTACCCCCACCCCCCCCACGACGAGTCCTTGATCCACCTATGTCACCCCCTTTCCCAGAGCTGCCATGGGAGGGTAAAAATTATCAGGAATTAAATTTCAACCAGTCGAGGGACTAATATATTCATGCATACCATTCGCATATTGTTGGTATGTATTTTACCCCACTGTTTTACCTTACTGTATCCGCCCCTGATGAGTTTTTCACGTTTTTCTCATTTATTTATGTGTCAAAGATGCCAAGCAGTATATGACGGCTTCTAATCCGCGTAACAAAAACTTTTTAGGTTGTATATATTTCCCCTCATAGTCCTGGTCCTGGAACTGCCATTGAATTTCTAATTTTTGCGTAACTCGAGTATATGAAAATTTTGGGTCAATTATTTGTAAATCTGGACTAGTTTTGTGAAAATCGTGCAACAGAGACAAGGGTTATGGAAAATCTAAAAAATACACAAAAATTGTATATTTTCCACGACCTTCTCCTAAAAAAAAATTTTGAAATTTTCTTTTTTCAAAATAAAGTTTAGCAGCAGAGGAATCTATGGCACTTTGAATTTTCAAAATCGGCCGGTTAGATTACGAGATCTTAGGGGGGCCGATATTGCCCCCCTTGCCGGAAATAGGGGTAGCCGGGAGCCTGACGGAAATAGGGTTAAATAAGGTGAATTTCCCAATTAGACTGTTTGTGTTCCATTGGAGAATTTAACCCATGGTGGTTTAATGCCTTAGATGCTGTGGGGGGGGTTGCGGGGGCGGGGGCGGAGGTGATAGGAATGTGTGCTACTCGTTTCGCTGGTAGTAAAAACGGGGGACGAGTGCCGGGTGTACCGGAGTTTCCTCGGCACCGGGGGGCTGCCGGGCCTGAGGGATTCGGATGAGACTGAACTGGTGGGGGAGGCCGACATGAGATAACTATTTTCTACAGTCTGTGACCGAGATGCTGTCAGCATTTGGGTAGGACTCGGTCCCGGGCAGCTCACTATCAGGTTCGCTGTTGCTACCTGACGTGTCGGAATCACTGGCAAATTGGAATTGCATGTAATGACATGCCAGGTCTGTTTGAGAGCCACAATGGCGGGTCGTCGGTGCTTGAGAGGCAGGAGCTTTGCTGCTGTCCGTAAGAGAGGTTTCGGTTTGGGTGGCTACACTGACTTTTCTGTTTGAGTGGCAGCTGTCTTACTGGAAGGGGGAGCTGCCACTCTTGTGTTTCCGTCCCGGCGCCCGCCGTAGGCGGCGCCTGGGAGGGGCTGCACCGGTGACTTTTGGGTGGGAGGGGCTGGGAGCGGGGGGAAACTCGGTACAGCTAGGCACCTGCTGAGGGCTGCTTTGCCGCCCTTCGTTTGGGGGTCCAGGTCTTCCTGATGACATGTGAGGGACGGGGGGCGGCGGTACTTTTGGGCGGAAGACCCGGAGTGGAACAGGCTGGGTTGGCTGGGGGATCCGTCCAGCCCGTGTTGGGAGTCCACTTGCGCCAAAAGGTGTTTGTGCTGTGGTGCGTGTTTTGCATGACATGGGAAATGGCCAGCCGAAGGGGTACCATGACTAGCGGCTCCATCAGGGGGCGAAGGGGACGCTTTTGGGAGGCGGTGAGCTGAGGAGTGGCCTGGCCAGCTGTGCTGGGGGCTGCCGCGGGGGCCTTACCACCACGTGCCTGGGTTAGGGAGTGGCGTTTTTCGCTCTCACGCACCTTTTTGCGGGCCAGGTCGAAGGGGAGCTTTTCGTCTTCAACCACCATATTTACATGTTTTTCACGGAGCCAGGCTGGGCACTTAGGATCGGTAGTCCCATGGGCGCCGCCACAGGCAGCACACAGGAGGCTAAGGGAGGTGCAGTCTTTGGCTCGGTGTGCAGCACTGCACTTGCCACAGCGGGGGGCGGGGTTTTTACAGCTGGACTCAACGTGGCCGTACCTTTGACAGATTTGACACCTGATGGGGTTGGGGTAGAACGGCTTCACTGGGTAGACACAGTCGCCCAGTTTGACACGGCCACAGTCATCTCGGCATTTTGTGTCGAAGGTGACGAGGAAGCGATTGTCTTTACGGTGAGGGGCTTTTTCGGTGGTGGGCTTGGGGAGAGTGAGTCTTTGAATGGTGAGCACACTTTGGCCCACAAAATCAAATTTGCGCTCGATTTCGTCTTCAGAGAGGTGGGAAGCCTCTGGCGCACGAATTGTGCCCCGGTAGAAGTTCAGAGACTTATGAATGTCGAAACTCACCGGTTTCGATCCGAAAGTTTTGGTATGAAGCAGGGCTTTGGTTGAGGCAGCGTTGCTAGTTTTAACGAGGACGTCTTTTTGGTGCCGAATAATTTCATAGCTGCCAGTCACCTTCCGGCTGATGGCCTTGTCCAGACTGAAGGTAGCTTCCTTCGCAAGATTTTGGTGGATGGAGTCGTAGCTACCAACCAGCCAAGATCTGCTTGGCAGGTTTGCATTGTTAAGGCGATCCAAAGTCAGAGTCAAAGGCTTTTTATAAGGCGTTCTGTGCATAGCACCTTTGCCCGCCTCTAAAGGCGTGTGTGGGAGAATTTTAGAATTTTGCGTGAGGGCAAGCTACGTTAGCCTGTTAAAGCAATGGGAGTTATTTCAAGTAATGGGTTGCAAGATGTTTTAGCTTGCAAATGGACGGTCGTGGCAATGGCATAGCCTTGCCAAGGGAGTTCTTTTTATAAACTTAGACCCGCAGAGTGCTAAGGCTATCTCTATGGCCGAAGACCTTAAATTAAGAATTTGGAATTTAGAATTTAGAATTTTGTGTGTCAGCCACTGATGTCCGCTTGTCTACGTTGCTCGAAATCCTCCGTTAAATCAATAATTTTCATAATTTAGAAACTGCCCTAAACACCTGGCCAGGGTGCCACGAATTTACCCTGCAACCCGGAGGTGAGGCTGCAGCTCCCCTCTCCGGCTGGGCAGCTGCCGCACGGAGGAAAAAGGTGTGAGAGGACAGTTAGATTGTTAGTAAGAAAATGAGTGTGGTTAGTATAGAGCCGCAGTGAAAGGTATCACTGCGGTGAAGAAATATAACCTATTTAACCTAACCTGATTTCAAAGCTAGCCTAACATAACCTATCCTTAGCCTACGACATACCACTTAAAGGTTAAACAACTATTGCTTCAATTTTGCAGTGGATCATCTATGACATGAATGGTTAATTTGAAAATAGGCAAGTCCTACTTCGGGGGTGCACCATGCACCCTCCATCATATATACTGGGAGGGGTGATTTATAGAAACTTCTCTAGCCCAGAGTCCTTTAGGCATGTAGAGTTTTTCGAGTAGCTCAGGATGGTCGTTACCGAGCAGAGTTTTTAGGTCTACAGGGATGTTTTGGATTCGGCAGTAATCTAGCATGGGTTGCCGATGGGTATTGTGCTGGGGACAATCGATGATAATGTGACAGGGATTCTCCATTGCGTCGCAGGTACCACAGGTACCCGCGTTCCAATAGGCATTTAATTTTGTGTCCATTTCTGAGTCTGGTTAAAATAACCTCGCGCCGGCGACTCTTTTGGTTGGAACTGGGCCAGTAGCCGATGTTAGGCTTGATATAGAATAGGTGGGCGCTGTGGTTTGTAGTCCAGTTATTTTGAATTTGCTTCCGGATACTGTCCTGGAGGAGAGCTTTGCTATCATCTCCAGACCACATTAAGGGTGCGATCTCTCTAAGTTCTAGGGACTTTTTTGCCTGCTCATCGGCCTTTTCATTCCCTTGAATTTTGCAGTGGCCGGGGATCCAAAGAAAAGAGACATCAGGGTATCATCGATACCTTTCTGAATATCTGCTATAACGTGGTGGCTGGGTTGACTACGTTACTGACGGCCTGCAGGACAGATTTAGAGTCTGAACAGATGACGGCTGAGTTGATATTTTGGGTTCTGATTATGGCTAATGCATCTAGGATGGCAACACCCTCGGCTGTTAAGATAGAGCAGTTGTCTGGAAGTCTTTTCTGTAGGCAAATATTTTGCCCCCAGATGCCGAGGCCTACTTTTTCGCCTATTTTGGAGCCGTCTGTAAATATAAAAGTCTTGTCCGCGTCACAAAATCGGAACTCTAGGAATTTCTGGGAGACTTTTTCCTCTGAGAAGTCCGTTTTACGGGAAGTGAAAAGAAATTCAACTTTGGGCTCTTTCCGAGTCCAGAAGCGGGAGAGTGGGGGTTTGCCTATTGTTGCTGGCAGTGCAAGATTGAGGCTTCCCAGGGTTTTCGCTACTCTGTGCTTAAATGGGGGCCACTTCTGTAGAGTGGCTTTATTTGCTCGTCTGGGATGGGCAAAACATTGTTTTGCCGGGTGGTTTTCGGTTGATTGGACCTTAATGTAGTAAGAAATAAGCTGGGCGTCGCGTCTTGTCTGCAGTGGGCATAGCCCGCTATCAATTAGCAGGCTGGTGATGGGGGATTCTCTGGGCGCGCCTGTGGCTGCCCGGATACTGGCATTTTGGACTCGCTCTAGCTTTAATTTATTGGTCTTGTTCGTCGAGTCAAAAACAAACGAATTATATTCGAGAATGGACCGTATCAGGGACTTGTAGAGCATAAGCAGGGTCTTTCGATCCCCGCCATACTCTGTGCCGCCGAGCATGCGGAAAATTTTGACTCGCTTTTGACAGCTAGAGACAACTTTGGTGAAATGCTCATTGAAACTCAATCGGGAATCTAGGGTGACGCCCAAGAATTTGAAGCTATTGGTGCATTCAATAGGTTTACCCGAGATTTGGAGCCGTGGAGGGTCGTGTCTGGAATGCGTTCTGGCAAAGACCACGAATGATGATTTTTCCGCCAAGAGTGATAGACCCATTAAACTACACCAATTATAGATGTCGTTTAAGCTATCCTGCAACTGCGTAGTTGCATGTTGAAATTCACGCTCATTATACCGCCTGGTATCTATTGCAGTGGATTTCCAAATAGCGACATCGTCCGCAAAAAGGGAGTAATTTATTCCAGGCGGTAGCTTTTTGGCGAAGAGATCATTGATCATTACTAGAAAAAGGGTGGGGGACAGAACGCTACCCTGGGGTGTGCCTTGGTCTTGGGTTGCCAGGTAGGAGTATGTGGTGCCACAACGGACTTTGAAATTTCGGTCCTTGAGGAAGTTTTCAATAAATTTTGCAAGAATGCCGCGAACCCCTAGCTTGCTTAATTGATACAAGAGGGCGTCTTTTTGTACGCGATCAAACGGCGATTTAATGTCTAGGAATGCAGCTATTGTTACTTGGTTTTTGTAGAAGCCATTCTGGATGTCACTGACCAGTTTCACCAAATTGTCAGTGGTGGCTCGCCCGCGCCGGAAGCCTGATGGCATAGCATAAAGTTTCTTTTCGAGGATCTCGTGAAGTATAACGTTTACCATGCGCTCGACAAGCTTGCTAGCACAGCTAGTAAGCGAAATTGGGCGATATCCTTTTGGGTCTGTTTTTTCTTTGCCAGGTTTTGGAAGGGGAATGATAATACTCTCTCGCCACGATGTGGGGAAAGAGTCGCTAAGAAACATGTTGTTAATGACCGAAAGCAGGTACTGTTTAGTGCTGTTTGGCTGAGGTGCCTGAAGAAAGAGTATAGTGAATTTCGTCAGGGCCCACTGCAGTGTTTCCGCACTTGCTAATGGCGTAATTTAGCTCGGTCATTGTAAATGGTACGTTATAGTACTCTCGATTACCATAATTGATGAATGTGTGCTTTTGCACCATTCTGCCTGGTTTTTGGAGCGCTGGCTGTATGAATTATTAGCTGCGACACTGGCGTAGTGATCAGCAAATTTATCCATGACTTCCTTAGGTTCGGTGATGGGTTGGCCAGCTATTTTTAGTTGAGGGAAGGGTCCACGGGGTGGTCGCTTCGCAGAGAAAGCTCTGATGGTTTTCCAAACTTGGGTGGTGGGAGTGAAGCGGTTGAATTTGGACACAAAAGAGTTGAAACTGTCCTTTTTAACCCGCTTGCACGTGTTTCGAAAGTGTTCTTTTGCTGCCCGAAGTGCACATCGAGTAGGGCTGTGTGCCCTCCTCTCATATGCCTTGCGGGCTCTTATCATTTGAGCTTTGGCGTGTGCCGTCTCTGCGTTCCACCATGGGGCTCTGTTTTTCTTTCGGGGTCCTCTGGTTTTTGGTATTGCTACTTGTGCTGCTGAGCTTATGGCTCTTAGTACTAATTCAATGTCTGCCGAGTGTGGGTCGCCTTCGGTGACCAGTGTGAGGTCGACCTCTGCCTCAAATTTTGTCCAGTCCGCTCGTTTTAGGTTCCAGGAAGGGTGTAAAAAGATCAACGCGGTCGAGTGCTCCTTGGCGGATATCAATTTTGATTGGGAGGTGATCGCTCATGCTGGGTTTTTTCGACATCCCAGGTAAACAATGACGCAATTCTAGGCGTGCAGCACGAAATATCAATGGTTGAGTCTGAATGCCCGCTTTGCGTTGCTGGGCGGGCTGGTGCGCCGTTATTTAGGATAACTAAATTTTGAGAACCAATTGCGTCATATATAATTTCACCTCTACGGTTTGACGTGGCACTGCCCCAGGATGGGTGGTGACCATTCAAGTCTCCAAGTAATAACAAAGGCCCTTTTATTTGATTAAATAGTTGTGCGAGTTCCCGATCCGTTGGATCAGGGTCGCAGGGGGATATGTATATTGAAACAACCGTCAATTGGACGTGTTGTATTTTCAGGCTAATAGCTACACAGTCCAGTGATGTTGCCAGATGCACGTGACTGTGCGGGATGCTATTGTCTATGAGGATGGCTGTGCCTCCCTTACGCATAGCAGCGATTACGTTATGGCGATACCAAGAGTAGCCCGAGATTTTGAATTTATCATTATCTTTATCATTAAAGTGGGTCTCTTGTAATGCTGCTAGCGCCGGTTTTCTCTCAGCAAATATAGATGTAAAAAGCGGGAATTTCCCGATAAGGCCATTTGTGTTCCATTGCAGAATTGAACCCATGGTGGTTTTAACGTTTGTGCCTTGGGGATCTACGCTTACGAAGGTTATAGGAGCACCTGCTGCTGCTGCTATCGCTGGCAGGAGAAACGGGGGTAGAGTGCCTAGAAAAGCTAAATTTCCTTGCTACGGGGGAGCTGCCGGGGCTGGGGGTCCCGGGGCTGGGGGTTTCCAAGAGGGGAGCACTGGAAATGTTTACGACAGTTTTTGCAGAGCCCGTCTCTGATGCGCTCCTGGCGTCAGAGTCGGTCTCTGTCCCGGTCAGCTCGTGGTCAGACTGACTTTTGTCGTGTGACGTTTCGAGTTCACTTGAGAACTGAAACTGCATAAAATGACCTATGAGGTCGGTTTGAGATCCGCAAGTGCGGGTAGTCGGTGCGATTTGGAAAGAAGCGTCGCTTCTTTCCATGGAGAGGGGAGCAGTTTCAGTTTGGGTTGCAATGGAGACTTTTTGGACTTTGGTTTGAGTGGCAGCCGTTTTACCCTGAGGGGGTGGGCTGCCACTCGTTAGAGGCCTTCTCGGTGCCTGCCTTTGGCGGCGCCTGGGAAGGGGAGCACCGGTGGATTTAGAGTGCTTGGGGGCAGGTAGTGAAGGAAATTTAGTCTTGTCGAGCACTCGAGCTGAGTGGCTTTGACCCTGCTGCGTGTGGTTTCTGGTGATTTTAGGTGCCTGGGGAGGATACGGGCTTGCCTGACTGACACCCTGCTTGAGCGTTTGCCGGCAGGTCTGGTGTCGTTGCTGCTTGCTGCGTTTCCTGCTGCGAAGACAAGAAGAAGGAGTAGAAGACTTTTTCAAGACCTGCTCCCGGCTCGAGTCTTCGCTGCGACCAGTCTGTCCCACCGACCGCTGTTTTTACAGCTGGTCGGTGCGGTACTTTGACTCCAGCCGGCCTCAACAGCCGCTGTTTTTACAGCTGGTTGGTGTGGTGCTGTTGGACGTCAGCTGGTCTGTTCGGTAATTACCCTATCGGTCCAGGTGGTCTTGGTTTCTTGGATTCCGGCCACCTGGTACCTCTTCTTCTCAGTCCCATAACCCTACTCTTTCTCTACTATCTCTTTTACTCTTCGGCCGGAAACCCGAGTGGTGGGACGTTTGTCCCGGGGTGAGCACGCTTGTTGGACCTCGTCAGTCCTTGGGCGTGTGGCTTTGGCTGGACCTATCGGTCCTCCATTGCTAAAATCCCTATAACGCAAGGCCATCTCACTTTCACCCCCGCTTAATAGAAGCGGGTCCCCTCTCAAACCCTCCACCCGGGCTGCGTCTGTGCAAGGGTACCACGGTACCTGCCCCTAGGGATTCACCAGCATAGGCCCCAGTCAGGCTCCTTTTAGAGGCTGAGTCAGCCACCTAGGCCCCTGTTAGGTCCCGAAGAGGCACCTGCCTCCCCTCCGACTTAAACCCCCTCTTAGTGGCTGAGTCAGCCTTTTGCACACACATTTCTAAGGCTAGGTGCTTTTACTAAGCACTCCCCAGTTAGGATAATAATCCAACACCCAACCCTAGCTAGGTTAATACTCCCATTAGCTTTGATAGTAACAGTAGGACCCCTTTCTTAATTCAGCTTCTCTAGCCATTTCTACCCAAAGGTGTTAGCAAAGCTAATACCAAGTATCTCATTTAAACTTAAACATACCATTCATACAACCATGGCTTCCAACTCTCTCTTCCGTCCCTCCAGCCCCCGTTTGAACAAAGCCAACCTGCCAAGCGGTGCTTCGCTGGTTGGCACCTACCTTTCTACGCACCAAAACTTGGCAAAAGAGTCTACCTTTAATCTGGATAAGGCCATCAGCCAAAAAGTGAAAGGTAGTTTTGAGATCATCAAACATCAAAAAGATATCCTGATCAAAACCTCAAATCAGGAATCTACCCGAGCCCTGCTGGCCACAAAAACTTTTGGGTCGAAACCAGTTATCTTTTCAGTTTATCACTCCCTCAACTTCTACCGGGGCATCATCAATGCCCCGGAAGTGTCCCATCTCTCTGATGTGGACCTTGAGCACCTGTTTGACTTTAAAGGTCAAAATGTGCTAGCCCTTGAAAAGTTGAACCCCAACAAAAATTCTACGCAAAAAGACCCACGTCTACGAGACTACCGATTCATTGTCACCTTCGACACAAAGTGTCGGGATGACTGCGGCCAAATTAAACTGGGCGACTGTGTCTACCCAGTTAGGCCGTACTACCCCCTCCCTATTCATTGCCAAACTTGTCAAAGGTACGGGCACGTAGAAACCAACTGCAAGAACCCCACCCCACGATGCGGCAAGTGCAGTGCTAAGCACCGCACTAAAGATTGCACCTCTAAAAGCCTCAAGTGCGCTGCCTGTGGCGGCGCTCATGGGGCAGATAATCCCAAGTGCCCGACCTAGCTCAGAGAAAAAGAGGTTAACGTTTTGGCTGAGGAAAAAAGCTCCCGTTTGACCTGGCCCGCAAACAAGTGCTGCAAAAAGAAAAGAGCCGCACAGTCCCAAAAAGCTGTGGTAGCAAGGCTACCACAGCAGCCCCCAGCACAGCCGGCCAGGAACACCCCATTTCCAAACATCCTCACCCACCCAAAAACACAAGACGCCACATCCGCCCCCTAATGGAGCCCCTCTTCTTGGCGCCCATCAGGCCGTCCGTCCCCCTCCCCCCACCACGTGGCGCAATCACTTTTTGGCGTAGGTGGACGCCCGCTGCGGGCTGGGAGGATCTCCCGACCCGCACTAGTTCTCCGCCAGGTCTTCCGACCGAAAATCCTCCCGCCCCTCAGGCACCTAAAATCACCAGGAAGACCTGGACACCAGCAGCAGGGTGGCAAAGCCACTCTGCACGAGTGACTGAAAAGTCTGATTTCCCCTCGCTACCTGCCCCCAAGCACTCTAAATTCACCGGTGCTCCCCTTCCCAGGCGCCGCCAAAGGCAGGCTCTGAGAAGGCCTTTAACGAGTGGCAGCCCACCCCCTCAGGGTAAAACGGCTGCCACTCAAACCAAAATCCAAAAAGTAAATATTTCAACACAAACTGAATCTGCTCGTCTCTCCTTGGAAAGAAGCAATGCTTCTTTCCAAACAGCACCGGCCACCCGCACTTGCGGATCCCAAACCGACCTCATAGGTCATTTTATGCAGTTTCAGTTTTCAAGTGACCTTGAAACGTCAGACGACAAAAGTCAGTCTGACAACGAGCTGTCCGGGACAGAGACCGTCTCTGACACCAGCAGTGCTTCAGAGACGAGCTCTGGAAAAAACTTTTATAAACACTTCCAAAGCTCCCCTCCTGGAAACCCCCAGCCCCGGCTCCTCCAGCCCCGGCAGCTCACCCGTAGCAAGGAAAATTAGCTTTTCCAGACACTCCACCCCAGTTTCTCCTGCTAGCGATAGCAGCAGCAGCAGGTGCTCGTATAACCTTCGTAAGCGAAGATCCCCTAAGCACACACGTTAAAAACCACCATGGGTTCAATTCTGCAATGGAATACAAATGGCCTTATCGGGAAATTCCCGCTTTTTTCATCAATATTTGCTGAGAAAAAACCGACACTAGCAGTATTACAAGAGACCCACTTTACTGATAAAGATAACGATAAATACAAAATCTCGGGTTACTCTTGGTATCGCCATAACGTAAACGCTGCTGTCCGTAAGGGAGGCACAGCCATCCTAATAGAAAATAGCATCCCACACAGTCACGTGCCTTTGGTAACATCACTGGACTGTGTAGCTATTAGTTTGAAAATACAACACGTCCAATTGACGGTTGTCTCAATATACATATCCCCTCGCGACCCTGATCCAACGGATCGGGAACTCGCACAACTATTTAATCAAATTAACGGGCCTTTGTTATTACTTGGAGATTTGAATGGTCACCACCCATCCTGGGGCAGCGCCACGCCAAACCGTAGAGGTGAAATTATATATGACGCAATAGGTTTTCAAAATTTAGTTATCCTAAATAACGGCGCACCAACCCGCCAAGCAACGCAAAGCGGATATTCAGACTCAGCCATTGATATTTCGTGCTGCACGCCTAGAATTGCGTCACTGTTTACCTGGGATGTCGAAGACAACCCAGGCATGAGCGATCACCTCCCAATCAAAATCAATGTCCCCCAAGGAGCACTCGACCGCGTTGATCTGTTTTCCCCTTCCTGGAGTCTAAAACGAGCGGACTGGACAAAATTTGAGGCAGAGGTCGACCTCACACTGGTCACCGAAGGTGACCCACACTCGGCAGACATTGAATTAATACTAAGAGCCATAAGCTCAGCAGCACAAGTAGCAATACCAAAAACCAGAGGACCCCGAAAGAAAAACGGAGCCCCATGGTGGAACGCAGAGACGGCACACGCCAAAGCTCAAATGATTAGAGCCCGCAAGGCATATGAGAGGAGGGCACACAGCCCTACTCGATCCGCACTTCGGGCAGCAAAAGAACACTTTCGAAACACGTGCAAGCGGGTTCAAAAGGACAGTTTCAACTCTTTTGCCTCCAAATTCAACCGCTTCACTCCCACCACCCAAGTTTGGAAAACCATTAGAGCTTTCTCTGCGAGGCGACCACCCCGTGGACCTTTCCCTCAACTAGAAATAGCTGGCCAACCCATCACCGAACCTAAGGAAGTCATGGATAAATTTGCTGATCATTACGCCAGTGTCGCAGCTAATAACTCATACAGCCAGCGCTCCAAAGACCAGGCAGAATGGTGCAAAAAGCACACATTCATCAATTATGGTAATCAAGAGTATTATAATGTACCATTTACAATGACCGAGCTAAATCACGCCATTAGCAAGTGTGGAAACACTGCAGTGGGCCCTGACGAAATTCACTACTCTTTCTTCAGGCACCTCAGCCAAACAGCACTAAAGTACCTGCTTTCGGCCATTAACAACATGTTTTTAGCGACTCTTTCCCCACATCGTGGCGAGAGAGTATTATCATTCCCCCTTCCAAAACCTGGCAAAGAAAAAACAGACCCAAAAGGTTATCGCCCAATTTCGCTTACTAGCTGTGCTAGCAAGCTTGTCCAGCGCATGGTAAACGTTAGACTTCACGAGATCCTCGAAAAGAAGCTTGATGCTATGCAATCAGGCTTCCGGCGCGGGCGAGCCACCACTGACAATTTGGTGAAACTAGTCAGTGACATCCAAAATGGCTTTTACAAAAAGCAAGTAACAATAGCTGCATTCTTAGACATTAAATGGGCGTTCGATCGCGTACAAAAAGACGCCCTTTTGTTTAAATTAAGCAAGCTAGGAATTCGTGGCCACCTTGCAAAATTCATTGAAAACTTCCCAAAGGACCGAAAATTTAAAGTCCGTTGTGGCACCACATTCTCCTACCTGGCAACCCAGGACTAAGGCACACCCCAGGGTGGCGTTCTGTCCCCCACCCTCTTTTTAGTAATGATCAATGATATCTTCGCCAAAAAGCTACCGCCTGGAATAAATTACTCCCTCTTTGCGGACGATGTCGCCATTTGGAAAACCACTGCAATCGATACCAGGCGGTATAACGAACCAGAATTCCAACACGCAACTACGCAGTTGCAGGATAGCCTAAACGACATCAATAATTGGTGTAGTTTAATGGGTCTATCTCTCTCGGCGGAAAAATCATCAGTCGTTGTCTTTGCCAGAGCGCATTCCAGACACGACCCTCCACGGCTCCAAATCTCGGGTAAACCTATTGAATGCACCAATAGCTTCAAATTCCTGGGCGTCACCCTAGATTCCCGACTGAGTTTCAATGAGCACATCACCAAAGTCGTCTCTAGCTGTCAAAAGCGAGTCAACATTCTCCGCATGCTCGGCGGCACAGAGTATGGCGGGGATCGAAAGACCCTGCTTATGCTCTACAAGTCCCTGATTCGGTCCATTCTCGAATATAATTCGTTCGTTTTTGACTCGACGAACAAGACCAATAAATTAAAGCTAGAGCGAGTCCAAAACGCCAGTATCCGGGCAGCCACAGGCGCGCTCGGAGAATCCCCCATCACCAGCCTGCTAACTGATAGCGGGCTGTGCCCACTACAGACAAGACGCGACGCCCAGCTTATTTCTTACTACATCAAGGTTCAATCCACCGAAAATCACCCGGCAAAACAATGTTTGCCCATCCCAGACGAGCAAATAAAGCCACTCTACAGAAGTGGCCCCCATTTAAGCACAGAGTAGCGAAAACCCTGGAAAGCGTAAATCTTGCACTGCCAGCGACAATAGGCAAACCCCCCACTCTCCCGCTTCTGGACTCGAAAAGAGCCCAAAGTGGAATTTCTTTTCACTTCCCGTAAAACGGACTTCTCAGAGGAAGAAGTCTCCCAAAAATTCCTAGAGTTCCGATCTTGTAACGCGGACAAGACCTTTATATTTACAGACGGCTCCAAAATAGGCGAAAAAGTAGGCCTCGGCATCTGGGGGCAAAACATTTGCCTTCAGAAAAGACTTCCGGACAACTGCTTCATCTTCACAGCCGAGGCTGTTGCCATCCTAAATGCATTAGCCATAATCAGAACCCAAAATATCAACTCAGCCGTCATCTGTTCAGACTCTAAATCTGTCCTGCAGGCCGTCAGTAACGTAGTCAACCCCAGCCACCACGTTATAGCAGATATTCAGAAAGGTATCGATGATACCCCTGATGTCTCTTTTCTTTGGATCCCGGGCCACTGCAAAATTCAAGGAAATGAGAAGGCCGATGAGCAGGCAAAAAAGTCCGTAGAACTTAGAGAGATAGCACCCTTAACGTGGTCTGGAGACGATAGCAAAGCTCTCCTCCAGGACACCATCCGGAAGCAAATTCAAAATAACTGGACTACAAACCACAGCGCCCACCTATTCTATATCAAGCCTAACATCGGCTACTGGCCCAGTTCAAACCAAAAGAGTCGCCGGCGCGAGGTTATTCTAACCAGACTCAGAAATGGACACACAAAATTAAATGCCTATTGGAACGCGGGTACCTGTGGTACCTGCGACGCAATGGAGAATCCCCATCACATTCTCATCGATTGTCCCCAGCACAATACCCATCGGCAACCCATGCTAGATTACTGCCGAATCCAAAACATCCCTGTAGACCTAAAAACTCTGCTTGGAAACGACTATCCTGAGCTACTCGAAAAAGTCTTTACATTTCTAAAGGACTCTGGGCTAGAGAAGTTTCTATAAATCACCCCTCCCAGTATATATGATGAGGGTGCATGGTGCACCCCCAAAGTAGGACTTGCCTATTTTCTAATCATAGATGATCCACTGCGAAATTTAAGCAATAGTTTTGTAACCTTTAAATGGTTCATTATAGGCTAAGGACAGGTTATGTTAGGCTAACTTTGAAATCAGGCTAGGTTAGATAGGTTAGATTTCTTCACTGCACTGATACCTTTCACTGCGGGTCTATACTAACCACACCTATACTCTTACTAACAATCTAACTATCCTCTCACACTTCTTTCTCTGCGCGGCGGCTGCCCAGCCGGAGAGGGGAGCTGCAACTTCACCTCCGGGTTGCAGGGTAAATTCGCGGCACCCTGGCCAGGTGTTTAGCGCACTTTCTAAAATACGAAATTATTGAGTTAACGGAGGTATTCGAGTAACGTATACAAGCGGACATCAATAGCTGACACACAAAATTCTAAATTCCAAAATTCTAAATTCTAAATTCCAAATTCTAAACTTCAAATTCTAAATTTAAGGTCTTCAACCACAGAAATAACCTTCGCACTCTGCAGGTCTAAACTTATTAAAAGACCTCCCTTGGCATGGCTATGCCATTGCCACGACCGTCCATTTGCAAGCTAAGACATCTTGCAACCCATTACTTGAAATAACTCCCATTGCTTTAACAGACTAACGTAGCTTGCCCTCACACAAAATTCTAAAATTCTCCCACAAACTCCTTTAGAGGCGGGCAAAGGTGCTATGCACAGAACGCCTAATAAAAAGCCATTGATTGATTGATTGACTGAGTGGCTTTGCCACCCTACTGCGGGTGTCCAGGTCTTCTTGGTGATTTTAGGTGCCTGAGGGGCGGGAGGATTTTCGGTCGGAAGACCTGGCGGAGAACTAGTGCGGGTCGGGAGGTCCTCCCAGCCCGCAACGGGCGTCCACCTGCGCCAAAATGTGACTGCGCCACGTGGTGGGTGGAGGGGGACGGACGGCCTGATGGGCGCCAAGAAGAGTGGCTCCATTAGAGGGCGGATGTGGCGGCTTGTGTTTTTGGGTGGCTGAGGCTGTGCCAAAGTGGGATGCTCCTGGCCGGCTGTGGTGGCCTTGCTACCACAGCTTTTTGGGACTGTGCGGCTTTTTTCTTTTTGCTGCACTTGTTTGCGGGCCAGGTCGATTGGGACCTTTTTTCCTCAGCTAAAACGTTTATTTCTTTCTTGCGGAGCCAGGTCGGGCACTTGGGATTATCGGCCCCATGAGCGCCGCCACAGGCAGCACACATGAGGCTTTTAGAGGTGCACTCTTTAGTGCGGTGCTTAGCACTGCACTTGCCGCATCGTGGGGTGGGGTTCTTACAATTTGTTTCTACGTGCTCGTACCTTTGACAGATTTGGCAACGAATAGGGGGGGGTATTACGGCCTAACTGGGTAGACGCAGTCACCCAGTTTAATTTGGCCGCAGTCATCCCGACACTTTGTGTCGAAGGTGACGACAAAGCGGTGGTCTCTCAGGCGGGGGTCTTTTTGCGTGACATTTTTGCTGGGGTTTAGTTTCTCGAGGGCTAGCACATTTGGCCTTTGAAGTCAAACGTGTGCTCGAAGTCCACATCGGAGAGATGGGACACTTCCGGGGCATTGATGATGCCCCGGTAGAAGTTGAGGGAGTGGTGAATGGAAAAGAGTACTGGTTTTGATCCAAACGTTTTTGTGGCCAGCAGGGCTTGGGTGGATTCCTGCTTGGAGGTTTTGATCAGGACATCTTTTTTGGTGTTTAATGATTTCAAAACTACCCTTCACTTTTTGGCTGATGGCCTTATCGAGGTTTTGAAGGTAGACTCTTTGGCCAAATTTTGATGATCAGAAAGGTAGGTGCCAACCAGCCAAGCTCCGCTTGGCAGGTTGGCTTTGTTCAGACGGGGGCTGGAGGGGCGGAACAGAGTGGTGGTAGCCATGGTTTGCTTTTGAGGGTTTGTAGATAAACGTGATCTGAGCTTGGCTACGATCTCCTGGGAGAAAGGGCTAGAGAATTAATTGAGCAGAGAATCTAAGCAAAAAGGGGGCCTACTGTTACTAACAAGGCTAATGGGAGAATTAACCTAACTAGGGATGGGTATGGGATTCTTATCCTATCTGGGGAGTGCTTGAGCAAAAGCACCTAGCCTTAAACCTGTATGCAAATGGCTGACTCAGCCTCTAAAGGGGATTTAAGCCGGAGGGGAGGCAGGTGCCTCTTCGGGACCTAACAGGGGCCTAGGTGGCTGACTCAGCCTCTAAAAGGAGCCGGACTGGGGCCTATGCTAGTGTATCCTAGGGGCAGGTACCGTGGTACCTTTGCACAGACGCAGCCCGGTTGGAGGGTGAGAGTGGGGCCCCGCTTCTATTAAGCGGGGGTGAAAGAGAGAAGGCCTTGCGTTCTAGGGATTTTGGCAATGTAGGGCCGATAGGCCCAGACAAAGCCACACACCCAAGGACTGACGAGGTCCAACAAGTGTGCTCACCCTGGGACGAATTCACCGCTCGGGTTTCCGGCCGAAGAGAGATAGAGACAGTAGAGAAAGAGTAGGGTTATGGGACTGAGAAGAAGAGGTACCAGGTGGCCGGAATCCTAGAAATCAACACCACCTGGACCGATAGAGTAATTACCGAACTGACCGGCTGACGTCCAACAGCACCACACCAACCAGCTGTAAAAACAGCGGTCGGTGGGACAGACCGGTCGCAGCGAAGACTCGAGCCGGGAGCAGGTTTTGAAAAAGTCTTCTACTCCTTCTTCTTATCTTTGCAGCAGGAACAACAGCAAGCAGCAGCGACAGCAAGCAGCAACGGCACCAGACCTGCCGGCAAACGCTCAGGCAGGGTGTCAGTCAGGCAGCCTGTCCTGTCTGAAGGCGATCCAATTCAATTCAATTCAAAGACTTTTTTATAAGGCGTTCTGTGCATAGCACCTTTGCCCGCCTCTAAAGGAGTGTGTGGGAGAATTTTAGAATGTTGTGTGAGGGCAAGCTACGTTAGTCTGTTAAAGCAATGGGAGTTATTTCAAGTAATGGGTTGCAAGATGTTTCAGCATGCGAATGGACGGTCGTGGCAATGACATAGCCATGCCAAGGGAGTTCTTTTAATAAAATTAGACCCGCAGAGTGCGAAGGTTATCTCTATGGTTGAAGACCTTTAATTAAGAATTTGGAATTTAGAATTTAGAATTTTGTGTGTCAGCTCCTAATGTCCGCTTGTTTATGTTACTCGAAATCCTCCGTTAAGTCAATAATTTTCATACTTTAGAAACTGCGCTAAACACCTGGCCAGGGTGCCGCGAGTTTACCCTGCAACCCGGAGGTGAGGTTGCAGCTCCCCTCTCCGGCTGGGCAGCCGCCGCACAGAGGAAAAAGGTGTGAGAGGACAGTTAGATTGTTAGTAAGAGTATAGGTGGGGTTAGCATAGACCCGCAGTGAAAGGTATCACTGCGGTGAAGAAATCTAACCTATCTAACCTAACCTGATTTCAAAGCTAGCCTAACATAACCTATCCTTGGCCTACAATGAACCATTTAAAGGTTAAACAGCTATTGCTCAAATTTTGCGGTGGGTTATCTATGATTGGAAAATAGGCAAGTCCTACTTTGGGGGTGCACCATGCACCCTCCATCATATATACTGGGAGGGGTGATTTATAGAAACTTCTCTAGCCCAGAGTCCTTTAGGCATGTAGAGTTTTTCGAGTAGCTCAGGATGGTCGTTACCGAGCAGAGTTTTTAGGTCTACAGGGATGTTTTGGATTCGGCAGTAATCTAGCATGGTTTGCCGATGGGTATTGTGCTGGGGACAATCGATGATAATGTGACAGGGATTCTCCATTGCGTCGCAGGTACCACAGGTACCCGCGTTCCAATAGGCATTTAATTTTGTGTGTCCATTTCTGAGTCTGGTTAGAATAACCTCGCGCCGGCGACTCTTTTGGTTGGAACTGGGCCAGTAGCCGATGTGAGGCTTGATATAGAATAGGTGGGCGCTGTGGTTTGTGGTCCAGTTATTTTGAATTTGCTTCCGGATACTGTCCTGGAGGAGAGCTTTGCTATCATCTCCAGACCACATTAAGGGTGCGATCTCTCTAAGTTGTAGGGACTTTTTTGCCTGCTCATCGGCCTTTTCATTCCCTTGAATTTTGCAGTGGCCCGGGATCCAAAGAAAAGAGACATCAGGGGTATCATCGATACATTTCTGAATATCTGCTATAACGTGGTGGCTGGGGTTGTCTACGTTACTGACGGCCTGCAGGACAGATTTAGAGTCTATTAATATTACCACTGCGGTAATACAGCCTTATTTTTAACACCGCAAACAAAGAGATCGCTTTTGTTATTGGTTGCTTGCAATCATATTGCATTGTTTTTACAAAATTTTAATCGTGCAAGTGTCAGAATTTATGAAAATTAACACGCACCCACACGAGGGGGCGGGCAACCGGCCTCCTCAGGTTTCTACAGCCAGTAAAAAACACCTTCGCGAAGCGCCACCGCACTTCATCTACGTCTAACTCGACATTTTTTTCAACTTGTTGAAAAATAATTTAGGTCAACTGGCAGATGGTAGGTACCGTAATTACCGTAGGTCAGCTGGCAACTGACTGGTGAGGGGATGATCTGAGTAGATGGCCGTCGTTATGCCTTGTGGAACGTTCAACTTTGGTTACTTAATCAACCCTTCATCGTGGGAGTTGCTCGCTTGGGTGGTGGGGTCGGAGTCTCCGTTGAAAGACCCATGATGACTCTAGTGAGACTCCGACTCCTAAAACTGAATTGGGAACAACTTGGACAAGACTTGTAAAAAGAAAAATAGCAGCCATTAAAAGTAATGAAAGGGATCCATTATTTCGAGGGAGACGAGGGCAAAGGAATTTATTAGTAATGGGCCTTGCAGCCTTCAACGAAAATTTACAAAGATGTCGCGACTTTATCAATAATTGAAACAAGTATAAACTATCCTATAAGCACCACTAACTCACACAAATACATCGTTTCCGGAGATGGGAAAATAGTATCAATACAAGGTGACCCAGTGAAGCACAGCATACGTTTCAGATGATTCATGCAATATAAAAAAACGTCTGAAAGGCTTTCATTCCCAGGAAGTAATTTCAATCTGCCCATATATGCGAAAAATGTTCTGAAATCATAGCGCATTCGCCTTAGTCAATTGAAAAGGTTGTCTCACATTATATTTTTAACAAGTGATCATTTCATAGCTGACACAGAGCCCAGTTCAAACGCCACTTCGAAAGGCTTTTGATTGGTGTTTTTTAAATGATTAGGGTTAGGAAAATTTGAAGCAATACTGAGACCCACTACTGAAAATAACTAGCAAAATGTATGATGTGTTTAGCCCTCTCACAGGCCGGCTTAACTACATTGCAGGAATAAGTAGTATTTGAAATGAAAAAGAGAACATGCAAAGGATAATTTACTACTTTTACCACGGTTTCCACGGTTCATTGGACGTCGTCGGGCACCCACTAAGAGATATAATTTCACACTCCTGGTGCCTTGTATAATCATTGAAGAATTTGGGAATACATTGAGATGTCTTCAACACTGACACTGACTTTGTTCTGTACAGACGCATTCATTCACCTGCAATGATGGCCGTCAGATCACTCATTACTTAAGCCAAATAATCTATACCAGTATGTTTAATATTCCCTTTGCATTAGACATTCGCCATGACTAAATTTGCAACCATTCACGCAGCACCCATAAAAGAAAGTCTATTTGCACAGCACGACACTGTCTGGCTCAAACATAGGTATACGAAACCCGAACCTCTGTTCCTTTGTTTGTAGAGATTTCACGAGCAGTCTTATTTACCGCTATATTGTTTGAAATTTGTATTCATTGTTCCATAATCGCATCGGCGAACAGACTTTTGAGCTTTCTGGCAACATTGGCTATGCTTGTTTATGGAATGTACAGGAACTTAATCGTGCTTAAAAATGTATGCGTAATAAAAGCACGCGTACCTTTCGCATCATGTGTTTGATCTTTCACTGGACTTCTCAAACCATCGTGATAGGTTACCGGTTTCGCAGTGCTCTCGATATAGTCACAGGTGCCCTTGCTGTGAGACGTGGTGAAAACACTTCATTTACATAATTGAATTTTGTTTCGATTTAACTTTTGCACTGGAATTAAACCTTTGCATTGCTTTGAAATCGTGTACATGGCAACAGCATTTGATGAAGTTAAATATATTTTTGCATTGTGTAGTACAACTCTCCGTCAGGAGATGTACATTCTTCAGTGATTTCTCTCGCTTTCATGCTCCAGGCATAAGTTCTGAAGAAAAAGCACGAGCCATCGCAGTATTGTATTTGGAGGCATGTTATATCACACAGCCTCCGGGCCTAATTTTGGATTATCTCTACTGTTCAGTAAACCATGTAGAATGAACAGTGCACTGGGAGCGACGCCGCTAAATAGCTAGTTCCAATCACTACCGACAATGTTACATACAAGCGCTCGGTCGGGTCATCTTTGAGGTTGCTCGAGGTCAAAGTTTTCCTTATAGGAGATAAGTGGAAACCTAAATTTCGTGGCATAATAGCTGACAGAGGAGAGTCGTAGAAAAAAATGTTGAGCACTATTGGAAAGTTCTTGTCGAGCCGGATCGGATTATATATCTTATAATCTTGTCTAGTCAAATTTCAAAATAAACCTGCTTTGACCTGGAGCCGGGCTTAGGTCTGTATGGTGAAAAGAATATCAATCAAACTGCAGTGGCAAGTCAGGCACGGAAACGTAAAAATAGAAAAAACCTCCATCGCAATTCTCGACAATTTTAAATTTTCGCAAGTTATCAAAATTTACCAATTGCCCCATGCATTTCTAATGGAAATATCGTGACCCTGACTTTGTCACCGGCTATCGATATAGAAATCCTGCTACGCAAAATTATCTTGCTCGGTGACCTTACTATGTAATGTGAATCTAAGCACGATAGGTTAAATTTGATCTTACTGATGCACCTCCAAAGATTTTCGAGGTTAGGTCTCTTGACCTGGGTTGGCGGTCTGACCTGGCATGACCCAGACCTAAAATTTTGCCAGAAGCTGTAAAAGTTCAAGTTAGAGGTAGATGAAATACGGTGGCGCTGCGCGAAGTTGTTTTTTACTACCTGTGGAAACCTGAGGAGGCCAGTTACCCGCCCCCTCGTGTGGGCGCGTATTAATTTTCATAAATTCGGACACTTGCACGATGTAAATTTCGTAAAGACAATGCAATATGATTGTAAGCAACCGATTACAAAAGCAATGGCTTTGTTTGCGGTGTTAAACGTAAGGCTGTACTACCGCAGTGGTCAAAATGCGTCTGCATGCCTACCTTAGGTGCTAAAATGTGGAATTTATAGCAAGAACGCATTTTTTTCATCGAAAATATTTTATGAAGCAAAATTTTTGAGGTGTCAAAAAGGGCAATTTCAACTGCAAAAAGGTCAAGATGCGTCCAAAAAAGAAAAGTCAAACGAATTAAAAGTTAAATTTTTTTAAATTTTGAATTTCTCTTTTACAAGATAATGTATAGTTCAAGACAAGTTTAGTGATATACAAAACTTGTTAATCAGGCAATGCGTTTTAGGGTTATGAAGCATCAAAGATGAGTCTACTAGGTGA
The DNA here is from genome assembly GCA_034440635.1 of Lepas anatifera. Lineage (NCBI taxonomy): Eukaryota > Metazoa > Arthropoda > Thecostraca > Lepadidae > Lepas > Lepas anatifera. Next base: position 107,035 of record JAOTON010000202.1, read on the forward strand.
CCTCCCGAAAATGCCTCGGGCTATATTTCGGTCACCGTTGATCGGAGGGGGCTAAGATTCTCACAGGCGTGTTCCTTGCCCAAAACTACTCCGGAGACAAAGTGTCAGATTTTTTTCTAGACATGGTCAAGCCTTGGTCGATCTGTCCTGGAATCAATGCCCCAGTTGGCATGCATTGTCTAATCCTGATAGCCGTTGAGGCGGTCTCAGCAAAAAGGTAATCCTAATATTTGTTGGAGTTTAACGACACACCGACTGGTAGGGTTATACGGCGTCGCCAAGTCTCACCTCGTTAGGAGGGATTAGGGAGATCACATCGACTTATTCAGAGGCTTTGCCGGAACATGAGGCTGAGACTTGTGGCTCAGAAGGTAGCTGCTTGACCACTGAGCCAGGCATCCCTTAGGAAGAAAAAACATGCAAACTCGTACAAACAACACGAGTAGTAATGCCAGTGGTAACAACAAATATTACAGAGGCCACCACAGTTCAGATCGATGCGATCCCACCAGCGCCTGGTATCACCTTTCTCGCCCCTGGACCCCTCCGGCTTGCCATGGCGCATAGCTACATGAGCTTACTAAGATGACCACATAACCACCACATAACCACCCTCACGACAAAATATACCCAGTCGGGGATGAGGTTTCCCGCAACCACGACGACACAACGACTCACATGCGCCGGCTCGTCAAGAAAGCACCAGACGTCCTCACTGAGGCGGCATCAACAAGTCACCCCCCCGATGGTACTTGGGTGGCGCGTCCAATTAATCGTCACTTTCTCTGCGTCAGATGACTATTAGTTTTAAGTCACAAAAGTCCCCCTCCTGCCAGTGGCGGATCCAGGGGGAAGGCAAAAAAGGCATTTGCCCCCCCAAACGGAAAAGCTCGGGGCAAAACTATATTTTTGCCCCCCCAAAGCGATCGACCTCTTTTTTCCCGACTCCTTTTTAGTTTGAAAGCAAGATTTTGGTGTTTCAACTCTCAACTTCAAAATGAACCAGTTAAGTTCAGTGGAAATTTGGGGCCTTGGAGAGGGAAAAGTATCTTGAGCCCATAGTTTTCACCCAGTAAGTTTTTTTTTCCACACACACCCAAAATTCTCCTGGGAAGTCATTGTATTTGTAGTGCTGTTTTCCACTGCGTGACGTTTTTTCGACTTTGGTTTGCCCCTCCCAAACTGACCGGCTAGATCCGCCACTGCCTCCTGCCTCCCTTGGTTGCTTTCGGACTGGTTACCTTCAGGCTGGGCTCTGCTCCTCTCCATTTGCAAGAAAGCTATCCGACGCTCCGGACTTAAACCTATTCCCGTCTGGGGAGCGGATTCTGTCCACCTCTCATATTTTCCGAGCGATCTCTAAAACGGTTTGCAGGATATCTTTGAAACTTTATAATGTTTTCTTAAACTAATTTGACCAGACTACCTGCAATTTTTAAAATGATATATGCGTCTGTGTTGAAGCAATGGTTCTGTACTTAGGGAGGATCTAATTGCAAGCTGAGTTTTATCGCGTGTGGTGTGTTCTTCTTAAAATAATATTTAATGATGTTTTCAGCAGTTAGAATATTGGAAAGTTAGGAACAGCATTTCAGGTGATATCTAATCTACATGATCACATAATTTTTGACAGAAGCAGCTCCAATAAATCAAAATGGCGCGGTGGTTTCAAATGTACCTAATTGGATTGTTCTCTTGCAGAGCAAGTAAACTAATTACAGGACGACTGGTAGCAACAAACACAAGCATGCCATACTCTCAACCCTATGCTATATGAAAATAAGATGCCATAGGCGTGCTCAGGTTCTGTAATCTAAGAGGTTTCATGTACCTGGAAGTGTATTTTAGTATAATACATCAGACCATCCCTAGAAAATAAAAATTTAAATTTTGAAATGCACACGGTAGTTTCTGGTTTTTCATCGTATTTTGATGTCTGGTGCAAAAAAACACCCAGACCAGACAGCTTTTCACGCTGGCTTTTTGACCCTGCTTTTTTATCCATACACCCTATGGCATCTTGCGAGCGGGTACGGCAGGCGGCTATTAACCACTTCTGCCAACTGCGAAATGATGAGGCTGGAAGCACTGCGCTGGAATCACAATGTTTGCGACGTAAGACAATTCCTATTGCTACTTTTATAGCTCCCCTGGCCTTTTCGCTGACTTAAATTTCGTATCAAATCTATAAAATTAGTTAAACCTAACTACGGTGTGGCTCGGGCGTCATAGTTGTGATACAGATGCGAGCTAAATGTTTAGTGTCCTTGTTGACAGAAAATAAGACAAACAAAACAGCTAAAAAACACGTTTAGCAACTGTTAGTTTCGTTTTAGCTTGTGAAAAGTTGACCTGAATCAAATTCTTTATGGGCAATCTTGGCCATTTTTTTACTTCATTTTCGTGGAAAAAGCTAGTTGGTGAACACAATGAAGGTATTTGATCGTAACGTTAAATCGCTCCCTCACAAAATTATTGTCGCAAGTTCTGCCAGCACTGTAGAATGCTGTTGAAGCTATAGGCGCATCTTCTTCGGCTCACTCTTGCTAAACTTCCCGTCCCTCTCAGTGCTGACTTACTTCCGATGATCAGCCACGACGGCCAATGTGTTCTGGAGACCAGATTCCGTCCTGGCGCTTCCTATGCTAAGTTTCATTGTTCTCTCGGATGCATCATCCACACAGGAGAGGCTCATTAAAAACTGCTTGAACTCAACATGCCTTGATGCTGGTTCCAAGTGTGAATATTCTCATACGGCCATCCCAGCTGATCAAACTGCTGCCTCTGAAATAAGAGCCAGCTCTCCGGTCCTATGAAGCTTGCTGAGCTCGATCTGCTGCTATCATCAGGCCAGAGAGTGGCGTCATTAACAAAACCAAGGCCAGGGATGGTGGGCCTATATATGAAGGATGCCACGCAGTATCTGACTTTGGCTAGTCTATGCAACAAAGAACTTGGTAAAATATATACGCTTCATTATGTAGTTCTGGTCCTGGATCCGCTGTTGAATTTTGAACTGTCACATAGATGAGGAAAATGCAAATTTTTTATAAATTATCTGTAAATGCGTACTGATTTTGTAAAAAAACAAACAGCAGGGCCAAGAGATAAGGAGAATCTAAACAAATGGTTTGAAAGCGTATATTTAACTCAGCCCTGCCCACAACTGTAAAAATTCCGAAATTTCGTTGTTTTAAATAGCGTTCAGATTGAGAGGAATCGATAGGGGAGCGTGAACCGATTACGGTTAAGTAAGTCAACTCGACAGTCGGCTGATCCATGTTATGTCCTCACCAGTAGGGTCATGCTCAAGGTATCGCACAGACCCGTCACCGCGCGCTAGCTCGGATCCGGACTGCCTGCCTCATAGCGGGAGTCTGGACCCGATAGAGCAGTCGGCCCTGAAACCTGCTTCTTCTTCGTAATGGGACAATCAGGAATGTATTGGTCTTAATAAGAAAGTGTCGAACCGGTATAGGGAGGGGGAAGCTCAAAACCAGTAATGCAGACTCAGTTCTGGCTGTAATGATTTCTTTGTAAGTCTAATGTCATAATGATTCTAAAGTTTTGAAATATGCCAAACGTTTTGGGGCCACGAACAAATTTTGACGTTGTAAGTAATTCGTTGATTATTATCAGTGCTGATCAGATGAATTCAAATTTAACTCCCTAAATTAACCAGTAGAAATAAAAAATAGACGTTTCTGACAACTTTGCTTCTCGTGCATAAAAATCGGGCATTTGACCCGTCCCGTGCTGTAGCGAGGTGGGTCACACTACTGTGTAGTACATTGAGTAAACGCAAATGTCTTCTCGATCGCTCTGGTGTTCCTATCATTGCGCTAAACATGATTGTTTACAGTGAGAGAAATTTCGTGACACCTAAGGTCACGGTGACTCTTTGTCGCCGAGTCTGTGGCTCCAGTTTTAATTTTTAATGGTCAGGCCCCGCGCTAGAGCGTCGATGGTCTTAAAGAAAACGGTCAGTGCCAAGTAAATGGTGTCACTTCCGAGGTGTCCGTATAACCCACACCCGTCAATCATTATTTTGGGGAGTCACACACCAGTTTTGAGTGTGCTTAGACACCCTCAGAAGCACTGTTTGATTCTACAAAGGAACCATTTCCCCTCCTTATGGGCGTCATTAGGTGTTATTCGGTACAATTGACACTCTTAAAAACAACGGTTAACTGTTCTAAGAGTCAACTGACTGCCTACAGTGATTCGGACTCCCTAATGCACACCGCCCGACACTTAAAAAGGTGACACATATATCCGGAATGGGGATTCGGACTCTTTTCTGATTCGTCCACGGGCATTGTTTTCTTTCCTGAAAGGCAAACCACGTCGCCGTTGAGGCACTCATATTGAATAGGTCAGCCACACGGTTTGGTGACTCCGGTTGTGATCTCCGTGAATAATCGGCAACATGTTTATTGTCTAGAATATAGTGCAAAACCACAAGGGAGTGTCAAATGAGCTACTGTTTAAGGAGACGCAAGTGACCAATACACGAGGCCATCAGTTCAAAGTTCCCTACCTCGTGCAAATACTCGTGCTCGGCAGAACCACAGGGGCTACAGGGCCGTGGCAGATGGAGCAGTCTTCCATCCTGGGTTATCGGGTGCGAAACGGTGAAGCACTTTAAGAACAGGCTGGATAAGCACTGGGTGCGGATACAGTGTGGTTCTCTGAACTCGTAAAATGTTGTCACTAAGAGCGTGCATTGTTAGTGATAGGCCCGAGTGATACAGGCATTTTAGAAAGCCTATAAAGACTCGGCTCTCATGCAGATCATGAAGAATAATAAACCACTTAAGAGGTATGTACAGTGTCAATTCAGCCTGCTGTTGCTTTGTGTTCAAGTGCTGTGGTATTGGACCATTCCAAAATTAACATGCATTGTTTGTCTTTGTCCAAGTACTAAGAAGGCGCATCGGGACGGAAGCTCAAGGGCGTTGAAATTTTATGGTATTGGAAAACCCTTGGAGTTGGGCTGTGGGTTAATAAACTGATCAATTTATTCATCTGATCAATTTGTGGAAGTTGATGAACACCTGTCCACTCAGGGTAGTAACGGACGGGTACCCCAAAGTTTTGAGGCATTGTGGATAATATTTCCCCTGATTCCAGTTGATTGATTGATTGATTATTAGGGCTTAAGGGCGCACCAACCTTAGTGGTTATATAGCGCCCATTGGACCAAGATGCATTGTGAGTAATATTTCCCCCACGATCCGTTTTTCCATCGGTAAGGTGTAGGCGATCTTTTGTCTGTTTCTACCAGGTAAACAATTTGTTTTCATTTTCTACGAAATTAATTGGAATAATGCTACAACTAAAACCAATCAAAATATGCTAGTAGTGCTGTCAGCTGCAATGGAACATGTTTGTATTTCTGCGGCGAAGTCACTTCATTGTGTCTATTGTGTTGAATTTTTTTGTTTATAAGGTAAAGTTAGTGCTAGTTTATAGGTGCTTTAAGAGAAGATAAGTGTTGTTTCTTGTCTTTCCATGTTTATAGAACAAGAGAAAAGACGCGGAACTGATTTCCCGTGGCCATTGTGCACTGAGATAGGCTCAGGGGGTATTTCCTATACTCAGTGGAGTCAGACTGCTAATGCAGGCGCGTTTTCACGGATAGTTTCTGGCTATGGTTCATCTAGGGCTGTAGCATATTGGACGGTATTGCCAATATCTGCTCGTTTTTTTATTTAAGCTTTCCACAAAACAGTCTAAAACTGAGGGGTTAAAATGTTCTGATGTGTAGAGCAATTGCTCAAAAGGTACTTCTTACCCGCACTGTTGAAGTGAAATGAAGGCCTGGTGAATGACGTCATGACAGTGCTGGAAGATAAGTTTCCTGCTGTCCATCCAAGCCTCAGGAAGACATCGCTTTCAGCTGTACCATGTTGGGGCCGATTAGCCTCAATGCTGGGCGCCAGGATGTTGCTTAGCCGAAGGCTGCAGAGAAGGTCAACCATTGCGAGAGTGATCTGGCAAGGCGCACCAGTCTGGTAGTTCGTCTAAAGACTCTATGATATGTATTTAACTTCCATTTTCCCAGCACCTTTCAATTGTATTTTAAATAATTGTTGTCAAGGGTTAAACAATTATGCTGGGTGCTGCAATTGCTAACTTGTAAGATCATGTAAAACAACTATTTCATGGATTTGTTTGTTGCTATTTAAAACTTCCAGTATGGAGAATGCACTTCAGGTATATAATAATGTAGGTATAAACACATATTGTTATGGTTTGATGGTACATGCTTGTTTTTATTAACAAATATATTTACATTCTCAAATACCCCAGAGCACCAAGGGAACAACCTCCATCTATGTATTTCTATATATGCTCCAACATGTTGGGGGAGGACTTCTCCTAGCCCCATTGCAAGTCTCCTAGCCCCATTTCCTTGCATCCACCGCCATATATTATTATCTGAGGCCTTGGCTATGGAGTTTAATGCCTCTTTCATATTCTGAAGTTAACATTGTAGTTTTTATATCATATGGAGATTGGTTTAAATTTTGTTTGTTAATTTGTTAAAAGGGGATCAAAGTAGACTACTTTCGGTTGTACATTTATTTTATTCTCTCTGGCGATAAGTAGTCCATGGGGTAAGATTCATGCTTGTATTGCCTTCCTTGAGATATTTCCTATTGTATGGATATTTGTTTAGATTTCTGTCTGCAATTAGTTAAAGGGAATGACAAAGTTCATGTAGGAGTTTATTTGATAAATTTTGATGATTAAGCAACCATCATATGAGATCAAATTCATCATCCCTGTCATGAAAACTTCATGATAAACAGCTGGGCACATTTGTCTTATTCAATAGTCATGGATGGAAAAAAATACGTGCACGCGTTCAGCTCCACCTATGTCAAATAACGTTTCAGTCCTGGGGATAATCTAGTCAGGACGTGGTCCCCTGACTAATGAAACGCCAATATCACAAGTTATTTGGGATGTTTTCTATGAGTTCTTTTATAATCTCACCTCAAGATTATGCAATTTGGGCGCCCAGGGGGAAGGAGGCAGCTGGATAGGAACGGGGTATCTAGAGCATTGCACTGGTGCCTGAGCAGCTCTGAGGGAACAATTTGAAAACTCGATAATATTGCCTCCCTCTCGAACTCGACATAGTTATTGAGCATTGCCGTTATTGTTCTGTTGTAATATTTATATAATATCACATAGGCGGATCCAGGATTTCCAATCGGGGGAGAGGGTACCTTCCGGGGAGGGGGCGCCCCTTTTGACCGGCAAAACCTATCAGGTGGGCGCAAAATCCTATCGGTGGACGCCGATTTGCACATCTTTGGAGGGGATGGGAAGTAACATTTCAGGGGGACACCATCGACTTTTCAGGAGGGTGCCGGGACCGTTTGAGGGGGTACTGAGGGTTGATACGGGAGCACGTGCCCCCCTTTGGCCCCTGGATCCACGTATGTGATATCATTACGGGAACGCGGCCGCTTTCCGATAACGAGAACGTGCTGTTTTCGGATATATGCGGAACGTAGTAGAACATCCACAGGTATATAATTTGTACCATTATCCTTACTCGTACTTAAATCCTTACTGGTCCTATCCTTACTCGTCTAACACTTCCATTTCAGAAGAAAAACGATGGCCTGCAATGATCGCGGCGAATTCACGGATCGTGCTCGGCGAAAAAATTCTGGCTTGGACCTGGGTTCGAACCTAAGCCTTGTGGAGACCGGCAAACATGGCTCCAGTTTTTGCATCATTCCTCCAAAATTTTCATGGGCTCCGCTTCTCGAACCCCAGAAATGGAAATTGGACAGAACGATTTTTCCTCTGATACCATTTTTGTGAGAAAGCCCCTGCTGCTTTAGCGCTGAGAACCCGCCAAAAAATGGTCAATTTTACATGCAATGTTAATGACGGTGATCAATTTGTGCGCCCAGTAGTAGAATTGTGGTAGAAAACTTTAGAGGGGCTGTGTCCACTGGGTTTGTGTGCGAGTTTGAGTATTGGTTTGTTGATATCGAATACAATGGTTCTGTCTTTATTCTCTGGTTCTCATGGAACGTTCAGGCAAGTCCTGTGGTTTGACTCACGTCGGAGGATTGGAGTATGCTAAAGCATTGGCCCAAAAGAGATAAGCAAATGGCACCATTTCTAAAGGAGAAGAACCCATATTGGGTGTCATGGCTATTCTCATGAACACTAACATGGGTCATAAGGGCAAAATAGAGGGGTTTAACAGCCCCTAGACTTTATTCAGACGTGCCAATTAACTCCTTTACACGTGTCATGACTGCTTTAGGGTAGTCTGGTGACTCTTTATTGGGTGTCAAATGACACCTTACGTGAAGTCGGATGACTATGTAAGGGGTGTCATATGATTATTTTTTACTCCTAAATCAAGAGTCGAGACTCTGAAGATAGGCGTCTGACACCCCTGGTCCAAAGTTTGGTTGGAAAATACTCTCCAAAGAGGCGTCTTCCAGATACCTCAAAAGGTAATTTTTACGGCATCACCAGACACCCCAATCAAATGTCTAATATTTTCTCTCAGTATATTCTATGTTTATTAATAGCAGGGACATTGGTGATGCAGACCATCAGCACGTGCAGTTGGCTCAGCCTGTGACATTCTGTAGTGTACCCATAGTGTTGTGGGTTTGAGCCTACCATAGGCCGGATATGGTGCCCTGCTCTTGCTCAGGCCTAACTTATAGATACTCCCTTTCCACTCCGACACCATATGATGCACCATGCACCCCCCCCACAACCATTCTTGATAACAACTAGGGCCAAAACATTGGCCAGGGGAGGCAGAAATCAAGTATTTGGTCTAACATAAGCTGTTGTGAGAGCGGCATGCTGTTTTTTTGCGAATCGCGATGAGGAAGAATCACAACAACTTGTCCAGCCCTTAAAAAGTGAAAGTAGCGAAAACCAGAATAAGTCCAGAGCCCAAATTTTATTTGATTTCGGTACAAATAATCGATTTTGTAGATGGAACGGCACCCAAAAATGTTTAAGTGGGTGTGTTCCCGTGGGCAAGTTATTGCAAACAACCGATCAGCATCAGTCATATCAAACTGCGCGTCATAATATAGCTGAAGGTCGTCAAAACATTCCTTTGCCTAACTCTGAGCTTCCGAGGCGCCGGCCAGACCAACATTTACCGCTCTGCCGACGCATCACTTTGTAGCTGTTCCAGCAGCCTGCCGGGATGCTGTCATCCGAGGAATGCATGGAATCGAGCCAGGGCCTGGAACATTCCGTTCCGCGTTCCCAGTATTGATAAGCTAGTGGACGGGGTTCCGGTAGAAATGAGTCTGCGTCTTGGATCTCGGGTCTAATATCGGAACTGCCGCGCCTGCTGCTACAATGCTGTGCAATGGGGATTTCCGATACTTGTGGCAGGAGGGTGTCAAAAGGGGAGCAGGGGTGGTGAGTACAGACTGGTGGCGACAGCTTGCTCAAACAAACACCTTTAATCGACGAAGGCGCCTGTGGGGTAGGCCGAATCGATGGAAACGGATCCCGGTGAAAGGGGGAAATTATTGGTCCTTGTTCAATTTAAAGCTAATCTGCAAATTTTCAGCAATTTTAATTGAGTCTGAGTACTAGCGAAAAGCTCATTTATCTGAGCACTTTTTGCTGTTTTTCTCCTAAAATGTGATTTTAGAACATTGGGTAGCCTCAGAGAGCTCCAATTTTGCGATTTCTGAATGCGCCGGGTGCTGTTACACCAGTTGTGGTAGAAGAGTTATAATCGAGAGAAGCAAGCAATGGCTTTTTATTAGGCGTTCTGTGCATAGCACCTTTGCCCGCCTCTAAAGGAGTGTGTGGGAGAATTTTTAGAATTTTGTGTGAGGGTAAGCTACGTTAGTCTGTTAAAGCAATGGGAGTTATTTCAAGTAATGGGTTGCAAGATATTTTAGCTTGCAAATGGACGGTCGTGGCAATGGCATAGCCATGCCAAGGGAGGTCTTTTAATAAGTTTAGTACCGCAGAGTGCGAAGGTTATTTCTGTGGCTGAAGACCTTAAATTTAGAGTTTAAAATTTAGAATTTGAAATTTAGAATTTGGAATTTAGAATTTAGAATTTTGTGTGTCAGCTATTGATGTCCGCTTGTATACGTTACTCGAAAGCCTCCGTTAACTCAATAATTTCGTATTTTAGAAAGTGCGCTAAACACCTGGCCAGGGTGCCGCGATTTACCCTGCAACCCGGAGGTGAAGTTGCAGCTCCCCTCTTCGGCTGGGCAGCCGCCGCAGAGAAAGAAGTGTGAGAGGATAGTTAGATTGTTAGTAAGAGTATAGGTGTGGTTAGTATAGACCCGCAGTGAAAGGTATCACTGCGGTGAAGAAATCTAACCTATCTAACCTAACCTGATTTCAAAGTTAGCCTAACATAACCTATCCTTAGCCTACAATGAACCATTTAAAGGTTACAAAACTATTGCTTAAATTTCGCAGTGGATCAGCTATGATTAGAAAATAGGCAAGTCCTACTTTGGGGGTGCACCATGCACCCTCATCATATATACTGGGAGGAGTGATTTATAGAAACTTCTCTAGCCCAGAGTCCTTTAGAAATGTAAAGACTTTTTCGAGAAGTTCAGGATGGTCGTTACCGAGCAGAGTTTTTAGGTCTACAGGGATGTTTTGGATTCGGCAGTAATCTAGCATGGGTTGCCGATGGGTATTGTGCTGGGGACAATCGATGAGAATGTGATGGGGATTCTCCATTGCGTCGCAGGTACCACAGGTACCCGCGTTCCAATAGGCATTTAATTTTGTGTGTCCATTTCTGAGTCTGGTTAGAATAACCTCGCGCCTGCGACTCTTTTGGTTGGAACTGGGCCAGTAGCCGATGCTAGGCTTGATATAAAATAGGTGGGCGCTGTGGTTTGTGGTCCAGTTATGTTGAATTTGCTTCCGGATGGTGTCCTGGAGGAGAGCTTTGCTATCGTCTCCAGACCACTTTAAGGGTTCGATCTCTCTAAGTTCTAGGGACTTTTTTGCCTGCTCATCGGCCTTTTCATTTCCTTGAATTTTGCAGTGGCCCGGGATCCAAAGAAAAGAGACATCAGGGGTATCATCGATACCTTTCTGAATATCTGCTATAACGTGGTGGCTGGGGTTGACTACGTTACTGATGGCCTGCAGGACAGATTTAGAGTCTGAACAGATGACGGCTGAGTTGATATTTTGGGTTCTGATTATGGCTAATGCATTTAGGATGGCAACAGCCTCGGCTGTGAAGATGGAGCAGTTGTCCGGAAGTCTTTTCTGAAGGCAAATGTTTTGCCCCCAGATGCCGAGGCCTACTTTTTCGCCTATTTTGGAGCCGTCTGTAAATATAAAGCTCTTTTCCGCGTTACAAGATCGGAACTCTAGGAATTTTTGGGAGACTTCTTCCTCTGAGAAGTCCGTTTTACGGGAAGTGAAGAGAAATTCCACTTTGGGCTCTTTTTCGAGTCCAGAAGCGGGAGAGTGGGGGTTTGCCTATTGTCGCTGGCAGTGCAAGATTTAGGCTTTCCAGGGTTTTCGCTACTCTGTGCTTAAATGGGGGCCACTTCTGTAGAGTGGCTTTATTTGCTCGTCTGGGATGGGCAAAACATTGTTTTGCCGGGTGATTTTCGGTGGATTGAACCTTGATGTAGTAAGAAATAAGCTGGGCGTCGCGTCTTGTCTGTAGTGGGCACAGCCCGCTATCAGTTAGTAGGCTGGTGATGGGGGATTCTCTGAGCGCGCCTGTGGCTGCCCGGATACTGGCGTTTTGGACTCGCTCTAGCTTTAATTTATTGGTCTTGTTCGTCGAGTCAAAAACGAACGAATTATATTCGAGAATGGACCGAATCAGGGACTTGTAGAGCATAAGCAGGGTCTTTCGATCCCCGCCATACTCTGTGCCGCCGAGCATGCGGAGAATGTTGACTCGCTTTTGACAGCTAGAGACGACTTTGGTGATGTGCTCATTGAAACTCAATCGGGAATCTAGGGTGACGCCCAAGAATTTGAAGCTATTGGTGCATTCAATAGGTTTACCCGAGATTTGGAGCCGTGGAGGGTCGTGTCTGGAATGCGCTCTGGCAAAGACAACGACTGATGATTTTTCCGCCGAGAGTGATAGACCCATTAAGCTACACCAATTATCGATGTCGTTTAAGCTGTCCTGCAACTGTGTAGTTGCGTGTTGGAATTCTGGTTCGTTATACCGCCTGGTATCGATTGCAGTGGCTTTCCAAATGGCGACATCGTCCGCAAAGAGGGAGTAATTTATTCCAGGCGGTAGCTTTTTGGCGAAGAGATCATTGATCATTACTAAAAAGAGGGTGGGGGACAGAACGCTACCCTGGGGTGTGCCTTGGTCCTGGGTTGCCAGGTAGGAGAATGTGGTGCCACAACGGACTTTAAATTTTCGGTCCTTGAGGAAGTTTTCGATGAATTTTGCAAGGTGGCCGCGAATTCCTAGTTTGCTTAATTTAAACAACAGGGCGTCTTTTTGTACGCGATCGAACGCCGATTTAATGTCTAAGAATGCAGCTATTGTTACTTGCTTTTTGTAAAAGCCATTTTGGATGTCACTGACTAGTTTCACCAAATTGTCAGTGGTGGCTCGCCCGCGCCGGAAGCCTGATTGCATAGCATCAAGCTTCTTTTCGAGGATCTCGTGAAGTCTAACGTTTACCATGCGCTCGACAAGCTTGCTAGCACAGCTAGTAAGCGAAATTGGGCGATAACCTTTTGGGTCTGTTTTTTCTTTGCCAGGTTTTGGAAGGGGGGATGATAATACTCTCTCGCCACGATGTGGGGAAAGAGTCGCTAAGAAACATGTTGTTAATGGCCGAAAGCAGGTACTTTAGTGCTGTTTGGCTGAGGTGCCTGAAGAAAGAGTAGTGAATTTCGTCAGGGCCCACTGCAGTGTTTCCACACTTGCTAATGGCGTAATTTAGCTCGGTCATTGTAAATGGTACATTATAATACTCTTGATTACCATAATTGATGAATGTGTGCTTTTTGCACCATTCTGCCTGGTCTTTGGAGCGCTGGCTGTATGAGTTATTAGCTGCGACACTGGCGTAATGATCAGCGAATTTATCCATGACTTCCTTAGGTTCGGTGATGGGTTGGCCAGCTATTTCTAGCTGAGGGAAAGGTCCACGGGGTGGTCGCCTCGCAGAGAAAGCTCTAATGGTTTTCCAAACTTGGGTGGTGGGAGTGAAGCGGTTGAATTTGGAGGCAAAGGAGTTGAAACTGTCCTTTTGAACCCGCTTGCACGTGTTTCGAAAGTGTTCTTTTGCTGCCCGAAGTGCGGATCGAGTAGGGCTGTGTGCCCTCCTCTCATATGCCTTGCGGGCTCTAATCATTTGAGCTTTGGCGTGTGCCGTCTCTGCGTTCCACCATGGGGCTCCGTTTTTCTTTCGGGGTCCTTTGGTTTTTGGTATTGCTACTTGTGCTGCTGAGCTTATGGCTCTTAGTATTAACTCAATGTCTGCCGAGTGTGGGTCACCTTCGGTGACCAGTGTGAGGTCGACCTCTGCCTCAAATTTTGTCCAGTCCGCTCGTTTTAGACTCCAGGAAGGGGTAAACAGATCAACGCGGTCGAGTGCTCCTTGGGGGACATTGATTTTGATTGGGAGGTGATCGCTCATGCCTGGGTTGTCTTCGACATCCCAGGTAAACAGTGACGCAATTCTAGGCGTGCAGCACGAAATATCAATGGCTGAGTCTAAATGTCTGCTTTGCGTTGCTTGGCGGGTTGGTGCGCCGTTATTTAGGATAACTAAATTTTGAAAACCTATTGCGTCATATATAATTTCACCTCTACGGTTTGGCGTGGCGCTGCCCCAGGATGGGTGGTGACCATTCAAATCTCCAAGTAATAACAAAGGCCCGTTAATTTGATTAAATAGTTGTGCGAGTTCCCGATCCGTTGGATCAGGGTCGCAAGGGGATATGTATATTGAGACAACCGTCAATTGGACGTGTTGTATTTTCAAGCTAATAGCTACACAGTCTAGTGATGTTACCAAAGGCACGTGACTGTGTGGGATGCTATTTTCTATTAGGATGGCTGTGCCTCCCTTACGGACAGCAGCGTTTACGTTATGGCGATACCAAGAGTAACCCGAGATTTTGTATTTATCGTTATCTTTATCAGAAAAGTGGGTCTCTTGTAATGCTGCTAGTGCCGGTTTTTTCTCAGCAAATATTGACGAAAAAAGCGGGAATTTCCCGATAAGGCCATTTGTATTCCATTGCAGAATTGAACCCATGGTGGTTTTTAACGTTTGTGATTAGGGGATCTACGCTTACGAAGGTTATACGAGCACCTGCTGCTGCTGCTATCGCTAGCAGGAGAAACTGGGGTGGAGTGTCTGGAAAAGCTAATTTTCCTTGCTACGGGTGAGCTGCCGGGGCTGGAGGAGCCGGGGCTGGGGGTTTCCAGGAGGGGAGCTCTGGAAGAGTTTATAACAGTTTTTGCAGAGCTCGTCTCTGAAGCACTGCTGGTGTCAGAGACGGTCTCTGTCCCGGACAGCTCGTTGCCAGACTGACTTTTGTCGTCTGACGTTTCAAAGTCACTTGAGAACTGAAACTGCATATAATGACCTATGAGGTCGGTTTGGGATCCGCAAGTGCGGGTGGTTGGTGCTGTTTGGAAAGAAGCATCGCTTCTTTCCAAGGAGAGAGGAGCAGTTTCAGTTTGGGTTGAAATGTTTACTTTTTGGATTTTTGTTTGAGTGGCAGCCGTTTTACCCTGAGGGGGTAGGCTGCCACTCGTTAAAGGCCTTCTCGGAGCCTGCCTTTGGCGGCGCCTGGGAAGGGGAGCACCGGTGAATTTAGAGTGCTTGGGGGCAGGTAGCGAGGGGAAAATCTGACTTTTCAGTCACTCGTGCAGAGTGGCTTTGCCACCCTGCTGCTGGTGTCCAGGTCTTCCTGGTGATTTTAGGTGCCTGAGGGGCGGGAGGATTTTCGGTCGGAAGACCTGGCGGAGAACTAGTGCGGGTCGGGAGATCCTCCCAGCCCGCAGCGGGCGTCCACCTACGCCAAAAAGTGATTGCGCCACGTGGTGGGGGGAGGGGGACGGACGGCCTGATGGGCGCCAAGAAAAGGGGCTCCATTAGGGGGCGGATGTGGCGGCTTGTGTTTTTGGGTGGCTGAGGATGTTTGGAAATGGGGTGTTCCTGGCCGGCTGTGCTGGGGGCTGCTGTGGTAGCCTTGCTACCACAGCTTTTTGGGACTGTGCGGCTCTTTTCTTTTTGCAGCACTTCTTTGCGGGCCAGGTCAAACGGGAGCTTTTTTCCTCAGCCAAAACGTTAACTTCTTTTTCTCGGAGCCAGGTCGGGCACTTGGGATTATCTGCCCCATGAGCGCCGCCACAGGCAGCGCACTTGAGGCTTTTTGAGGTGCAATCTTTAGTGCGGTGCTTAGCACTGCACTTGCCGCATCGTGGGGTGGGGTTTTTACAGTTTGATTCTACGTGCCCGTACCTTTGACAAGTTTGGCAACGAATAGGGAGGGGGTAGTACGGCCTAACTGGGTAGACACAGTCGCCCAGTTTAATTTGGCCGCAGTCATCCCGACACTTTGTGTCGAAGGTGACAATAAAACGGTGGTCTCGTAGACGTGGGTCTTTTTGGGCAGAATTTTTGTTGGGGTTCAACTTTTCAAGGGCTAGCACATTTTGACCTTTAAAGTCAAACATGTGCTCAAGGTCCACATCAGAGAGATGGGACACTTCCGGGGCATTGATGATGCCCCGGTAGAAGTTAAGGGAGTGGTGAACAGAAAATATGACAGGTTTCGACCCAAAAGTTTTGGTGGCCAGCAGGGCTCGGGTAGATTCCTGATTAGAGGTTTTGATGAGGATGTCTTTTTGGTGCTTAATAATCTCAAAACTACCTTTGACTTTTTGGCTGATGGCCTTATCCAAATTAAAGGTAGACTCTTTTGCCAAGTTTTGGTGCGTCGAAAGGTAGGTGCCAACCAGCCAAGCTCCGCTTGGCAGGTTGGCTTTGTTTAAACGGGGGCTGGAGGGACGGAAGAGAGAGGTGGAAGCCATGGTACGTTTAAGTTTAAGTTTAAATGAAATACTTGGTATTAGCTTTGCTAACACCTTTTGGGTAGAAATGGCTAGAGAAGTTGAATTGAAGAAAGTGGTCCTAGTTTTACTAGCAAAGCTAATGGGAGTATTAACCTAGCTAGGGTTGGGTGTTGGGAGTATTATCCTAACTGGGGAGTGCTTAGAGAAAGCACCTAGCCTTAGAAAAGTGTGAGCAAAAGGCTGACTCAGCCACTAAGAGGGGGTTTAAGTCGGAGGGGAGGCAGGTGCCTCTTCAGGACCTAACAGGGGCCTAGGTGGCTGACTCAGCCTCTAAAAAGGAGCCTGACTGGGGCCTATGCTTGTGAGTCCCTAGGGGCAGGTACCGTGGTACCCTTGCACAGACGCAGCCCGGGTGGAGGGTTTGAGAGGGGCCCCGCTTCTATTAAGCGGGGGTGAAAGTGAGATGGCCTTACGTATTAGGGATTTTAGCAATGGAGGACCGATAGGTCCAGCCAAAGCCACACGCCCAAGGACTGACGAGGTCCAACAAGCGTGCTCACCCCGGGACGCAAGCGTCCCACCACTCGGGTTTCCGGCCGAAGAGTAAAAGAGATAGAAGAGAAAGAGTAGGGTTATGGGACTGAGAAGAAGAGGTACCAGGTGGCCGGAATCCAAGAAACCAAGACCACCTGGACCGATAGGGTAATTACCGAAAGACCAGCTGACGTCCAACAAAACCACACCAACCAGCTGTAAAAACAGCGGCTGGTGAGGCCGGCTGGAGTCAAAGTACCGCACCGACCAGCTGTAAAAACAGCGGTCGGTGGGACAGACTGGTCGCAGCGAAGACTCGAGCCGGGAGCAGGTCTTGAAAAAGTCTTCTACTCCTTCTTCTTGTCTTCGCAGCAGGAAACGCAGCAAGCAGCAACGACAGCAAGCAGCAACGACACCAGACCTGCCGGCAAACGCTCAAGCAGGTGGTCAGTCAGGCAAGCCCGGTCTGTCCTCGATCTAAAAATCGAGAGAGATCTATTAGTCCTTTTATAGTGTTTTCCGTGGAGGCTTTAGCATCCGTCACCAGTGACATCTACCGGTGGACACGATAAACAGCGCACGAAAGGCGTGCTGTGCGCCGGGGTTTGGTCCCATTTAAGGGGACAGGTGGTGATTCAATTTCGACACAGACAGAGGATCGGAGGCTTGCCTGACTGACACCCTGCTTGAGCGTTTGCCGGCAGGTCTGGTGTCGTTGCTGCTTGCTGTCGTTGCTGCTTGCTGCGTTTCCTGCTGCGAAGACAAGAAGAAGGAGTAGAAGACTTTTTCAAGACCTGCTCCCGGCTCGAGTCTTCGCTGCGACCAGTCTGTCCCACCGACCGCTGTTTTTACAGCTGGTCGGTGCGGTACTTTGACTCCAGCCGGCCTCACCAGCCGCTGTTTTTACAGCTGGTTGGTGTGGTTCTGTTGGACGTCAGCTGGTCTTTCGGTAATTACCCTATCGGTCCAGGTGGTCTTGGTTTCTTGGATTCCGGCCACCTGGTACCTCTTCTTCTCAGTCCCATAACCCTACTCTTTCTCTTCTATCTCTTTTACTCTTCGGCCGGAAACCCGAGTGGTGGGACGCTTGCGTCCCGGGGTGAGCACGCTTGTTGGACCTCGTCAGTCCTTGGGCGTGTGGCTTTGGCTGGACCTATCGGTCCTCCATTGCTAAAATCCCTAATACGTAAGGCCATCTCACTTTCACCCCCGCTTAATAGAAGCGGGGCCCCTCTCAAACCCTCCACCCGGGCTGCGTCTGTGCAAGGGTACCACGGTACCTGCCCCTAGGGACTCACAAGCATAGGCCCCAGTCAGGCTCCTTTTTAGAGGCTGAGTCAGCCACCTAGGCCCCTGTTAGGTCCTGAAGAGGCACCTGCCTCCCCTCCGACTTAAACCCCCTCTTAGTGGCTGAGTTAGCCTTTTGCTCACACTTTTCTAAGGCTAGGTGCTTTCTCTAAGCACTCCCCAGTTAGGATAATACTCCCAACACCCAACCCTAGCTAGGTTAATACTCCCATTAGCTTTGCTAGTAAAACTAGGACCACTTTCTTCAATTCAACTTCTCTAGCCATTTCTACCCAAAAGGTGTTAGCAAAGCTAATACCAAGTATTTCATTTAAACTTAAACATATTATACGTACCATGGCTTCCACCCTCTCTTCCGTCCCTCCAGCCCCCCGTTTAAACAAAGCCAACCTGCCAAGCGGAGCTTGGCTGGTTGGCACCTACCTTTCGACGCACCAAAACTTGGCAAAAGAGTCTACCTTTAATTTGGATAAGGCCATCAGCCAAAAAGTCAAAGGTAGTTTTGAGATTATTAAGCACCAAAAAGACATCCTCATCAAAACCTCTAATCAGGAATCTACCCGAGCCCTGCTGGCCACAAAAACTTTTGGGTCGAAACCTGTCATATTTTCTGTTCACCACTCCCTTAACTTCTACCGGGGCATCATCAATGCCCCGGAAGTGTCCCATCTCTCTGATGTGGACCTTGAGCACATGTTTGACTTTAAAGGTCAAAATGTGCTAGCCCTTGAAAAGTTGAACCCCAACAAAAATTCTGCCCAAAAAGACCCACGTCTACGAGACCACCGTTTTATTGTCACCTTCGACACAAAGTGTCGGGATGACTGCGGCCAAATTAAACTGGGCGACTGTGTCTACCCAGTTAGGCCGTACTACCCCTCCCTATTCGTTGCCAAACCTGTCAAAGGTACGGGCACGTAGAATCAAACTGTAAAAACCCCACCCCACGATGCGGCAAGTGCAGTGCTAAGCACCGCACTAAAGATTGCACCTCAAAAAGCCTCAAGTGCGCTGCCTGTGGCGGCGCTCATGGGGCAGATAATCCCAAGTGCCCGACCTGGCTCCGAGAAAAAGAAGTTAACGTTTTGGCTGAGGAAAAAAGCTCCCGTTTGACCTGGCCCGCAAAGAAGTGCTGCAAAAAGAAAAGAGCCGCACAGTCCCAAAAAGCTGTGGTAGCAAGGCTACCACAGCAGCCCCCAGCACAGCCGGCCAGGAACACCCCATTTCCAAACATCCTCAGCCACCCAAAAACACAAGCCGCCACATCCGCCCCCTAATGGAGCCCCTTTTCTTGGCGCCCATCAGGCCGTCCGTCCCCCTCCCCCACCACGTGGCGCAATCACTTTTGGCGTAGGTGGACGCCCGCTGCGGGCTGGGAGGATCTCCCGACCCGCACTAGTTCTCCGCCAGGTCTTCCGACCGAAAATCCTCCCGCCCCTCAGGCACCTAAAATCACCAGGAAGACCTGGACACCAGCAGCAGGGTGGCAAAGCCACTCTGCACGAGTGACTGAAAAGTCAGATTTTCCCTCGCTACCTGCCCCCAAGCACTCTAAATTCACCGGTGCTCCCTTCCCAGGCGCCGCCAAAGGCAGGCTCCGAGAAGGCCTTTAACGAGTGGCAGCCTACCCCCTCAGGGTAAAACGGCTGCCACTCAAACCAAAATCCAAAAAGTAAACATTTCAACCCAAACTGAAACTGCTCCTCTCTCCTTGGAAAGAAGCGATGCTTCTTTCCAAACAGCACCAACCACCCGCACTTGCGGATCCCAAACCGACCTCATAGGTCATTATATGCAGTTTCAGTTCTCAAGTGACTTTGAAACGTCAGACGACAAAAGTCAGTCTGGCAACGAGCTGTCCGGGACAGAGACCGTCTCTGACACCAGCAGTGCTTCAGAGACGAGGTCTGCAAAAACTGTTATAAACTCTTCCAGAGCTCCCTCCTGGAAACCCCCAGCCCCGGCTCCTCCAGCCCCGGCAGCTCACCCGTAGCAAGGAAAATTAGCTTTTCCAGACACTCCACCCCAGTTTCTCCTGCTAGCGATAGCAGCAGCAGCAGGTGCTCGTATAACCTTCGTAAGCGTAGATCCCCTAATCACAAACGTTAAAAACCACCATGGGTTCAATTCTGCAATGGAATACAAATGGCCTTATCGGGAAATTCCCGCTTTTTTCGTCAATATTTGCTGAGAAAAAACCGGCACTAGCAGCATTACAAGAGACCCACTTTTCTGATAAAGATAACGATAAATACAAAATCTCGGGTTACTCTTGGTATCGCCATAACGTAAACGCTGCTGTCCGTAAGGGAGGCACAGCCATCCTAATAGAAAATAGCATCCCACACAGTCACGTGCCTTTGGTAACATCACTAGACTGTGTAGCTATTAGCTTGAAAATACAACACGTCCAATTGACGGTTGTCTCAATATACATATCCCCTTGCGACCCTGATCCAACGGATCGGGAACTCGCACAACTATTTAATCAAATTAACGGGCCTTTGTTATTACTTGGAGATTTGAATGGTCACCACCCATCCTGGGGCAGCGCCACGCCAAACCGTAGAGGTGAAATTATATATGACGCAATAGGTTTTCAAAATTTAGTTATCCTAAATAACGGCGCACCAACCCGCCAAGCAACGCAAAGCGGACATTTAGACTCAGCCATTGATATTTCGTGCTGCACGCCTAGAATTGCGTCACTGTTTACCTGGGATGTCGAAGACAACCCAGGCATGAGCGATCACCTCCCAATCAAAATCAATGTCCCCCAAGGAGCACTCGACCGCGTTGATCTGTTTACCCCTTCCTGGAGTCTAAAACGAGCGGACTGGACAAAATTTGAGGCAGAGGTCGACCTCACACTGGTCACCGAAGGTGACCCACACTCGGCAGACATTGAGTTAATACTAAGAGCCATAAGCTCAGCAGCACAAGTAGCAATACCAAAAACCAAAGGACCCCGAAAGAAAAACGGAGCCCCATGGTGGAACGCAGAGACGGCACACGCCAAAGCTCAAATGATTAGAGCTCGCAAGGCATATGAGAGGAGGGCACACAGCCCTACTCGATCCGCACTTCGGGCAGCAAAAGAACACTTTCGAAACACGTGCAAGCGGGTTCAAAAGGACAGTTTCAACTCCTTTGCCTCCAAATTCAACCGCTTCACTCCCACCACCCAAGTTTGGAAAACCATTAGAGCTTTCTCTGCGAGGCGACCACCCCGTGGACCTTTCCCTCAGCTAGAAATAGCTGGCCAACCCATCACCGAACCTAAGGAAGTCATGGATAAATTTGCTGATCATTACGCCAGTGTCGCAGCTAATAACTCATACAGCCAGCGCTCCAAAGACCAGGCAGAATGGTGCAAAAAGCACACATTCATCAATTATGGTAATCAAGAGTATTATAATGTACCATTTACAATGACCGAGCTAAATTACGCCATTAGCAAGTGTGGAAACACTGCAGTGGGCCCTGACGAAATTCACTACTCTTTCTTCAGGCACCTCAGCCAAACAGCACTAAAGTACCTGCTTTCGGCCATTAACAACATGTTTCTTAGCGACTCTTTCCCCACATCGTGGCGAGAGAGTATTATCATCCCCCTTCCAAAACCTGGCAAAGAAAAAACAGACCCAAAAGGTTATCGCTCAATTTCGCTTACTAGCTGTGCTAGCAAGCTTGTCGAGCGCATGGTAAACGTTAGACTTCACGAGATCCTCGAAAAGAAGCTTGATGCTATGCAATCAGGCTTCCGGCGCGGGCGAGCCACCACTGACAATTTGGTGAAACTAGTCAGTGACATCCAAAATGGCTTTTACAAAAAGCAAGTAACAATAGCTGCATTCTTAGACATTAAATCGGCGTTCGATCGCGTACAAAAAGACGCCCTGTTGTTTAAATTAAGCAAACTAGGAATTCGCGGCCACCTTGCAAAATTCATCGAAAACTTCCTCAAGGACCGAAAATTTAAAGTCCGTTGTGGCACCACATTCTCCTACCTGGCAACCCAGGACCAAGGCACACCCCAGGGTAGCGTTCTGTCCCCCACCCTCTTTTTAGTAATGATCAATGATCTCTTCGCCAAAAAGCTACCGCCTGGAATAAATTACTCTCTCTTTGCGGACGATGTCGCCATTTGGAAAGCCACTGCAATCGATACCAGGCGGTATAACGAACCAGAATTCCAACACGCAACTACACAGTTGCAGGACAGCTTAAACGACATCGATAATTGGTGTAGCTTAATGGGTCTATCACTCTCGGCGGAAAAATCATCAGTCGTTGTCTTTGCCAGAGCGCATTCCAGACACGACCCTCCACGGCTCCAAATCTCGGGTAAACCTATTGAATGCACCAATAGCTTCAAATTCTTGGGCGTCACCCTAGATTCCCGATTGAGTTTCAATGAGCACATCACCAAAGTCGTCTCTAGCTGTCAAAAGCGAGTCAACATTCTCCGCATGCTCGGCGGCACAGAGTATGGCGGGGATCGAAAGACCCTGCTTATGCTCTACAAGTCCCTGATTCGGTCCATTCTCGAATATAATTCGTTCGTTTTTGACTCGACGAACAAGACCAATAAATTAAAGCTAGAGCGAGTCCAAAACGCCAGTATCCGGGCAGCCACAGGCGCGCTCAGAGAATCCCCCATCACCAGCCTGCTAACTGATAGCGGGCTGTGCCCACTACAGACAAGACGCGACGCCCAGCTTATTTCTTACTACATCAAGGTTCAATCCACCGAAAATCACCCGGCAAAACAATGTTTTGCCCATCCCAGACGAGCAAATAAAGCCACTCTACAGAAGTGGCCCCCATTTAAGCACAGAGTAGCGAAAACCCTGGAAAGCCTAAATCTTGCACTGCCAGCGACAATAGGCAAACCCCCACTCTCCCGCTTCTGGACTCGAAAAGAGCCCAAAGTGGAATTTCTCTTCACTTCCCGTAAAACGGACTTCTCAGAGGAAGAAGTCTCCCAAAAATTCCTAGAGTTCCGATCTTGTAACACGGAAAAGACCTTTATATTTACAGACGGCTCCAAAATAGGCGAAAAAGTAGGCCTCGGCATCTGGGGGCAAAACATTTGCCTTCAGAAAAGACTTCCGGACAACTGCTCCATCTTCACAGCCGAGGCTGTTGCCATCCTAAATGCATTAGCCATAATCAGAACCCAAAATATCAACTCAGCCGTCATCTGTTCAGACTCTAAATCTGTCCTGCAGGCCATTAGTAACGTAGTCACCCCCAGCCACCACGTTATAGCAGATATTCAGAAAGGTATCGATGATACCCCTGATGTCTCTTTTCTTTGGATCCCGGGCCACTGCAAAATTCAAGGAAATGAAAAGGCCGACGAGCAGGCAAAAAAGTCCCTAGAACTTAGAGAGATCGAACCCTTAAAGTGGTCTGGAGACGATAGCAAAGCTCTCCTCCAGGACACCATCCGGAAGCAAATTCAACAAAACTGGACCACAAACCACAGCGCCCACCTATTTTATATCAAGCCTAACATCGGCTACTGGCCCAGTTCCAACCAAAAGAGTCGTCGGCGCGAGGTTATTCTAACCAGACTCAGAAATGGACACACAAAATTAAATGCCTATTGGAACGCGGGTACCTGTGGTACCTGCGACGCAATGGAGAATCCCCATCACATTCTCATCGATTGTCCCCAGCACAATACCCATCGGCAGCCCATGCTAGATTACTGCCGAATCCAAAACATCCCTGTAGACCTAAAAATTCTGCTCGGTAACGACCATCCTGAACTTCTCGAAAAAGTCTTTACATTTCTAAAGGACTCTGGGCTAGAGAAGTTTCTATAAATCACTCCTCCCAGTATATATGATGAGGGTGCATGGTGCACCCCCAAAGTAGGATTTGCCTATTTTCTAATCATAGCTGATCCACTGCGAAATTTAAGCAATAGTTTTGTAACCTTTAAATGGTTCATTGTAGGCTAAGGATAGGTTATGTTAGGCTAACTTTGAAATCAGGTTAGGTTAGATAGGCTAGATTTCTTCACCGCAGTGATACCTTTCACTGCGGGTCTATACTAACCACACCTATACTCTTACTAACAATCTAACTATCCTCTCACACTTCTTTCTCTGCGCGGCGGCTGCCCAGCCGAAGAGGGGAGCTGCAACTTCACCTCCGGGTTGCAGGGTAAATCGCGGCACCCTGGCCAGGTGTTTAGCGCACTTTCTAAAATACGAAATTATTGAGTTAACGGAGGCTTTCGAGTAACGTATACAAGCGGACATCAATAGCTGACACACAAAATTCTAAATTCTAAATTCTAAATTCTAAATTTCAAATTCTAAATTTCAAATTCTAAATTTCAAATTCTAAATTTCAAACTCTAAATTTAAGGTCTTCAGCCACAGAAATAACCTTCGCACTCTGCGGGACTAAACTTATTAAAAGACCTCCCTTGGCATGGCTATGCCATTGCCACGACCGTCCATTTGCAAGCTAAAATATCTTGCAACCCATTACTTGAAATAACTCCCATTGCTTTAACAGACTAACGTAGCTTACCCTCACACAAAATTCTAAAAATTCTCCCACACACTCCTTTAGAGGCGGGCAAAGGTGCTATGCACAGAACGCCTAATAAAAAGCCATTGATTGATTGATTGAATTTCTTGTACAGGAGAGGCTTGCCTGACTGACACCCTGCTTGAGCGTTTGCCGGCAGGTCTGGTGTCGTTGCTGCTTGCTGTCGTTGCTGCTTGCTGCGTTTCCTGCTGCGAAGACAAGAAGAAGGAGTAGAAGACTTTTTCAAGACCTGCTCCCGGCTCGAGTCTTCGCTGCGACCAGTCTGTCCCACCGACCGCTGTTTTTACAGCTGGTCGGTGCGGTACTTTGACTCCAGCAGGCCTCACCAGCCGCTGTTTTTACAGCT
The DNA here is from genome assembly GCA_034440635.1 of Lepas anatifera. Taxonomy (NCBI): domain Eukaryota; kingdom Metazoa; phylum Arthropoda; class Thecostraca; family Lepadidae; genus Lepas; species Lepas anatifera. The sequence goes on from JAOTON010000202.1 coordinate 131,844, forward strand.
GGTTGGTGTGGTGCTGTTGGATGTCAGCTGGTCTTTTCGGTAATTACCCTATCGGTCCAGGTGGTCTTGGTTTCTTGGATTCCGGCCACCTGGTACCTCTTCTTCTCAGTCCCATAACCCTACTCTTTCTCTACTATCTCTTTTACTCTTCGGCCGGAAACCCGAGTGGTGGGACGTTTGTCCCGGGGTGAGCACGCTTGTTGGACCTCGTCAGTCCTTGGGCGTGTGGCTTTGGCTGGACCTATCGGTCCTCCATTGCTAAAATCCCTATAACGCAAGGCCAACTCACTTTCACCCCCGCTTAATAGAAGCGGGTCCCCTCTCAAACCCTCCACCCGGGCTGCGTCTGTGCAAGGGTACCACGGTACCTGCCCCTAGGGATTCACAAGCATAGGCCCCAGTCAGGCTCCTTTTAGAGGCTGAGTCAGCCACCTAGGCCCCTGTTAGGTCCCGAAGAGGCACCTGCCTCCCCTCCGACTTAAACCCCCTCTTAGTGGCTGAGTCAGCCTTTTGCACACACATTTCTAAGGCTAGGTGCTTTCACTAAGCACTCCCCAGTTAGGATAATACTCCAACACCCAACCCTAGCTAGGTTAATACTCCCAATAGCTTTGCTAGTAAAACTAGGACCACTTTCTTAAATTCAACTTCTCTAGCCATTTCTACCCAAAAGGTGTTAGCAAAGCTAATACCAAGTATCTCATTTAAACTTAAACGTACCATGGCTTCCAACTCTCTCTTCCGCCCCTCCAGCCCCCGTTTGAACAAAGCCAACCTGCCAAGCGGAGCTTGGCTGGTTGGCACCTACCTTTCTGCGTACCAAAACTTGGCAAAAGAGTCTACCTTTAATTTGGATAAGGCCATCAGCCAAAAAGTGAAAGGTAGTTTTGAGATTATCAAGCACCAAAAAGATATCCTGATCAAAACCTCTAATCAGGAATCTACCCGAGCCCTGCTGGCCACAAGAACTTTTGGGTCGAAACCAGTCATCTTTTCTGTCCACCACTCCCTTAACTTCTACCGGGGCATCATCAATGCCCCGGAAGTGTCCCATCTCTCTGATGTGGACCTTGAGCACATGTTTGACTTTAAAGGTCAAAATGTGCTAGCCCTCGAAAAATTGAACCCCAACAAAAATTCTACGCAAAAAGACCCACGTCTACGAGACCACAGATTCATTGTCACCTTCGACACAAAGTGTCGGGATGACTGCGGCCAAATTAAACTGGGCGACTGTGTCTACCCAGTTAGGCCGTACTACCCCCTCCCTATTCGTTGCCAAACTTGTCAAAGGTACGGGCACGTAGAAACCAACTGCAAGAACCCCACCCCACGATGCGGCAAGTGCAGTGCTAAGCACCGCACTAAAGATTGCACCTCTAAAAGCCTCAAGTGCGCTGCCTGTGGCGGCGCTCATGGGGCAGATAATCCCAAGTGCCCGACCTGGCTCCGAGAAAAAGAGGTTAACGTTTTGGCTGAGGAAAAAAGCTCCCGTTTGACCTGGCCCGCAAACAAGTGCTGCAAAAAGAAAAGAGCCGCACAGTCCCAAAAAGCTGTGGTAGCAAGGCTACCACAGCAGCCCCCAGCACAGCCGGCCAGGAACACCCCATTTCCAAACATCCTCAGCCACCCAAAAACACAAGCCGCCACATCCGCCCCCTAATGGAGCCCCTTTTCTTGGCGCCCATCAGGCCGTCCGTCCCCCTCCCCCCACCACGTGGCGCAATCACTTTTTGGCGTAGGTGGACGCCCGCTGCGGGCTGGGAGGATCTCCCGACCCGCACTAGTTCTCCGCCAGGTCTTCCGACCGAAAATCCTCCCGCCCCTCAGGCACCTAAAATCACCAGGAAGACCTGGACACCAGCAGCAGGGTGGCAAAGCCACTCTGCACGAGTGACTGAAAAGTCTGATTTCCCCTCGCTACCTGCCCCCAAGCACTCTAAATTCACCGGTGCTCCCCTTCCCAGGCGCCGCCAAAGGCAGGCTCCGAGAAGGCCTTTAACGAGTGGCAGCCCACCCCCTCAGGGTAAAACGGCTGCCACTCAAACCAAAATCCAAAAAGTAAATATTTCAACACAAACTGAATCTGCTCCTCTCTCCTTGGAAAGAAGCGATGCTTCTTTCCAAACAGCACCGGCCACCCGCACTTGCGGATCCCAAACCGACCTCATAGGTCATTTTATGCAGTTTCAGTTTTCAAGTGACCTTGAAACGTCAGACGACAAAAGTCAGTCTGACAACGAGCTGTCCGGGACAGAGACCGTCTCTGACACCAGCAGTGCTTCAGAGACGAGCTCTGCAAAAACTGTTATAAACACTTCCAGAGCTCCCCTCCTGGAAACCCCCAGCCCCGGCTCCTCCAGCCCCGGCAGCTCACCCGTAGCGAGGAAAATTAGCTTTTCTAGACACTCCACCCCAGTTTCTCCTGCTAGCGATAGCAGCAGCAGCAGGTGCTCGTATAACCTTCGCAAACGTAGATCCCCTAATCACAAACGTTAAAAACCACCATGGGTTCAATTCTGCAATGGAATACAAATGGCCTTATCGGGAAATTCCCGCTTTTTTCATCAATATTTGCTGAGAAAAAACCGGCACTAGCAGCATTACAAGAGACCCACTTTACTGATAAAGATAACGATAAATACAAAATCTCGGGTTACTCTTGGTATCGCCATAACGTAAACGCTGCTGTCCGTAAGGGAGGCACAGCCATCCTAATAGAAAATAGCATCCCACACAGTCACGTGCCTTTGGTAACATCACTGGACTGTGTAGCTATTAGTTTGAAAATACAACACGTCCAATTGACGGTTGTCTCAATATACATATCCCCTTGCGACCCTGATCCAACGGATCGGGAACTCGCACAACTATTTAATCAAATAAACGGGCCTTTGTTATTACTTGGAGATTTGAATGGTCACCACCCATCCTGGGGCAGCGCCACGCCAAACCGTAGAGGTGAAATTATATATGACGCAATAGGTTTTCAAAATTTAGTTATCCTAAATAACGGCGCACCAACCCGCCAAGCAACGCAAAGCGGACATTTAGACACAGCCATTGATATTTCGTGCTGCACGCCTAGAATTGCGTCACTGTTTACCTGGGATGTCGAAGGCAACCCAGGCATGAGCGATCACCTCCCAATCAAAATCAATGTCCCCCAAGGAGCACTCGACCGCGTTGATCTGTTTACCCCTTCCTGGAGTCTAAAACGAGCGGACTGGACAAAATTTGAGGCAGAGGTCGACCTCACACTGGTCACCGAAGGTGACCCACACTCGGCAGACATTGAATTAATACTAAGAGCCATAAGCTCAGCAGCACAAGTAGCAATACCGAAAACCAGAGGACTCCGAAAGAAAAACGGAGCCCCATTGTGGAACGCAGAGACGGCACACGCCAAAGCTCAAATGATTAGAGCCCGCAAGGCATATGAGAGGAGGGCACACAGCCCTACTCGATCCGCACTTCGGGCAGCAAAAGAACACTTTCGAAACACGTGCAAGCGGGTTCAAAAGGACAGTTTCAACTCTTTTGCCTCCAAATTCAACCGCTTCACTCCCACCACCCAAGTTTGGAAAACCATTAGAGCTTTCTCTGCGAGGCGACCACCCCGTGGACCTTTCCCTCAGCTAGAAATAGCTAGCCAACCCATCACCGAACCTAAGGAAGTCATGGATAAATTTGCTGATCATTACGCCAGTGTCGCAGCTAATAACTCATACAGCCAGCGCTCCAAAGACCAGGCAGAATGGTGCAAAAAGCACACATTCATCAATTATGGTAATCAAGAGTATTATAATGTACCATTTACAATGACCGAGCTAAATTACGCCATTAGCAAGTGTGGAAACACTGCAGTGGGCCCTGACGAAATTCACTACTCTTTCTTCAGGCACCTCAGCCAAACAGCACTAAAGTACCTGCTTTCGGCCATTAACAACATGTTTCTTAGCGACTCTTTCCCCACATCGTGGCGAGAGAGTATTATCATCCCCCTTCCAAAACCTGGCAAAGAAAAAACAGTCCCAAAAGGCTATCGCCCAATCTCGCTTACTAGCTGTGCTAGCAAGCTTGTCGAGCGCATGGTAAACGTTAGACTTCACGAGATCCTCGAAAAGAAGCTTGATGCTATGCAATCAGGCTTCCGGCGCGGGCAAGCCACCACTGACAATTTGGTGAAACTAGTCAGTGACATCCAAAATGGCTTTTACAAAAAGCAAGTAACAATAGCTGCATTCTTAGACATTAAATCGGCGTTCGATCGCGTACAAAAAGACGCCCTTTTGTTTAAATTAAGCAAGCTAGGAATTCGTGGCCACCTTGCAAAATTCATTGAAAACTTTCTCAAGGACCGAAAATTTAAAGTCCGTTGTGGCACCACATTCTCCTACCTGGCAACCCAGGACCAAGGCACACCCCAGGGTAGCGTTCTGTCCCCCACCCTCTTTTTAGTAATGATCAATGATCTCTTCGCCAAAAAGCTACCGCCTGGAATAAATTACTCCCTCTTTGCGGACGATGTCGCCATTTGGAAAACCACTGCAATCGATACCAGGCGGTATAACGAACCAGAATTCCAACATGCAACTACGCAGTTGCAGGATAGCCTAAACGACATCAATAATTGGTGTAGTTTAATGGGTCTATCTCTCTCGGCGGAAAAATCATCCGTCGTTGTCTTTGCCAGAGCGCATTCCAGACACGACCCTCCACGGCTCCAAATCTCGGGTAAACCTATTGAATGCACCAATAGCTTCAAATTCTTGGGCGTCACCCTAGATTCCCGATTGAGTTTCAATGAGCACATCACCAAAGTCGTCTCTAGCTGTCAAAAGCGAGTCAACATTCTCCGCATGCTCGGCGGCACAGAGTATGGCGGGGATCGAAAGACCCTGCTTATGCTCTACAAGTCCCTGATTCGGTCCATTCTCGAATATAATTCGTTCGTTTTTGACTCGACGAACAAGACCAATAAATTAACCCGCGCCCCACCGGGGGTCCGGCGCCACCTTCGCCCCACCGGGGGGCCATCGATGGCCCCCCTCTAACTCCGAAAATATGGGCGTTAGCGCAAATCTGCAAAGTGCAATAGAAAGCTCGCGTGAATTCAGTAAGAAATTACTTCGCATGTTTTAGTGCTCAGGTCAATGGTTTGACCTCCAGAGGTCAAATTAGGTCAAGATCGGCTATTTTCACTCAAATATGCAATGATTAAGCAAACTGGGCATAACTCTTATGTCATTAGAGCTATTGAGGCCTGGTAAAGTACATTTGATAGGAAATTGCCAGTACTTTTTCCGTCATGTGGAACGTAAAGACCTCCCGCCAGTGGTTTGACCGCCAGAGGTCACCTCGTGACCTAATATGACCTGAGGTCACGAAAGGTCAAAAAGTGACCTTGCCGTATATCAAATGAAAGCCAGTGACAAGAAAAACACGATGGTGTTTGTTTCACCGCTCTAGCTCAATTAGGTCAAACGTTATTGTCAAAATACTGTTTTTGACCTCTGGTGACCTTGGATGACCTTGGAAAAGTCAAAGGGCAAATATGACCCCTGGGATCCGTGAAAGGGTGTCCAAAAACGCTGTTCGGAGCAGTCTGAGTATTTGCAATCATTTTTGTGGCTTTTATATCATGAAATAGCTTTTCCCCATGCTTTTCCAATGGGAGAGGTCGCCTCGTGACCTGACCTCAGGGCACGAAATCGAAAAATCCCGGATATACACCTTGTAGACCCTGGAGGGGTCATGAAGTGTAGGAAGTTTCAAATCGATCAACTTTGAAATGTAGCTCTTACAGAGCTCTAAAGGTGAAGTGAGGTGACCTTGGTTGACCTCGTCTGGTGACCTGACCTTGGGTGACCCGGGGTAAAAAATTTCAGGGATGATGGGAAAATGATGCAGTGAGAGGTAGAGCCCTCCACCGCGGTGCTGCGCCTCGTCGTTTTTCTGCTATCCCGGAAAAACCTTAGGGGGGCCATCGATGGCCCCCCGGTGGGGCGAGGGTTAAAGCTAGAGCGAGTCCAAAACGCCAGTATCCGGGCAGCCACAGGCGCGCTCGGAGAATCCCCCATCACCAGCCTGCTAACTGATAGCGGGCTGTGCCCACTACAGACAAGACGCGACGCCCAGCTTATTTCTTACTACATCAAGGTTCAATCCACCGAAAATCACCCGGCAAAACAATGTTTTGCCCATCCCAGACGAGCAAATAAAGCCACTCTACAGAAGTGGCCCCCATTTAAGCACAGAGTAGCGAAAACCCTGGAAAGCCTAAATCTTGCACTGCCAGCGACAATAGGCAAACCCCCACTCTCCCGCTTCTGGACTCGAAAAGAGCCCAAAGTGGAATTTCTTTTCACTTCCCGTAAAACGGACTTCCCAGAGGAAGAAGTCTCCCAAAAATTCCTAGAGTTCCGATCTTGTAACGCGGAAAAGACCTTTATATTTACAGACGGCTCCAAAATAGGCGAAAAAGTAGGCCTCGGCATCTGGGGGCAAAACATTTGCCTTCAGAAAAGACTTCCGGACAACTGCTCCATCTTCACAGCCGAGGCTGTTGCCATCCTAAATGCATTAGCCATAATCAGAACCCAAAATATCAAATCAGCCGTCATCTGTTCAGACTCTAAATCTGTCCTGCAGGCCGTCAGTAACGTAGTCAACCCCAACCACCACGTTATAGCAGATATTCAGAAAGGTATCGATGATACCCCTGATGTCTCTTTTCTTTGGATCCCGGGCCACTGCAAAATTCAAGGAAATGAGAAGGCCGATGAGCAGGCAAAAAAGTCCCTAGAACTTAGAGAGATCGCACCCTTAACGTGGTCCGGAGACGATAGCAAAGCTCTCCTCCAGGACACCATCCGGAAGCAAATTCAAAATAACTGGACTACAAACCACAGCGCCCACCTATTCTATATCAAGCCTAACATCGGCTACTGGCCCAGTTCAAACCAAAAGAGTCGCCGGCGCGAGGTTATTCTAACCAGACTCAGAAATGGACACACAAAATTAAATGCCTATTGGAACGCGGGTACCTGTGGTACCTGCGACGCAATGGAGAATCCCCATCACATTCTCATCGATTGTCCCCAGCACAATACCCATCGGCAACCCATGCTAGATTACTGCCGAATCCAAAACATCCCTGTAGACCTAAAAACTCTGCTCGGTAACGACCATCCTGAACTTCTCGAAAAAGTCTTTACATTTCTAAAGAACTCTGGGCTAGAGAAGTATCTATAAATCACCCCTCCCAGTATATATGATGAGGGTGCATGGTGCACCCCCAAAGTAGGACTTGCCTATTTTCCAATCATAGATGATCCACTGCGAAATTTAATCAATAGTTTTGTAACCTTTAAATGGTTCATTGTAGGCTAAGGATAGGTTATGTTAGGCTAACTTTGAAATCAGGTTAGGTTAGATAGGTTAGATTTCTTCACCGCAGTGATACCTTTCACTGCGGGTCTATACTAACCACACCTATACTCTTACTAACAATCTAACTATCCTCACACTTCTTTCTCTGCGCGGCGGCTGCCCAGCCGGAGAGGGGAGCTGCAACTTCACCTCCGGGTTGCAGGGTAAATTCGCGGCACCCTGGCCAGGTGTTTAGCGCACTTTCTAAAATACGAAATTATTGAGTTAACGGAGGTTTTCGAGTAACGTATACAAGCGGACATCAATAGCTGACACACAAAATTCTAAATTCTAAATTCCAAATTCTAAATTCCAAATTCTAAATTTCAAATTCTAAATTTAAGGTCTTCAACCACAGAAATAACCTTTGCACTCTGCGGGTCTAAACTTATTAAAAGACCTCCCTTGGCATGGCTATGCCATTGCCACGACCGTCCATTTGCAAGCTAAAACATCTTGCAACCCATTACTTGAAATAACTCCCATTGCTTTAACAGACTAACGTAGCTTGCCCTCACACAAAATTCTAAAATTCTCCCACACACTCCTTTAGAGGCGGGCAAAGGTGCTATGCACAGAACGCCTAATAAAAAGCCATAAGCAAGCAAGCAATTTCTTGTAATCAACCGAATTGGAATAATCTGATGAAATTGCGGTTTTCACATGTGTCTGAGCCCATACCCTTTCCCCTTCCCCAGCCTTGTTTGCCTGATAAGTAATGGTACATAATCGTACCTATTGAACGTCAAATGGGCATTACAGAAACACCGTCTTAAGAGAATGTGACTTGAATTGGCACCAGTCTTGCTGGCTTTCGTCTCCCCCTCTCTCTCTCTCTCTCGCACGCGCGCTATCTCGAATCTCCTTAGGTACATTCGATCCGCTGCCAGGACCACCGCACATTTGACACCAAGCACTGACACTGGATATTGTCGCTCATTTGGGAGGGTAGGCTCGCTAAATACGAAGTAGTCACGCATCAGTTTGGCTGACGGCGTGACTTAAAGTGGTCGTGGTACTGTCCGCTGCGTTAGTAGTCGGCGTATTTCACGCGCTAAAGCCATCATTTTTAGCTATGGCTAGTGGTAGGAAATCTGAGCTAAAAACTCGGAAAACTCGACAAGGTACCGACAATTTTGTCGTGGGCCAACCTGCTGATCTTCCCACAAACGTGTTACCAACGAGGAAGCAGTTTATCAACTGTTTTCGAAACATACAGCGGGAGATAGACCCTTTAACCAGACGGCTGACATCTGCGGCAAAAGCAAAGAAGCTGGCGTGCGATCGAGTTGCAAGCACTTGGCGTCAGGAGGGGATTCCAACGGTTAGTGGATCTCGTATCAGCCAACTGGGTGACATCTGTCATAGACGTTTCAAAAAACTTATGAAAACTCCCAAGCGCGATCGGGATGATACCGTAAGGGAGAGGGAAGAGACGTGGTTCTCCAAACTATTTGACATTGCTGCTTGTAAATGTTCATACCCTCTGAACTGTCCCTGTGGCAGAGACGATAAGGTGCCGGAGCTAGAAGTTGCGTTTCTCCATGATCAGAGAACCGTGAGAAGAATCACGACCGGCTCCATCGACCACGAAGAAAGTCGTCGCAGGCGAGTGCAACAAGATAGGAGGGAAAGAAGGGCACAGCAGATGACAAGAGAGTCTCCAGAAGGACCAGATCCATACCAGACACACTTAAAAGTGCGAAACTTGTATTTTAGGTAAACCATTGCTCTGTTAATGTGCTCGATAGATAACTCCACTTTATGTTTTTCGAGCGTTATTTTCGACGCATGGAGTTTATAAGTATTTGTTACGTCCTCAATAGACTAGTTAAAAGGACAGTAGTCTCCTGAGCGCGCTAAGCTGAGAGTATTTATCATCACTGGATGACCTCGTGCGATATGATTAGCCTAATAGCGCAAAAAACTCACCACAGTTGTAATATAGGTATTGCAGAATACTATGTAAGTTTTTTTCGTGATCGGAATCGGATACACATGTAATTAAATGAGAATGTCTTACATATCAATTTTGTTTTTTAAGTCGAATAATAGTGTCAGTCTCCCTTATAATGAGTCATTCTCCTATTTTTCGCAGGGATCCTCCTCTGAGGACCCCACGGACACCGAAGCTGTGTCTTCAGCGGACAGCGCGGAGCATGAAGCGACCAGCAGTGAAGTAAACACGGACACACTGAGACACATGGCATTGGCAGCCGACAGATACGGCGTGTCAAATCGTGCGGCTGCTGCTATTGTTAATGGTTTCCAAATTGATATCGCAAGGATTTCCTCTAGTGATACCAGATTCATAGTGGATCACAAGAAAGTACAACGGGCTAGGGTGCTTGCTCGTATTCGAGAAGCAGAAAAGAGAAAAGACAAGGTTTGCGAATCTGAGTTGTCAGGTGTGTATTTTGATGGCCGAAAAGATACCTCGTATGTTATGATAGGCAGTCATCTAGATGAGTCAGGCCCCTCAACACGTAGAATAGCACAGCAGGAAGAACATATCGCTGTTGTTGCAGAGCCTGGCGGCGAGTATCTAACGCATTTTACCCCAGAATCAGGAAAGGCTCATGTAATCTTTAAGAAGCTCCATGATGTTGTTGAGGAATTTGGTGGGGACATAGCTGTGTTGGGGGCAGACGGAACCGCAGTGAACACAGGAAAAAATGGTGGCATATTTCGACTGTTTGAGCTTTTTGAAGGTAGACCAGTTCATTGGTTCATTTGTCTACTTCACTCTAATGAGTTGAATTTACGTGAATTGTTCACAAAGCTTGATGGCGTTAGTGCGGGACCGAGATCATTCAGCGGTCCAATCGGTAAGAAACTGTCCGAGGATCACCACAATAAGCCATTAGTATCATTTAGTCCAGTACCTGGCAACCTGCAGATCCTGGATAAACAGACAATTGATGCCCTCAGCACAGATCAACAGATACTGTACAAGCTGACTGCGGGCATCATTGGGGGGGAAATTGGCACTGAGCTTGCCGCCAGAAAAATCGGCCCTCTGAACCAGGCCAGATGGCTGACGTTGGCGACAAGAATTCTTCGGCTCTATGCCTCAACTGAACAGCCAACAAAAACTTGAAGATGCTGACCGAATTCATTGTCAGGCATTACGTTCCCGTCTGGTTCCAAATCAAGTGCAATCCTCACTGCAAAGATGGATCCAGAAACTTATTCTGCAGCATCGAGCTCCTGAAGGGTTTACCGCTCTCCGTACAGAAGATCGTGACGCCTGTCATCCAGCGAAATGGGTACTGGGCTCACCCAGAGGCGATTCTTATCGCCATGCTGTGCGATGATGATATACAAATCCGGGAAAAAGCGGTCGGGGTGATAACACAGTGAAGAGCAGCTGTGTCTGGTGAGGTGCGGCCTTACGAGATCCCCAAGATTGACTTCCAGGCCAATAGTTATGCTGAGATGATTAACTGGTCGAATGAGCTAGTGACTGAACCCCCACTGACATCCAAGCTCAGCGTGCCGGAGCTGCTCTCTTTTAGAGATACAGCGCCCGCATACCCGGTACATACCCAGGCGGTAGAAAGGGCAGTTCAACTGGTGACTCAGGCTGGAAGCGCAGTGGTCGGAAGTGCTGCCCGTCATGGTTATGTTTGTGCGAGAATGCGGCACCGTGAAAGCATCCCTGTTTTTGAGTCGAAACGAGATTTTGTTGTTGATTGACTTGACCTACGAGTTCGTTAAACGACGTTTTTTCCATGTGTTGGTGACGCAAAAAATGGTTTGATAAAGATACAACCAGATGCATCTTGTTTTCTGAGGGCGATATGGCTAGATCAACACCATACGCGTCACCGTCGACAAACACCGACACCAATATGGGACCAATCAGCCTTCAACCTTCTGCTGACGATAAATATCCTCACTCTAAAACTACTCCTAGAAACAAATACTCGTCCAATTTCGGGTCAATGTTACATACTTCCCCTGCTGTGTCCTGCTTTCGTCTGTTTCGGTCACTTCCTTTCCGATGCATGTGTTTAGGCCTCAGGACATATGTAGATACGACTAAGCGATGGCAACGAGGGATGGGAAATATTTACTAAAGCCAGTGACTGTCCAGAAATCGAATTCTCGGTTTTCAGGCCTCCACACACAGTTAAAACCACTCCCTGGCGGCTTGACTCCCTCGACTGCGCTAGTTCTCCATTCTGCCACCAGGGGCACTATGACGGGCATCCCTCAGGAGAGAAGCGAGAATAACCGAGTCATGACACATTATGAAGTATAAATAGAGTCCTCTATAGGCTGGAATGATATACGGAGAACACGACAATGATGTTTTTGGAGCCCTCAGATATCTCACTCATGCATTAATTAGGCATTCTGAAGAAAAAAATGGGAAAAGTCCCTGCACAAATCGGTCATTCGCTACCACTCAGCATCAATTTAAAAAATTGGAAAAAATCATATCATTTTCTTATACCCCACGGACAAATAATTTCCCCCTTTCACTTGTTTCCTGGAGAAAAACCCCTCCCCTGACCCGGCCTACTGTGGGGTCAATTCTGGCACATCACGTCATTTGTTTGGATTTGCGTTCATCACGTGAGCCGGCTGTTAGATTGTGACGTCACAAAAAGCTTCACGGGCGAATTGTTCCAGAAGGTTGATCGGACTCCAACGTGAGTTATGCTACTGCTATTGGAATGTGGGGCAACAGTGGACGCCATATCACTCGTAGGAGAGAGGGGTCTGGCACCAACGTGAAATGGAGGGGGTCCTAAAGTGCCCCCTGAGATCTAAAGCAACCAAGAGGGTTAAAAAACGCCAGTTTGAGGGGGGGTGAGATCGGTAGTCATCTACATTATAGCCCACATTAATTTATTAATATTGATTTACCTATATTAATTTTTTAGGTCAAGGTCATTAAAGGCCAATGGCCTATGGCGTAACAGTATGACATATTCACAATAATGTTCAATTTACATGTCACTACAGCAGCCTTTGGGCGGGAATTAAGGGTTTGACCTTTGACCTTGGCCTTGAGCAGCCTTAACTATGAAGTTATATCATAATATACTTAATGCTGAATAATGTCATTTGACAGAAATACTGGGGTCAATGACCTTGACCTGACCTTTGGCATTGATTTTCATGCAGTTTGACCTTGACGTATAACCTGATTATATGACGTTATGACGTCACCACTCGGTCTACAGGGTGGGCGAACTGGTGCGACCGCGCCATTGCGACGGTCTCAAAATATAGGTCTGACTTTGAAAGTCTATAATCAAAAAGCTGTTTTAAAATTTCGTCACCAATCGACGCGCTCATAAATTCCCTCAAATGAGGCCAAGCAGCATTTTCCGGCAGCGAACGGTTCTCCGGCCACTTCGGAAAAATAGATGGGGGACTTTAGGACCCCCTTTCACTGTGCGTGTTAACTATGAAGTCATAGCATAACATTCATCGTACTGTATAACGCCATTTCACTGAAACATTGGGGTCGATATCTTGACCTGTGACTTTTGACATTGACTTTGACTTTTAAGTGGGGTCACCTCGTTATATAATCCCGATTATCCTTCGCCCCACCGGGGCCATCGCTGGACCCCCTAAGGTTTTTCCGGGATAGCAGAAAAACGAAGAGACGCAGAACCGCGGTTGAGGGCTCTACCTCTTACTGCATCATTTTCCCACCATCCCTGAATTTTTTACCCCGGGTCACCCAAGGTCAGGTCACCAGACGAGGTCAACCAAGGTCACCTCACTTCAACTTCAGAGCTCTGTAGGAGCTACATTTCGAAGTCGATCGATCTGAAACTGCCTACAATTTATGGCCCCTCCAGGGTTTTCAAGGTGTATATCTGGATTTTTCGATTTCGTGCCCTGAGGTCAGGTCACGAGGTGACCTCTCCCATTGAAAAAGCATGGGGAAAAGCTGCCTTATGATCTAAAAGTCACAAAAGCGATTGAAAATGCTCCGCTTGATCAGAAAAGCATTCTTGGGTACCCTTTCACGGATCCCATGGGCCATATTTGCCTTTTGACCTCTTCAAGGTCATCCAAGGTCACCAGGGGTCAAAAGCAGTATTTTGACAATAACTTTTGACCTATATAAGCTAGAGCTCTGAAACAACCACCATCGTGTTTTTCTTGTCACTGGCTTTCATTTAATATACGGCAAGGTCACTTTTTGACCTTTCGTGACCTCAGGTCATCTTAGGTCACGAGGTGACCTCTGGAGGTCAAACCACTGGAGGGAGGTCTTTACGTTTCACATAGCGGAAAAAGGACTGACAATTTCCTATCAAATGTACTTTACCAAACCTCAATAGCTCTAATGGCATAAGAGTTATGCCCAGTTTGCTTAAGCATTGCATATTTGAGTGAAAATAGCCGATCTTGACCTAATTTGACCTCTGGAGGTCAAACCATTTACCTGAGCACTAAAACATATAAAGTAATTTCTTACTGAATTCACGCGAGCTTTCTATTGCACTTTGCAGATTTGCACTAACGCCCATATTTTCGGAGTTAGAGGGGGGCCAACGATGCCCCCCGGTGGGGCGAAGGTGGCGCTGGACCCCCGGTGGGGCGCGGGTTATATGATGTTATTACGTCGCGAATCGGTCTACATCGCGGGCGAACTGGTGCGACCGTGCGATTGGCACAGTCTCAAAATAAAGGTCGGATTTTGAAAGCCCCTAAGTCAAAAACGTTTTACTGATGTTCCGAAATGTCTTCTCTAATCGACGTGCTCATAAATGCTCTCAAATGTAGCCGAGTGAGTAGCGTTTTCCGGCTGCCAACGTTTCTCTGGCCACCTCGGAAAGAAAGATGGGACCCGGCCTCCACTGCCCGTGGTGCATAAACCCTACTGTGATGTTTGTTTTTGTGACCATACCGCTTTCTTTGACTTAGATTAGAAAGTGAGGGTTTCATGCAGCAATGTATGCTCCCCAAAACTGTTTCAAACTGTTTTGAATTTTAAAAACAAGTTTGGGTAATGCTAAAACGGGAAAAGACTAGATTTCTTTTGGATCATTTGGGCCTTCGACATTTTCAGCGAGAGTGCCCACGATAAAAATTATTTTATGCAAAGTGATGTACGATGTACACCACTATATAACACCACAGGGGCCTAGCCAGGATTTCGCTCAAGAGGGAGGGCGGTGCCGAAAATAGCTCGTGCGATAGCGCCAAAAGGGCCCCAACAAATTTCGATGAGCAAAAACACGTTGAGCGCAGTTTTTGCGCACCTAGCTTAACACGCGCATTGATGGGAGGCAGGCACCCGCCTCCTCGGGTTTTTCGGAAACAGCATAAAAATGGCGGCGCGTAGCGCCGCCGTACTTACCATGCCTTTTCTATCATCATTTTTACAACTTCTGTGAAAATGTGAAGGTTAGGTCATTTCAGGTCAGGTCACCAGTGCAGGTCAAGTGACCTGACCTAAAAAAAAGTTTAAGATAGCATAAGTCAGAACAGGGTCGCCTTGTCGGATTGAAACTTATATCACATAATGAGCCCACAGAGTTATCTAAAATATGGTCCGATATTTTTGATATCGATGACCTAAGGTCAGGTACGAGCCATGACCTCTCCATTGAAAATACATGGGAAAAATGTTTTTGACTGAATAACTCAGTAACGGATGGTGATAGAGCGTTTATTTTAGCTGCATTAATTTTCCTTGTCTTTGCGGTTCTAATAATAAGCATTTTACATAACTAGACCTTGAACTAGCCTCAGGTCAGGCCAACTCCTTGATTTGACCTAGCAAGGTCAAATTATATATCATTCGATTCGGCTTGCTGCGAGAATTCATATGGTTTAAGTCGTTTTGCTCTATCTTTACTTGTTCAGATGTAATGACCGCAAACCTTCATTTACATGTTATCCCTATGACGGCATGTTTTGACCTCTTGTGACCTTAAATGTGAACTGACAAAAAAAGGTTTGAATATTGTCGATGGAGAAGTGGATGGGCTACCCAACGCCGTTTACCATTTTTTGCTACCTACCGTGGTTCTTGAGATCTTAGGAGGGGGTGGGTAACCCCCCCCGTCAAAGCGAAGGTGGCTCAGACCCCGTCAATGCGCGTCATTTTAACACGCGCATTGACGGGGGCGGGTACCCGCCCCCCTCGGGTTTTTCGGAGATCGCAGAAAAACGGCGGCGCGTAGCGCCGCCGTACTTGGTATACCTTTTCCCTCATCATTTTTACAACTTCTGTGAAAATTTTAAGGTTAGGTCATCTCAGGTCAGGTCACCAGTACAGGTCAAGTGACCCGACCTAAAAAAAAGTTTAAGATAGCATAAGTCGGAGCAGGGTGAGCTTATCTGATTGAAACTCATATCACATAATGGCCCCACCGAGTTCTCTAACATATGTTCCGGTATTTTTGATATCGATGACCTAAGGTCAGGTACGAGGCATGACCTCTCCATTGGAAATACATGGGAAAATTGGTTTTTACGGAATAACTCAGTAACGGATGGTGATAGAACATTTATTTTAGCTGCATTAGACTCGCCTGGGCTTTGCGGTTCTAATGATATCCATTTTATATAATTTGACCCTGACCTGACCTCAGGTCAGGTCAAATTCTTGTTTTGACCTAGCAAGGTCAAATTATATATCATTCGATTCGGCTTGCTAAGACGATTCATATAGTTTAAGTCGTTTTGCTCTATTTTTACTTGTTCAGATGTAATGCCCGAAAAACTGAATTTTACATGTTATCCCTATGACGGGCATGTTTTGACCTCTCGTGACCTTAAATGTGACCTGACAAAAAAATGGTTCAAATGTTTTCGATGGAGAAGTGGATGGGCAGCCCAACGCCGTTTACCGTTTTTTGCTACCTACCGTGGTTCTCGAGATCTTAGGGGGGCGGGTACCCGCCCCCCGTCAATGCGAAGGTGGCTCAGACCCCCGTCAATGCGCGTGTTAAATCAGAACATCCCTAAAATATATCAACTGCGCCATGGCAAGCCATTTGTGTACGAATCACATTGCTTAACACGCGCATTGACGGGGATCTGAGCCACTTTCGCTTTGACGAGGAGGTGCGGGTACCCGCCCCCCCCTAATATCTTGAGAACCACGGTAGGTAGCGAAAAACGGTAAAGGGTGTTGGGTAGCCCATCCACTTCGCCATCAAAAATATTTAAACCATTTTTTTCAGGTCACATTTAAGGTCACGAGAGTTCAAAACATGCTGTCATAGGGATAACATGTAAATTCAGTTTTTCGGCCATTATATCTGAATTAGTAAAGACAGAGAAAAACTACTTGAACCGTATGAATTCTCGCAGCAAGCCGAATCGAGTGATATATATTTTGATCTTGCCAGGTCAAATCAATGATTTGACCTGACCTGAGGTCAGCTCAGGGTCAAATTATATAAAATGCATATCATTAGAACCGCAAAGACAAGGCGAGTTAATGCAGCTAAATAAACGCTCCATCACTATCTGTTACCGAGTTATTCAGTAAAAAACATTTTCCCATGTATTTCCAATGGAGAGGTCATACCTCGTACCTGACCTTAGGTCATCGATATCAAAAATACCGGAACATATTTTAGAGAACTCGGTGGGGCTATTATGTGATATGAGTTTCAATCGGATAAGCTTACCCTGTTCCGACTTACGCTATCTTAAACTTTTTTGAGGTCAGGCAACTTGACCTGTACTGATGACCTTACTTGAGATAACCTACCCTTAAAATTTTGATAAAAGTTGTAAAAATGATGAGGAAAAAGGTATGCCAAGTACGGTGGCGCTACGCGCCGCCGTTTTTTTCTATCTCCGAAAAACCCGAGGGGGGGCGGGTACCCGCCCCTCCGTCAACGCGCGTGTTAAGAAACAATCTCATGCTCGGAAAAGGGCCTGAAGTATTTCTTTCTCTTCGGGAGAAACTTCTCTCAAAGTTAGATATATTTCGGAATGCACACCGAGGAGCATGATTGTGCGTAAACAAGTTATACATTGACCTATTTCCTCAAATCCCGGATGCATAGTAAAGCAAAAGTACTGTGACTATTCTGAAGTTCAGTGCATTTAGAAATTTGAGGGCTCAGCTTACACCATGATCAATAACTCCTCCATTCAGTAAATTTCGGCAAGATTGTGAGGCAGGGCTGTGATCGAATTATAATCACTAAGTATGCTTCTGTTATATTATGCTTACAGGACTCGAGGAGATAAGCCAATTAACCCTCGCCCCACCGGGGGCCATCGATGGCCCCCTAAGGTTTTTCCGGGATAGCAGAAAAACGCCGAGGCGCAGCACCGCGGTTGAGGGCTCTACCTCTCACTGCATCATTTTCCCATCATCCCTGAAATTTTTTACCCCGGGTCACCCAAGGTCAGGTCACCAGACGAGGTCAACCAAGGTCACCTCACTTCACCTTTAGAGCTCTGTAAGAGCTACATTTCGAAGTCGATCAATTTGAAACTTCGTACACTTCATGACCCCTCCAGGGTCTACAAGGTGTATATCCGGGATTTTTTCGATTTCGTGCCCTGAGGTCAGGTCACGAGGCGACCTCTCCCATTGGAAAAGCATGGGGAAAAGCTATTTCATGATATAAAAGCCACAAAAATGATTGCAAATACTCAGACTGCTCAGAACATTGTTTTTGGACACCCTTTCACGGATACCAGGGGTCATATTTGCCCTTTGACTTTTCCAAGGTCATGCAAGGTCACCAGAGGTCAAAAACAGTATTTTGACAATAACTTTTGACCTAATTGCACTAGAGCGCTGAAACAAACACCATCGTGTTTGTCTTGTCACTGGCTTTCATTTGATATACGGCAAGGTCACTTTTTGACCTTTCGTGACCTCAGGTCATATTAGGTCACGAGGTGACCTCTGGCGGTCAAACCACTGGCGGGAGGTCTTTACGTTCCACATAGCGGAAAAAGTACTGGCAATTTGCTATCAAATGTACTTTACCAGGCCTCAATAGCTCTAATGACATAAGAGTTATGCCCAGTTGACTTAATCATTGCATATTTGAGTGAAAATAGCCGATCTTGACCTAATTTGGCCTCTGGAGGTCAAACCATTGACCTGAGCACTAAAACATGCGAAGTAATTTCTTACTGAATTTACGCGAGCTTTCTATTGCACTTTGCAGATTTGCGCTAACGCCCATATTTTCGGAGTTAGAGGGGGCCATCGATGGCCCCCCGGTGGGGCGAAGGTGGCGCCGGACCCCCGGTGGGGCGCGGGTTAACAACTTATGTCCGATGTCTGGCGCCGGCCGTCTTTGGTTACAACTTAAGTGTTTTACCTCCAGCGGCAGCTAATCGCGCAAAGCGCACGCTCACGTCACTTTCCCCCTTAACGACCTTGGCCTCAGTTGGATGGCCCTCGGACATCCGCAGACCTCTGACAACCTTGTGTTTGATGACCTGTACGCAGCAGTAATACACCATGGCAGACACCAGGATACATGGATAGTACACCGTGGGTCTTCAGAACGCTCCGAATCTGCTTACGAAGTGTCCAGCCGCCAAAGGGTGTCCCGCCTCCTTTGATAGTGAGGTTTACGGTCCATTTATGGGTCCAACTGGTTTCAAAAATTCCTATAGTTACATATATTCTTCTGATAGCACAGAAACACCTGCTGGCTGTGAAGGGCCCTGCTGACGATATAGAGTCCTACGGATAACAGTCGGTCCTACTGGTTCAAAGGCTCCTCTGTTAACGAGGGCCTCGATAGAGCGAGCCCTGCAGATTAAAAACGCCCCTACTTGTCACAATCACCTTCTCACTGAAGGAGGGCTCAGTTGCTCAGACAGCGCCCTGCTGGCTATATCTGGCATTGCGAGCCGCAGTGGGCCCTGCTAACCAAAGAGCCCTTCCGGCCATAGTGGTTTTATCGGTTGAAGAGAGCCCAGCTGACCAGAGCGGGTCCTTCTGTCGACAAAGGAGCCTGGAGGCCACTGTGATTTAGAGGGCCCTCTTTTTTAGAGAGTTCTGATGGTCAAAAGATTCCGCTTGTCATAAAATGGAGGACTGGAGAGAGCTTGCAAGTGCCCTATGTAACGTGAAATTCCACGGCGGGATACAGAGAAAAGTGCTACTGGGCAGTGCGTTCTCCAGGGGGCCGCCGCCCAAACAGCCTCTCTTTGGCTAAGCCTCTGTAGGGGGCCCAGCTGACCAGAGAGGGTCCTGATGAGGATAGAGCCCTGCAGAGAACAGTTGGTCCCACTAGTTTAAAGGCTGTTGTAATTAAAGAGGGTCCTGAGGGTCCTGTCAGCCAAAGCGGGCGCTGTGGGAAAGAGATCCCTACTGGCCTCAATGGTCTTTTCACTAAAAGAGGACCCAGCTGGTCATATAGGGACCTGACGGTCATTTTAGCCACAGTGGGCACTGCTAGCCATAATGACTTTATCGGTTAAAGAGGGCCCGCCTAACCAGACAGGGCCATTCTGTCGAGAAAAAGCCCTGGGGACCACCTCAGCGGTTCAGAGGAACCTGTTTTTTACAGGGTTCCGATGGTCAAAAGGGCCTTGCTTGTCGCTGAATGGGGTGCTGTAGACAGCTTGAGAGGACTCTGTCTGTCATGAAGTTCCACTTCGGGCCGCAGAGTATGGTGCGGTGGGGGCAGCGCGCCCTCGAGGGGGTCCTCCGGGCTCTCATGGGAGTCACTGTACCAGCCGCTTCTGCTTGGTACCGCCTCTGTAGACTCTATACCGCGTGACTTACACCATCTGCGCAACGCCTGCAAAAGGGAGGTGAGTCATCCAAAACTGCATACACATGCTAAATTACTTTGGTGACTGCTTGTCAGATATTAGGGGTGACCCGGGCGAACCAGTAGCCAATACATTAAATAATTACAATAGCTTGTCGTAGCCTTGTAAAATGAGTCTGGTCGCGTTAAACCACATTTCTCTTTGCGTTGGCGGTTCCTAAGCCATCTGTACCCAGCTGACCAGAGAAGGCCCTGCTGACCACAGAGGGCCCTGTAGAGAGCAGTCGGTACTACTAGTTCAGAGACTTTTATAGTTAAACACTCGCATTGATGGGGGGGGTACCCGCCCCCTCGGGCTTTTTAGAGATAGCATAAAAATGGCGGTGCATAGCGCTGCCGTACTTGGCATGCCTTTTCTCTAATCATTTTTTACAACGTTTGTCAAATTGTTAAGGTAGGTCATCTCAGGTCAGGTCACCTGTACAGGTCAAGTGGCCTGACCTAAAAAAAAGTTTAAAATAGCATAAGTCAGTACAGGGTGAACTTATCCGATTGAAACTCATATCACATAATACACGGAGAGAAATTTTCAAACCCCCGCCATATGTATATTCCGGAATCACGAAGTTAAAAGGAACAATTCGATTCTAAGACCCCGAAATATGATCTCAAAAGAAGCTATGTGATGTATTTGTACGCTCTTGCGTAATTCAATAAGCGCTCAACAGTGGTGAAATAACTCTGTAGGTATAA
This sequence comes from Lepas anatifera, assembly GCA_034440635.1. Lineage (NCBI taxonomy): Eukaryota > Metazoa > Arthropoda > Thecostraca > Lepadidae > Lepas > Lepas anatifera. The sequence continues at coordinate 152,732 of JAOTON010000202.1, forward strand.
TTTTGCTCCTTTTCATTTTACCTAGAGTATCTCGATGCTCCTTTTGGCGTTGAATAGCACCAATCCTAAAACTGACACCAGCCGTTGCATAGGATGACTCCATTCGTTTCCGGTGCGTTGCGTTTTTAGACACGATTATGTAGAGTCAGAATATACTATGATCAACTGAAAACCCATGTGACTTAAAATGACAATGTCAAAGCGTAAATAAACCGACAGATTAAATCTACGCCAGGAGAGCCTGCAAGACGGATTAACTGACGCCATGTGCTGGGGTCATTTGAGGGTATTTGAATGAGAAGATCCCGGAAGTGCTGGCGCGTGCATTTCAATTTTCCAGTTCAGTTGTGCTTCACTTCTCGACGCGGCAGTACGCAGGAAATCGGTCTTCTTGGCGTTTGAAGTGCGTTTTAATGGTGCAGAAGGGAACGTCTTTTATTAGGCAGTGACTTACACCGTCTGCGCAACGCCTGCAAAAGGGAGGTGAGTCATCCAAAACTGCATACACATGCTAAATTTCTTTGGTGACTGCTTGTCAGATATTAGGGGTGACCCGGACGAACCAGTAGCCATACATTAAATAATTACAATAGCTTGTCGTAGCATTGTAAAATGAGTCTGGTCGCGTTAAACCACATTTCTCTTTGTGTTGGCGGTTCCTAAGCCATCGACAAAATGCGTTGGCGGATTCAGAAATAAAGTGGGGGGGGCTAAGCAACCTTTTGGGCAGAATCGGTAAAAATTGGGAAAACATAGTTTTTAAAAGAAAATGGTTAGAACCCGGTACTTAGGGGGCGGGGAGAGCGCAAATGCAAATTTAGACTTTGGGAGCCACGGTCCCATTGCCCCCTGGATCCACCAGTGATGATATTGAGTAGCATATACGTTTGATATACTCTTCAGATTAGCTGTCAAAATAGAGGATAAACAGGAAGTGCTAGTTTGCCTAACATCTGTGCTTGCTGCACCTCCCTTTTGTTCTATTGTCAGTCTTCAACTTGCTCCTGGCAAAAAACCTTTCCATACTGGGACCAAAAACTCCGAGTTGAGCTCCCCGTTGTCTCCGGACCGACCGGTCTTAAATTTTTCGGTTTACTCCCAATTGGGCTGAGATCAGAAAAGTTTCAGGCAAAAAGTGGGGGTCTGGCCCCTTCTTTTCTGACGGGCTTGGCCCACTCCGTCCCAGGTCATCACCAGACCAGGGTCCGTGTGGCTACGCCCCTGCGTGCTTCAATGGGCAGCCGCCGAACGTCAATTGATGGCTGACAGCATAGGCACAAGAAATTTGTCAAGTTGTGGGGGGGGCAAACTGGTATCTGGCCTCTCTCTCTCTCTCTCTCTCCAAGCAGCATGGCGTACCCGCGTTAAGGTGTGAAAATAATGTGCTCCAGCCGGGTTAAGTTTTTACCTTTTGAATATTCTCTGAGTAGAAGTATTTCTATTGGCCAAATCATATATATCGTTTTATTGGCCAAATCATATATATCGACCTATTAATTTTGTATTTTTTGCTTGACCTCTGCTTATATTAAAACTCACTGCAAGTATTTCAAACTGTGACAAGTGTTCTAGTTATGCAACGCGATCGTAACACCTGCTTTTGTTCTACAGACTGCTCCAATGTTTTTAGGGAAAGGTGATGGATGGATTTTTGTCCTCTCCTACAGAAACTCCTGTAGGAAACTGCGGGTTAAGAGTGGAATGTCACTGTGGCCGGAAATTGCAGAGCGTATCCCGGACCTGCGCGGAAAACAGTTCGAAATCAGATATTTTGACAGCGAGCTAAACCACTACATCGACGTAGAACACAACCACGAGTGCAGCGTTCCATCAGGAACCAAGATACTTGTACCGGAGACCTCAGTTAGGCCAAATGCCATGACCCCGATAGAAGAGGCACTCTCCGAGCATTCATGTATCTCGACTGACATCATGAATGTCACAGATCTGGATGATTGGAACAGAACTGAGATTTTATCTCCAAGGGACGGTTGCGCGCCGTCGACGTGCCCTCAACAGACAGTGAATGTCCACCCGATGTATCTTCAATTGGTAGGGTGCTCCCAGCCCCCGCAGCCTACGGTGAGTACCCCCAGTCGGGGTACTTACAGCCGGGAGTGGCCCCCGAGCTAGCTGTCCCCATTATGGGGTACAATTGTTCCTTCGATCTCCGTTGGGGTAGGAAGCGATATTGGCCAAGTACCACAATGATCTCAGATATCGTTGATAAATAGATAATTACTAATGTGATATTTTGTTTCACCCCATCGCTAAGCAGCCCAGGCTGGGATGCGCTGGTGATATTCAACGTTGCCAGTATTTCGCATCGAATGTTATTATCTTCATAGCCAGTTGGCTTAAGGATTTTTCACTGTCACCTCCAATACTTTTGGTTAATCGTAACTGTTGAACGCTGTGCTTTGATGTCCAGGACATCAGTCTAGATGCAATAAGTGGTTTTGTGTGATTTAGCCACTCTTTAGGGCCAAAGAAACGCTGAGTGTCAAGACCGTTGAAGCAGCAATTTTGTGAAATACATGTTCTTAAGGCAGATTATTCTCTTGGAATAGGTGGAATTTAGGGAGAAATACACTAGATATTTTGCATTGATACAACTATCAATAACCTGATCATAAAATGGCCTACAACGCTGGTGGATGTATAATTCAGATCCATCCCAAAACACCGTGAACAGTGCTTGAATGCAGAAAATTACACATTGGCTAGTTCAGAAATTGTCCTGTAAAATCATTTTCATCTCAATGAAGGACATTGACTTTGATTACCATTGAAAAATACCAGAGTATAATTTCGCCTTACTACTATGAGAGTAATACTACTCATTGGAGTAGTATTACTCTTTAGGTTGAGTTTAATATCCCCGTGTTATCTTATCCCCCCGATGAAAAATTCAGCCCCACAGGAAGGTAATGTGAAAATAAACTTACTCTGTGTGCAAAGAATAATTAGGAATTAAACTAACACAGCCGGTAGGCATTTACACCCCATCTTCTTTAATGACTCCAAGGAGGCGTACAATAATCGTGGCAAAAGAACATAATAACACTTGGGGGTAATAATATTCTGAGCAGGAATCAGAATGCACTTTTATCTAGCGTCAAATAATTATTGACGCAGACAAGAATAAAATGATGATTGACTCCATGGTCTTACACCCCCTGTTAACTCCAGAAATGGATGGCGTTGTAGGCACGTTCTCAAATTACACATCTGGAGTTACTTTTTCTCTCCGTGTGGGCCCACCGAATTATCTAAAGCTTGTTCTGATATTTTTATATCGACGACCTTAAGTCAGGTACGAGTCATGACCTCTCCATTGGAAATACACGGGAAAATGGTTTTAACTGAATAACTTGGTAATGGACGGTGATACAGCGCTTACTCCACTGTGCGTGTTTAACTGGTTAGGAATCATTTGGGAAAAGCCGAGGGGGTCTGATCGGATCCCGGGCGCTGCCGGGTTAAGACACCCGCTCGGCCGTGCTGGCTCACGATTGGCGCAAAAACGCATATACGCAAAAACATGTAGGTTTTTTAGACGTCGCTTGCACGGTTGGTTCCCGACTGTGCGCTGCCGCCCAGGGAATTACCTGCAGCCGCCGCTCAAAGAATACAAATTGATCCGCAGAGCTATTTCCGCCCGGCCCGGGCATAAGCTATTCCAAACGTGTTGCCCTATGGAAACATTCGAATACACTTGACCAGGGGCGTAGGTTTCCGAAAATCACTGGGGTGTCCAAATTTGACAGAATACCAATAACCATTTGGCAACGACAAATAGCATGATTTGAGCTTTGTTTTGGCCCTCACGCAGGTTTTTTTAAAATAAATTTTGTCCAAATTGTTACCAGTACGGTTGTTGGAATCGGGGTCTCACTGAAGTCATCAAGGGACTTGACACGGAGACCCTGACCCAACCACCCGAACGAGGAACTCCTTCAATGAAGGGCTAATTTAGAAGCCAAAGTTTTATGTCCCACAAAGCACAGGGACGGCCACCTCGCTCAGGTCACCCTCTCACCAGTCAGTTGCCAGCCGACCTACGTCGGGTAAACTTTTGAGCGCCAGAGCGTCTCAACCGATCCCAAGCCGGGACATGCACTGCCACTGCATGTTACGTACCAGCGGGCCGGAGCCAAGAGCTCTACCAACTGAGCTACCTGGGCGGCTGAAGCAAATAAAACTAGGTTAACGTCCTGAAAATCATAAACAATTTAATTTAAAGGAATTCTTAGCTCTATGTCAACGTTTCATTGGGGTGCCCGGGCACCCCAGAGATATAAATTTACACACCCCTGCAATTGGCTCCCCTATTCTAGAGTTTGACTGCTTTAAAACCCGAACTGTGGAGGGGTCTGACACTAACGCGCACTGGTGGGGGCCGTTATGCCGTGATTCTGCGGGGAAAAAGACGGGAATAAGCTAAAGGCGGACTAAGGTCATAGAGGGAAGGTCACAAATAATATTTCCTACAATTTTGACGTCAAGGTCATTCAAGGTCAAGGTCAGGTCACCTTGACCTCAATATATAGTATACTATATGAGATCACAATATAGTTTACTACCTATAATGTACACTATGACTAGCACTGTAGAAACTGTTTGGCGGAAAATGAGGAATGGCCTTTTCCAATGACCGTTGGCCTTGGCTTTTGTATTGAGGTACCTTAACTATGACGTCATAACATAATATACGTCAGACCGGGTAGCACCATTTGACCGAAGGCACTGGGGTCAATGACCTTGAAAGTGCTGATATGACCTTGACTTGTGACGTTTGACCTTGATTTTGACCTTCATGAGAGGTGGCCTTGATATATCATCCCGGTTATATGGCGTTATGACGTGACCACTCAGTTTCCTATGCAAGTGAATTGGTCCGACCGCGTGATTAAGGCGATTTCAAAATGCAGCTCTGTCTTTGAAAGCCTATAAGTAAAAAAATAGACCGATTTTCAAAATTTATTCACAAATGGACGCCATTAAATCGTCACAAATGTGGCTAAGCATCGTTTTTCTGCTTCGAGCGGTTCTCCGGCCACCTTGGAAAAACAGGCGGGGGCCTCTGAGGCCCCTTCAGTGATCGTGTTAAGAAAAATCGTGGTTAAAGGGACATTGTCGCAAAATTTTATTGTGGTTTCTTAATGTTTGAAAAATCCTGATTCTGGTACCGTCAATCATTTCTTTATCTTCAGCTAAATTTTTGGAGGCCACTCAACAATTATTCCAATTTTTTAACAATATCAATAATAGGCTGTAACCTGCTCTTCACCTCTATTCTATCAATCAAAGTTTTAAGTTCAAGAAATTATTTTTTGGGGGTTAAAAATGTTCTCATGCTGTATTTGTATTCAATTTATTTTTATTTAGCCCCAAAAATACGAATATTATATTAGTTTGTCCAAAACATCCGGCTTGAGAAAACTAATCAGGAAAGTTTTAAAATCGGGCAAATGTCGTACAGCGGGGAGGGTATAGTGGCCTCCGTTCCCGACTCTCACACGGGAAATACGAGTTCTAATCTAGGTCGTGGAAGTTTTTACTGTAAAAACAATTTTTCTTATTTTCTTCTTGTTTGTTCATGAGTACTAATGGATGAAGCATAGTCGGATCCATGATTTTCGATCGGGGGGGCGCCACCTTTGACCGGCAAAACCTATCAGATGGACGCTAAATCCTATCCGTGTGCGCCGATTTTCGCATCCTGGGAGGAGGGGATGGGACGCGACATTTTAGGGTTCGCCGAGAGTTGATCAGAGAGGGGAGGGGGCAGGTGCCCTCTTTGCACTCCTGGATCCTCCTACGGGATGAAGTAAATATTCTAAGGACAATTTCTTCTGGTTATCCCTCCGTCCGGGTAGTTGAGGGAAAGGGAATTTTAGCCCCAAATATTTTTCTAATCGGGCCGGCGTACCAAACTGGGACCGGCTTGTCTCCAGCTCCTTGCGATGGTTCTCTATTGGAGACCAGTTCCCCTGTTTTCTGACCACCGGGACACGCTGTTTGTCGTTCGAAAATGTATTTTGTGTCCTTTGCTGAAGGCCATTCTTGAAACCTGACCGGTTTTCGTGCAAACCAAGAACCAGAAACCGACCCAATAAAAAAGCAGTGGTGGCTCTTTGAGATTAAATGTGCTAATCTCGAGATTAATGTGTCTCGAGATTAATTAATCGTTTAACGCGCGCATTGACGGGAGGCAGGTACCCACCCCCCCTCTGGTTTTTCGGATAGAACATAAAAACGGCGGCGCGTAGCGCCGCCGTACTTGACATACCTTCTCTCATCATTTTTACAACTTTTGTCAAAATTTTAAAGTTAGGTCATCTCAGGTCAGGTCACCAGTACAGATCAAGTGACCTGACCTCAAAGTTTAAGACAACATAAGTCGGAACAAAGTGAACTCATCCGATTGAAGTGACCTGACAAAATGATTAAAATATTTCGATGGAGAAGCGTATGGGCTACCCAACGCCGTTTACCATTTTCACTACCTACCGTGGTTCTCGCGATTTTAGGGAGGGGGTACCCGCCCCCTGTCAAAGCGAAGGTGGCTTAGAGCCCCGTCAATGCGCGTGTTAATCTAGTAAAACAACGAGATAAAACGTTAATCCGTACGAGATAAAACGTGTTCGAGATTAAATGTGGCGGTCTCCCAGGGCGGATCACCCTGAAAGACCGCCTGGGCCGTTCACGGCAGGAGAGTGTGGAGGTGGGGCACCTGTGCACTGGCCACTCCCTTCTCCTGTGCAGCTACCGACAGAGGATCGGCCTGGACCCGGAGGCCACGTTCCAGGAATGCGACGATGGAGAGGACGAGATCCTCCACCACCTTCTGACCCGGTGCCCTGCGTGCGCTGACCTGCGCTGGGACATATTTGGACGGGACGACCCGCCCATCCGGGAGGCGCTGACGGACTCGCGACGGCTGGCGATGTTCCTGCGGCGGTTGGGGCGCCTGCAGGCCCCCCCATATGGCCGGAACACTCAATCAATGAATCAGACTAAATGTGTCCGTCGACATCTAAATTTTTGATATAATTGTAATTCTTTGGTCTCCGGAGAATATAAAAACACGTAGTCTACAGAACCGGAGAATAGCTGAATGTGATACGGAAGAATAACTCTTGATATGCGTCAAACTGGGGAACCAGAGAGCAGCCACTACGATCCTTGAATGAACTAACAAAAATATGTGCAGCCACCAAGTGTGGAACGCACCACGAACTCACACCTGATGACTTTTTGTTTCAGGGGGAACATTTGTTGTGTTTTGCAGGTTGGAGATGGACTGGCCACTTCACTCCTCTGTCCGTGGTGTCTCTGTCTTTCTAATTTTTTTCGTATATAGATATACAAGATTTAAGAACACATTGTTTTTTACTTCAAGTTGAGATAGTTTCTGATCAGGGCACATCAAGAAAATATACCTCAAAATTATAGCCTGGAACAGTTCGTATTAAATAAAAAGGATTCTATAATTAATCTAAACATTGGTAGTGACTACGAAGACGCATCGCGGCTTTAAGACAAGCAAGCTGCTAGCCTCATGAATGACATTTGTTTATGAAAATGATAAGCTTTTATTTCTAATACTTTGGAGTTCCGAAGGTCTTTTCTCATAATAGAACAAACAATTCCAGGAACACTTCATATAACATCATATCATTATATAAAATAGTATATTAACCGTTATTTTTATTAGATTGTTTATTAGATTATCTACGTTGATAAGATGTTTCATGACCAGCCTCCTCAAATCATGGTTGGAAAATGGGATTAATACACTGATAGATATTCAGGTACATCCCTTCACCAAAATTCTCATGATATAATAGGTGAACACATACATTTTTAGTGAGAGTGCTAGGATAACCTCGAATCGAGATCCAATATTTGAATATTCCAGTATTGAACTGCATTATTCCAGCATTCGATTTCCATATCAGGTCTAAATTTCGAGCCTTGGTCACACTACGACCACACCTTTTCGCTCATTGTATTATGAGGATTCTGACGAGGGGCTGTGCCCGAATATGTCATCACAGTGTGATCACAGGCTCCATTTTGCGTCAAGAATTCGAGAGGCAAAGCCATGAAACATCTTACCAATTTATAATCATGCCCCTCGGCTACGCAATGCAAAATTCATCTACTTTTAAAAACCAACAGGTATCAGTTCATCAATGAGGCTTGTATCCAATCTCACAAAAACATGAGAAAATATAACCTACCGGGAAATTACAAGCGAGTGATAACCCTCGGCAGGTGAGAAACGCGTGCAACAATCAGGTCTACGAGTCCCTAACGAGCAATCTTCCGAGTGCAACATGGACTAGAGGATATAACTCAGTACGTCAGTGACGGATCCAGGCCAATGCTTTTTGTGGGGGGGGAGGACAGGATCCAAAATCGTGAATAGACATTTTTTAAAGGTCGGTGAAAATCGCAGAGTTTGGGAGGAAAGTAAATATTCCCTGAACCCACCCGTGGGTATGCAGCTCCTAGCTTCCAGTCCTTGAAGTGCACTCTAAGAAGGCTGGGAGCGAACCAAATACTGAGTGTACATCAAAAGCATAACAGATGTTGCATCTGTCCACAATAAGTGCTACACGGTTTGATAAAATGTTCACCGCAATAGTCTGAGCACAGAGGTGTCACTTATTATTTTCACGGACTTTCGCACGTAAGACCACCAACAAAATCTGACCGCTTTATTTTTTACTATAAAGGCCCTTTGCATTACTAGTTTTCTTACCTTTAGGCTAAACATATTTTTAAAGGCATGTTTTACTGAGGTCCTCAGAGGATTTGCCTTAATATACGGCGATAAACCCCACTTACGCACGTACATGAACGTATACTGCGGGCACACAGGCAGACGACCGAGGTGCACTCAGGCAGGTTCGTGTTCAATGCAGAAAACTGCTGGCTGTGGTACTCTGCCAACTCTGGGATTCCATTGCTCGTCCACTGGAGCTTGTCTTCCAGCAGCAGGCACAATTGGCGATAGTCACTGTCGAGGGGCAGCACCTGATTATTTTTGTTTTGCGTTCAGCTTGCTGGGGTAGGCTCTTCTTGAATTAGAAGATATTTTCACAGCAGGAACAAATGGGAACAAATAAAGGGTACAAATAAAATATCACAAGCCCACAATGAAAGCAAACAAGATATCACTGAATCTTGTTTTAAACATATGCAATATATATATATATATATATATATATATATATATATATATATATATATATATATATATTCAAGAACAGACATCCCCAAAGACGATCTATAGTCTAGATCATGGGTTTGTGGAGGCGTCGGGTGGAACCATGCAAAATCATGCTTTTTATAAATGATAATACATCATTTCAACACTGGCCCACAATAGGAAACAAATATTCCAAATTTCAGGTCTATGGGAGAATCGCCTGATTGGGTTCATCCCATTCAAACTAACAAACAAAATTATCATACACAAGCTGGTCCATTGGGACGATAGCTTGATGATACACAGCAGCTATAAAGACAGGTTTTCTAGTAAACAAATTTTCTCTTTGAGGTAACCAGCCTAATTTTTCATATATTCTTCCAGGAAAACACAAAAATTGCATCACCTAAGACTGCCCTCCTGTCATTCGTACATATTTATCCATACTCTTTGTTCACAATTATATTGTTGTAGGTAGGTACACTAGGAACGCTCCTAGTGTTGCAAATCATAATACATCTTATCCTAGTTTTCCTTCAGTTCATTCTTAATATCAATTATTAAAAGCATGCAGATGGGCATTTTCAGAGAGCAAATGGATAAATTCATCTGCAGATGGACATGAATGCAGATGGGCATTGTGCAGAGTCAGTTTTTGTAACAGGTAGAAATCTTTAATTCAAATTAGAAGCTTCATATAGACTTTTACTAGACTGCACAAATATTGTAAATATAAAGTTAGACCAAAAAGAAAGGGAATATGGGCAATTAAAAAATAATATGCTTAAATAATCATTGGAGAATTGCCATCACCAATAATTTTCACCTATTTTGGTACACAAGTTGACCTGTGCAACAATAAAATGAGGACTTTTTGGCATTGACACTGCTCATAAGCCTTGTTCCGTCTGCCAGCACAGCCTTGTCTGCAAGCCCTCGAGCCTCTCCTCTAGAAAAGAAATACAACTGCGTGCTACTGCTTATCAAACAAAAATGAACCAGAATACTTATCTACCAATCACAAAATAGTATGCTACCACTGTTGTGCTGTTACTGTTTTTTCCAGCAGCACCACAGCAGGTTGGCAGCCTGTAAATCTAAGATTGGTTCTCAGGGAGAGGCTATAGTCATGTGACATAGACTCAATCCAGTGTGCAAAGTATGGCATTTTCGACAAGATCTCGTCAGGGTGAGTGCCCTAGGAGACGAGAGTGAGTGGTGTGAATTTCAACAACCTGGTGTGAATTTCCCACACTGGTGCAAGAAAGGTGACACTGAAAACCAAACAAATAATGGCTGAGTGGTTATAAAGACACAGGAGGGGACCTTATAACAAGCACTTAACTAACTAATACAAGAGGTAGCATTGCATTGCGTGGGTAGGTAAGGGTGCATTTTTCTCTATGGTATATGGCAGATTGGTGTGAATTTTTGGTGTCTGGCGGTGCCATGATTTTAGGTGGCTGGTGTGACTCGTCTAGCCTGCTGCCATACTTTGCAGACTGGGACTCAATGCTGCTCGCTGATTGGTGTTGACAGACAAAACGAGACCACAGCTATAATAGTGGGTCAAAATGAATAGTTATCAATGAAGCATACAATTTGCTTTCTGGCAACTTCATGAACCTAATTAATGCACAACAGAAACATTAAATGCATTGCCCATATTTGATAGGATTAGTGTTTGACTAACTCACCACACTCACTCCACAAAACCTCAATAAGCATTGGTGGCCAGCAAAGATGGATGGCAAAAATTCAAATTGTTTCATTAACTTTTCACGCATACATTTTTTACCTATAAGAAAATCTCAATTGACCACATCAAAGGCTCAAAATATTCTACGTACAGATAACCGACGATATGTTGATCGACGAGACCGGAGATGCGACAATCTCCTCGTCCGAAAAACCACCAAAAGCTTTCTTCATGCCTCAAAAGAGGCTCTTCTGGATCGCGCTACCCGTATCTTTTTATTGTATCATTTTAGCTGCAATGCAATCATGCAATAACGAACAATTATTAATCATATGCCTTAGGGTATTCGGGCCTGACCGTAGCGCTAATTAGTGTTATATAATTTGTATTCATATCTCCGCGTTTACCGCGGCTTTTGAAATGGTGAATATCGATAGCTCATTGATAGCCGTGATGACATCACATTGATGTAAGATAAGCCCACGTGACAAGACTAGACAATAGAAGACGTTTATTTTATCAGCATACGAAACAGTTTATTTGAGTTTTATACGATTGAGCAGACCAGATCCTATAAGGACTGGGCTTCTGATTGGTTGGTGGTATTTCTTTTAAGTCCTATATTTCTCTTTCAGAAGCGTTTTGGAAAGTTATTTTTATAGAATAGTTTTGATGTTATAGGTTTTAGCTACTGAACAGCTTTAAAATGCATTTTTGACATTTTTTCATATTTAAACTGACAGCCATGGCCGGGGCTACGTCATTTTATCAATACCATAAGGACTCGGTAAAGTCGTCTATAAATGTTGACTTTGAGGCCGATTTTGAGGCATTTTGAGCGTGAATTTGCAAAAATGAGAATATAACTTCTGAAACACTTTTTTGTAATCTTTTGATCTAGCCAATAAGAATTTTTGCGACAATGTCCCTTTAAGCAGTTCAGCTTTGTTGAATTATCCTATTTGCTAATGTATTAATTGCAGCAAATATGCCTTGAAATATGATCATTCTAGCATGATGGAATAGCTGGCAGTAATGCAAGTACGTGACCCCTTGTGGAAGGTCGTGGGCAGAGTGGGGTGTATTGTTTGTTTGTATTTAGAATTGGGTTGCATTTAATTTGTTCATTCTAATCAGCAGATTTTTTCCTTTCTGTGACCCAGAATTATAAGAGTGGGGAAGAAGGAGTTTTGAATATTTTTTGCTCAATTTTTACTTGAGCACGTCTTTTATTTTTTTCCTTTTGATTTCACGAATGTATAGGGTTAGTAGAGCCTACTTTTGGACAATGATGAGAATAACTTTTTTGTAACCAAAATTTTGTGTAATAATACCTGTCGTTATCTTTACTGAATACTTCAAGGTTTTGAACACGTGTTTTCCTAGTTCTCTGGGGGCTGTTACGCGTATAACTTGTAGAAATATCGTTTTTTTTGCACATCTGGCTTGTCCCTGCTATCTTAAGTCAACCTTCGTCGATGAGGGTGCTATGAGACAATCACCCTTGGGGCTTGCTGATAAGACACAACAAAATGTATTTCAACTTACAAAAACGGGAAAAATGGTAAATATAGCGGCATATGTTGTTGGCCCAAGACCAGACACCAGCTGATGTGATGCGACATTCGGGGGCGGCAGCTGCGGCCTCGCGTCTGGCCGTGGATGGCCAGTTGGCTGTTTGGACGGACACTCCTCTATGATGATGCCATCGGATGACCCGTAATCGAGCCATATATCTGCACCTCAACCGATTGAATGCAGCCGAGGGCGAAATGGCAATTCCATGTTTGCTGCGTGAGGTGAGCCAGTTTGGAGCGGATGCCAGATCCGCTTAAAGCGTGATTTATTCGCACTTCGCAGCAAGTCAAGGATGGGCCGGGATTCTTTCCCGGACAACGATGACAAAATTAAGCTTGTGTAAGCTTCAGGATTTGTTGAACCGTAGGGTTGAAGCCTAAAATGGCATTATGTTATATATATATATATATATATATATATATATATATATATATATATATATATATATATAGGGAAAGTGAGGGAATGTGGACCACTTAATTTCGAAACACTCTAAAAATGATTTTTCTTTATTTATCTTCTATTAGATTATGTCTTGTCGACAGCCCGACATTTAGGTACAACTCTGCGTAGTCCGATTTTGTAAAACTGAACTCACTTTTTATAGAAGTGGCAAAAGATGAGACAAAGTCAAAATTTGATCCTCAAAAATTACGGGGTAATTCGGACCACCCCTGGTCCAAACTACCCCGCCGCTGTTCCGGGATCACCCCACGTAACATTGTCAGCCAAAGCATATAAATGCGTACATTTTTTTGGGTTGAAATCAACCAAGGCTTGTTGAATCAAACACTGTACTGCTTGTATTAATCACGAGAGCAAATCACAGGATTTTTAGTGCTGTACGAAGCTACCGTATGGTTTATCTATTTCACACAGCCCACAACATCACAGGATTATTAAAGGGAATGTGGCACCTTGGTCAAATCCTGGAATTTAGTGTAATTAGGCGTACTTTTAGTCAAAAATAATGAAACCACTCATGATTTCTCTGAAAAATGTACAATAAGCTCAATATTTGGTTTTTAAAAATACTCCTCTAGAAAAAGAAATAAATATCAGCCTGTGGATGATGTCATGATCTGGCAACCACTACCATACTTGAAACGCTTCAAGGGCTTCGATTGGCTGATGCTCATCGTAACGTCAGCATATGTCGTCACACCAGTAGCTCACAACAATGGCCGCCGGTGACGGGGGGCTGAGGGGGGCTGGTGTCAGGTATGTTTTAGCTTTTTTCTACGGAAATATCGAGTTCCAAGACAAATGAAATATGGAGTACCGGGTACAACTTGGCTATCACAACTTGGCTATCTCAGTTAAAATCACGTTGTGAAGGTGCCACATTCCCTTCAATACAAGAAAGTGCTTCGGTGAACATGTACCCATTCACGTTGAATAGCATCTTCCTATCCATGTCTATCCGGTCTCATTGCAATTGGAAATCCTGTGCGGCGGAAATTTGTATTGCCTATTTCTTCCTCTAACACGTTAAAAAACTTCCCCACCGTGACTATTGGGCGCCCTCGCCTTAGCTGCAGATGTTGCTTCCTGTACTCTGGCGGAGTGCAATGTTTGGATTTCGCCCCAAAAACCCCTCCAGCCAGTCCTGCCTACGAGACCAGTTTCCCTGTTGAAGTTGTGCGTTACATAATTTATTTCGGCCAACTTAAATGTCAAGAAACGGATATCCCTTTGAGTCAACCCAAAGAAGCATGCTTCCGTTTTAACCCTCGCCCCGGTGAGGGTGTTTGAACACCCATTGGGTTTTTCTGGCGGCACGAAAAACAGCGGCGCGAAGCGCCTCCGTACCTGGCACACCTTATCCTGGATTCATTCCGCAACTTGCCTAAAAATTTTAAGCTTGGGTCATCTTAGGTCAAGGTCATTTTTTTCCCACTGGGCATCACACCCAGGGGGAGTATATTTACCACCAATAGTATGCAAGCAATTATGCAACGCTAACACGAACCAACACATCACCAAGGATGTCACAACAGTTCAACAACGATCATATCCCTTCCAAAACCCTCTGCCCACCCATCCCCCTCCCAAAACTCAATAACGTGTAATTCAAGCTCGGATATGCGATGATCCCGTAGATGGAGAGACCGACATCACCGGCCAGTCAGAATTAATCAAGTCCAAAATCATCTAGAACCAATCCAAGGTAAAAGTCTAAATGTTGAATTCTGAATTTTGATTGATGAACGGAGCCCATCTTTGCTCAAATTTGTCGATCCTGTTATTTTTTTTAGCGATAACTAATTCTATCTTGAATTGCTTGATAATAAAGGGTATAAAATGATTTAGTTGAACTACTTCTTCTCGAGCGCGCCGGTAAGCAATGAATTGTTTTGCAATCAAAATTATAAGATTTACGGCGTCTAACGCTGGTATGTTTCCAAACAATATATGCTTAGCACAAGGAGTAAACTGTTTCTCCCGGTTTAGCTTCCTATTTATTCTTTCAGCTAACCCATTCCAAAATAATTGGATTTCATCGCACTGAAAAAATAATGCTGAATGCTATCCACCTCACCACAACTATTACAAAACGGATCATCAATAACGTTTCTTATGCATAGGAAACGTCTTGTGGGGAAAAACCTGTGCATTATTCTATATTGTAGGCTCTGTAATCTTGTGGAACTTGTGATCGTGAAAGGTAGATGGTAAATTTTGCTCCAATTCCCTGCGAAGTCGATGCCTTCGCTTGACCACTTACTTTGGGCAGTTGGTACAGCAGGTTTCAACCATTTTGATCGGAAAAATTTAGATTTTACTAAGTGGAATGAAATCAAAGTGCCGTTTACTTCAATTTTGGGTGTGATGGACCTATTATCTACGGAGAGTGACTCTGAACCTGCAACACGCCTCTTCCAATGTGCAGGAATAGCGCTGCACCAGCTGATATAATCTAGCGGATTCATTTTGACGAGGGAATGATTAGTTTTGAAATCGTTCACGGTCAATATCTGTCCTCGGCTGTCAAAAAAATCGTCCAACAAAATATGCCACGCGTGTACATCGCCTGGGAAAAGAAGTGCCGTCCGCCAATACATAGTACTTTATTGTTCCATATGATTTGCTTCTCACGTCCTCACCGCTAACCGGTTCGGATAAAGGAACTGCTTCTCGCAGCCACTGGAGCATTTCCTTATAAAACAATGGAATTTGCTTTGACTTTATCCAGGCTTCGCCGTAATTTACATTTAAAATGTGTTCAAGCCGCATACCTAACCTTTTCTGAATTATTTTCGAAAGAGCTGAGTCTGAACACCCTACAAACTTTCCAAACCAGGAAACACGCATTGCCTTGTATATATGGAGTATGTTTGGGGCATTTAAGCCACCATGTTCCGTATCTTGGTACAGTACGCCTTGGGCAACTTTTGGTGGTCGGCCTCTCCAAATAAACTTCATTATTTTGCTCTGAACTTTTTCTAAATCCTTCCTTTCTATTGTTGTGGCTGTCATTGCATATATAAACTGGGAAACAAAAAGAGATTTTACTACTGTGATGTTTCCTTTCAAAGTAAGATTCCTTTGCATCCAGCTGATAATTGTCTGTTCCATGTTAGAAAACGCTCGCGTGAAGTTATCACAAGGATACAAGGCACTGAAATTTATTCCTAAAATTTTGACCTGCTGACTACAAACACGTTGAAATATAGTGTTTTGGGAGTCTTTCCGCGCTCCCAACCACATGAAAGAACATTTATCAAGATTGAGCTGCAATCCCGACACAGCTCCAAAATTTTTGTAACATCCAAGACTAGGTTTGCCGCGTATTCGTTCTCTACAAACACGGTAGTGTCATCTATATATTGGGCTATTTTCATTTCTACTCCTGAAACAGTTACTCCCTTAATGTTGGTCATTGCACGTATTTTAATAGCTAGAATTTCGACTACCAGGCAGAAAATTAAACTTGAAGCGGGGCAGCCTTGTTGGAGACCCCTAGTCGGGTTAAACCACTGAGAGGTGAAACCATTATTTATAACTGTAAGTTCTACATCCCGATGTAAAATTTTTACCCAATCAATGAAGAAGGTTCCAAAGTTGAACTTGCCCAAGACGTCGTAAATGAATTCATGTTCGACTGTGTTGAAGGCATTCTTAAAATCTAACGCCATTAAGATTCCGTCCAAATGATCGGCATCACAATAATAAATGATGTCGGATATAGTCCTAATACTCATGCCAATATATCTTCCCCTGATGGAGCCAGTTTGGTCAGGCGCAACTAGTGTCGATATGACGAGCATCAGCCTATTTGCTATCACTTTTGCAACAATCTTATACACTATATCTAAAAGGCAAATAGCTCGCTTGTTTTTCAGGAGTGTCTGATCCCCTCGTTTAGGGATTAAAGTTATCACGCCCCGTCTTTGAGTTACGAAAAATTTACCTTTTGCTCTAGTTTCCTCAAAATATTTCATAATAATTGTTTCTAGATCATCCCAAAAGTGCAAGAAAAATTCTTTAGAAAATCCGGACACAGAAGGAGCCTTGTTGTTCATCATGCCTTGAAGCGCTTGTTTGCATTCATAACTAGTAATTGGTGCATCACAAATTGCCTTATCTTCCTCACTAAGTTGCGGACATTCAGCCTCACCTAAAAATTCATCACATCGATACCTGGTATCTAGGTGGGGTCTTTCACGGGGACCTCCGATGCAACTGGAGTATATGTTTAGGAAAAATTCTTTGCAATATCCTAATATGTTCCTGTTGCCCGTAATTATGTCATTGTTATCTGTTCGTAGTACATTAATCTGTTTCTTCATGTCTCTACTCTTGCACAGATTCAGAAAATATCGTGAAGCCTTTTCTCCCTCCTCAACCCATTTTGTTCCTGAGTAAACCATTGCCCTTTGCCCTTTTCCAATTCAATCTCGTTTACTACATTTTTAAGCTCTTGGTACCTTTCTACTAATTCTCTAGTAGGTTGCCGACTAATCTCAATTTCGCACTCCTCAAGCAAGCGTAAGAACTTTTCGCTTTCCTCTCGCTTAAGCTTTTGTATTTGCTTCCCCCTTCCCAAGCTAATTATTTTGATCTTGCTGCATAACATTTCCAGCTTTAGTCCCCAATCATTAACGTCACAGTAATTTCCTTCACCCAACGTGGCACTTTTGATTTCAGCCTTTGCAGCCTTAACAAAGCAGCTGTCTTCTAATAGCTCATTCCTAAAGCGGAACAGTCCAGGACCCTTATCAGTTGAAAACAAAGCAATTTCTACCGAAACTAAAGAGTGATCAGTTAGAACAGAGGGTTTTATTTCAATGCGCTTTACCAAGTTATTATGCATCATATGAGCACTGGTGATTATATAGTCTAATCGAGACTGTTGTACTACAGGTGCAAAGCGTTCCCATGTATATCTCCTTAATGAAGGATTATTGTGGCGCCACAAGTCTATCAGATTTTGCTCGCTCATTATCTCGTTGAATGTTCGGGCCGGCGCTGAGACGACGAACCGTTTCTTTCTGACGTCAAGATGCGTTAAATGCAGGTTCAAGTCACCACAAAGAAGAAGTAAATTTTTCTCTGCCTCTGGCATGGTTTCAAGCTTCTCCTTCAGCAGGCTATAAAAGCTTAACTGCTCTTGCCTATGTCCTTGTGTTGGAGCATAAACTGCTAATAACTTAACGGTGCACTTTTGAAATACCAAGTCAGCGATTACTAGCCTTCCGTTGTCAGAGGAATAATTTACATCAACCCGACAAAGACCTAAGGACGATCTGGGCACAAGAATTGCAACACCACACTCCCTGCTGTTGCGACCGTGAGAAAATATAATATCCGATCCCCACTCAGATCTCCAAAATTTGGCATCATGGAAGTTGGAATGTGTCTCTTGAATGACAGCAAAATGATTTGGGTAATTGACATGTAGAAAACGGAAAACGGCACGTCTTTTGGCAGGCAAGCGTAATCCACGCACGTTCAACGTCAAAACTTTTAGCTCAGGCATTTTAGCTAACTAAATTCAAATGTAACGGGGTATGCAAAACTCCAACAATTGCTCCTAAATACATGGGCACGTTTGTGTGCTCCCGTGACTGTGCCGATTAGACCATCGTCTCTGCTGCCACCTATAGGCGCTCTGACCGACTGCTCCTTTACCTACGCTCACCACTGAGTCTTCATACATGCATTGCTACCACAAACCTGACAAAGACTGGGCATGCCCACCTTAGATTATTATCAACCAAAACTTGATATGTATAAATTTCGTTTAGGAAAAATTGCCAATATACCTTGAATCTGACTGGCCGGGTACCGGAATTAAACAGAGTCCCTCGCATATCCATACCTACTTGAAATCCCTTATCCCCCCACGCACATAACAGCACATTCTGTACACTGACCCCACCAAACGCGAGAGCAGGGCTCCGAGTGACCAAAACATTGGCTGATTTTCTAATCCATTCGACCAACCTCTTGGGTCCCTAAAAATGGCATTCACTATACACACAAAATTAAACAGCATCTCAGTACTTACATCAATGAGATACGGATGCATAACCGATGCGATACTCATCGGGGCGGCCGGGCCCCCGGCAGCCTCCCAATGCCGGCCCAAGCGCAGACGCCGAGCACCGATGCACGTCCCGAGCAGGAGTCGTCGGCCGCGACAGGCGAGGCAAGGGCGACCGCCGAGGATCCAACCGCCCCGCCGCTACAGAGTGGATCTGCTGATCGTTCCAGTTGAATCAGAGTACAGCTAGCATTCACAGCTTATCAGCAAACGGTTCCATTGTTTTATACAGGCCATAGTTAACCTTATCTGCTTTAACTCAAGAAGAATAACGTGAGCTGAATTATGGAAGTGAAATCCAACACTTCCAGACAAGATGCTATTTTGAAAATGCCTGATATAGAACACATCACGAATGGTTTTAAATGCGGACACAAAAGCAAAACACGCAAACATGAAAGCACCTGGCGCCATCTACAACTACTTTCTCTGACAGGCACCAGCCAGCAACAATAAGCCGATTCCCCAAGTACTCGTTTCCTCTCCGCACTAGAGGTGATATCCCGAATCTTTATACGATCCGCATCATTACGTTGCCACTATGAAAACAGCAAAACAATGCAGAACAAAGCGCAACACGGCAATAGACATTTAATACGAACCAAAGCATGAAACCCCCAAATTCTGTAATTTGTACACGACAGTAAGTTAATAATAACAAACAGAAGTAAGAAGTGCACCTGCTCTGTTCTATGGCTTCTCTAAAGACCGATTCAAGGTTACCAATAAGGGCATATTAAGCGCCACAATGCCGTTGGGAAACATCACCTCATCTGGTGCTCTGCACGGCCGAGTCACCGCCTACCGAGGGCACCTTGTCGCGCTGGCTGCTCTCAGTGCCCCCAGTCTGTGAAGTCCCACCTCCAGTCCCTGCACGCGCTCCTGCAGCCGCCGTCCCTTTGCGCGCGGGCGCAGCCGCAGCGCTGCTGGTCTGCGGGTACGTCGCCTTCCCCAACCGCTGACTCGCCACCACCGACGACGCAGGGCTGAGATGGTGACTGCTCGTCTCCATCGCAGCCTCCACGCCGGGACTGCAACGCGTCGCGTCGCGCCGATCCTCCTGACGCCAGCGGCGCCGCTGCCTGGAGCCGTATGTCAGTTGTGGGAGATCGCCCAACAGCTGACGCAGATGGTTCTCATCCTTTACGTATATGTTGGCTCCCCGTATGTTCTCCGAAAGTAAACGAACCCACGCCGGGTAAAAACGGAGGCCACCTTGCCTCCGTTGTCGGGCTGCGCGCCGCCAGAAGCAGCTGAAACACACGCTGCATCTCCGGAATGAGCGATTCAGACAGGTAGAGTGGTGCCATCTGTGAACCGCCGGACACACCACCGCGACCGGGGCCGCCCTGCCCACCCGGAGCCCGCTTGGGGAAGAGCTCAAACCGTCGCTCAAATATGGCGTCCCGTACGTTCCTCCGCACGAACTTAACGATAACCTTTTGGTCAGACTCCAGGCGATGGGCGACTTGTATTTCACCGGATGTCAGGTAAAGCCCAGGGAGACGACTATTGAGAATTTCTACGGCCTTCTGTCCGACGTCCTCTCCTTGGCTTCGAGTACCAAAATCTCTACACGTTAATATCAGGGAAGAGAGACGCCTATTCCTGTCAATTCCGTCTAGTCTCTCCCGAAGCTCTGCGTTCTCCCGCTTGCACTCTTCGCACTCTTTTTTCAGATTAGTCATGGCTACGTCTTTATCAAAGAGGTCACTCTCAAGGATTTCAACCCTTTTTTCCATTGCGTGAAACTTTCTCTCCAGAACTTCTATGACACGGCTGTTTCCTGCTTCTATTAGCTCTTTGATGGCATCTAAAGTAACGCTGCTCTTACTGTGGTCTTGCTCACTTCGCTGACGTGTCGACTTGTCTTCATCGGGCTTTCTAATGTTTTTCAGCCGTTTTCGCTCAAGATTGCGTGCCATGTCACTAACAGATAGTTGGCGTTTACCTCGGCAAGTAGTGTCTGTGCCAGCTCCGGATGCCGCATCCGTGAAGACTGAGTCCCGATCGTTATCACTGATGTCAGATTCTGACATGACTTACCGATTCACGAATCCAAAAAGTGAAGTCCACTGATATATTCACTCACATAGGTATGTATCGCATGAATATCAACACTGCATGTATCACATGAATATCAACCACTTGGATTCAGTCTCTTGCTCACTGTCCCATTTCTAGCCTCTGCTAAGTCACTCTCGGAGCCCCGCAGGTCGCACTCCCCTGCTCAGACCATGACACGGAGCGCGCACAACCTCCTCCGACCGCGGGTCAGCGCAGACTGTGAGGTCAAGGTCATTAGTGCAGGTCAAGTGGCCTACCGGAGACTTTTTTCTGGATGGCGTCTGGAAATTGAAAGTTCCTTTCACATGCCTCCTGAGTGTAGACTTCGACACATTTTGTGACTTCGCTGCATTTTTGTGTCCCATTTTACCTGACGTTACTATATTTATGGCAGCTAACATATTTTCCTCGGTCCACTGCGGACCTTCCGTATTCTTTCTGTACTTCCGTGGCATCGCTTAACACCCACACTGGAGGGGGTCTGGCACTAACGCGCACTGGAGGGAGCCTGGTAGGCCCCCCTAAGATCTCGGAGACTAAGAGGTGTAGAAAAACGAAATTTGAGAGGCGGTGGTGGTTATAGTGATCTACATCATGACCAATTTTATTGACCTAGGTCAATATCTTCAAGGTCAAACGAGGTCATAAAGGTCAAACCTTGGCCATGCTGGGGACCGACCGGTAAATGCCGTGATTATGCGGGAAAATGGCGGGAATAAGCTAAAGGCGGACCAGGGTCATATAGAGAAGGTCTCAAAAAGCCTTCCCTTTAATTTTGGGGTCAATGTCATTCAAGGTCATTGACCTGTAAGGTCACAATATAGTATACTACTTATAATGTACACTTTGACTAACACCACAGCCACTGTTTGGCGAGAAATGAGGATTGACCTTTAAAAATGACCTTTGACCTTGTCCTTTGACCTTGACCTTGGTATTGGGGTACCTTATCGATGACGTCATAGCATAATGTACGTTAGACCGGGTAACGTCATTTGACCGGAAGCACTGTAGTCAGTGAGCTTGAAAGTGCATAATGACCTTGACCTGTGACCTTTGACCTTGAACTTGACCTTCATGTGAGGTGACCTTGACATATAATCCCGGTTATATGGTGTTATAACTTCACCACTCGGTCTCCAATGCAAGCTAAATGGTCCGACCGCGCGATTACGGCGATCTCAAAATGCAGGTCTAACTTTAAAAGCCTATAAGTAAAAAAATTCGACAGATTTTCAAAAATTATTCACCAATCGCCGCGCTATTAAATTCTATTTAATGTGTCAAAGTCTCGTGTTTCGGCTACAAGCGGTTCTTCGGCCACCTCGGAAAAACAGGTGGGGGGGGCCTCCGAGCAGGGGTCTAAAAAGTGAGCTTGTGGTCGCCGACTAAAGTCCAAGCTTCTTCGATGGTCGCCGAACCTAATACTACATGTATTACAAAATCGGTCTTAAAAGTGGTATAAATATGGCTATAGGGAAGCACTGGCGAGTGCAAGGGGAAGGTTCCGATAAAATATAGATATAAAAAACCTGTAAAATATAGATCGGGTTTCTCGATATCGATGACCTAAGCCAGAATCAAGTCATTACCTAAGTGATTTCATGAGATTATAATTCAGTATTAAAGTCAAAGTTATGATCTGAAAGCAACAAAATTATACATGCTGGCCCTTAACCCTTGCCCCGGTGACCAGCATGAATCTCCTATGAACCCCCCTGGTGGGAGGGGGTTAAAAATGACACCCTCGATCTCGAAAACAAAGAAAGATAGAAGCGGAAAAAGCGATCGAAAGGTCGTCGGAAATGCAATCGGCGTTACTCCCGGAATTTTTGCGGAAGGTCAATACTGTGGTCACCAGAGGGGAATAATTCATATACGTCAAAATGTATCAAATGCAGTGCTCTATAAAACCTTGCTTATCTCCGTACGCAAAATAGCCGGAACCACTTTCTCAACGCTATTCGACAGAGCCGGACAAGCTCTTGCACTAAGGCAGCATCCATTTTCATATCGGTTGAAAGGCTAGGGCGCAACAGGACACTGAATATTGAGGATGTTATCACGTAGCTTCAAGTTATAATAGGAAGAACGCTTGCATTGGGCGTGATGTCGGACCTAAAAGCCAATGTTGGATTGTGATCAGTCATTTATACGCACTACGCAGTCATGAATACGTATCGATAGTGCCCACTAATCCTAGGCTAAGTCTGTTTGGAGGTCAATCGAGGTCAATTATGATACACTGCCCGTACACAAGGGCAATTAAATGGGCGCCGAAAGCGGTGGGACGAGGTACCTACGCATCCTCCTGTTGGCCAACCAGGGGGGACATCTTCTCAAAATTTTCGGTTCATCGTCATTAATGCTGTCAGGTACCAAATATGCTCACAATTCCCCTGCCCCGGTCAGCACCAGCCCGGGTCCGTTCCCCTGTAAAAATTCCGTGGCAGCGCCCCTGGGCATTAACATTTTCGCCCATCACTTCTATACCAAGCAAGATACAACCATGATTGATGCACCATTGTTGTTCTCTCATCAATAATGGTTTTATTTTTGTGTCCATCCATGTGAAAAATTGTTAGACCTTATTTTAGAGACAAATAAAAGGGTTTGCAGCACCTTAAAAAAGAGCCTCAGAAACAGTTCCGATGTTTCATTTAACTAGAGAAAAATGTTTTCATGTACATACATGCGTCGTGAAATACTTGTGATTCTTTACCTTGAGGCGCCACAAATCAGATGAATTTCTGTAACATTTCAAATAAATAATTCAAACATTATTCATTGGCAAAATTTCCTCAGAAGTGCAGTGGAAAATATCAACCATTGCTAAGATGAGGCCCAATTTTCGCTCCATTGTTGAACATGGTTCTACAATAGCAATGCTGTCTCTTGAGAATAACCTTATTTTCTTTGCATGACATCATTCCCATGATAACTATTTCCAAAGCTCTTAATTGATGCATTTTAGCATTAATAATCAGGACTGAAAAAGTTTCCAGAATAGTTGCTGATGACCCATTTGGACCAGGACTGGGTACTGAGAAGAACAGTTTGCATTTCAGCAGCTTGTTCTTTTGTGGTGGACACAATCTCTCTGTGATATTTCTGCTGTACCTCTGTAGCAGTGCTTCCATATTTCATCCGCACTAGAGAAAACAAAACGATTCAACTTTCTTATGACAAAAAAATACAAGATATTATCAGAAACTTGGATGCATATAATCAGTCAGTTAAAAAACATACACACACACCCTGATAACCCAGTGTACATCCATCTGTGCAAAAGACACAGCTTATTCTATGTTTGGCAGACTTGGATTGGACCATTGTCTTTGCAGTGGAGTCTTCTGGCAAATTGGAAATGGTTTATCACATATTTGTGCTGTGCAGGAATGCACATTTATATCCCTTATGGGGTACCAATGCACAGAGATGGATCTAGGAATTTAGTAAGGGGCAGCCCTCTGAGATTGCATGCTGTCAACCGAAAGGGCATACTTCACCCAAAAGGGTGGCTATCATCATCAATCAGTGGGAGAAAACTGTGGTTGGTGTGACTTAAAAATGGTAACAGTGCCATAAATGGGAATGCTTGACCCATAGATGGGAACACCCATTCTCAATTATGGGAATGCTTGAGACCATTTTCCAGAATAATATTTTAGGCCATGAAACAAACTTTTGTTCTTTCTACCTGGCTTATTTCTGTTCATAAAATTTTAGAAGGCATTTATCTTTGAAGCAGAAACAGGAAATCATACTTTATACCCTGCTTCAAATATTGAAGCTCAACATGTTTATTATGATCATTCACATGTCTTGGTGCATATGTGTAAATAAAACACTAGTCATATACAAAATCAATTAATAGATACCTAGTGAAACAATAAAAAAGTTTTTTAATATTTGATTTATATTGTCACTTGATATAATAATATATACAGACCAAGACATATGGCCATACAGAACATGATGCCAGCCAACCTAGCACAACAAAACCTGTTTTCAGCACCTTTAATGCCATTTTTCACAACTTCTAAACTTCAAAGCTCTATCTGTAGCCCCATCATTTGTATTCTAATGGTGGGGGCAGAAGCAAGGTATTTTCTGCCTCACAGACCTGGTTTAATCAGTTTTGGGGGTACCCTTTTCCTCAGGCCGCCCTTAATCCTTTCAAACTTAAGGGGTCCTGAACTCGAGTTCAGGGATCCCTTGGACCTGTCACTGCGGTGGCACCCCAAATGAAAGCTCAAGTTATTTTCTGTGCCTACTAAGAGCATCCTTAAAATTGTCCTATTTCTCATTTCAGGGACTTTAAAATCGTTAAATAACAGGCCTACTTGGTCACCCAGTTATATGTCCAGCTATAAGGCCCAGTCTGCAAAGTATGGCAGCATGCCAGACGAGTCGCACCAGCCATCTAAAATTCTCGCACCACCAGCCTCAAAAAATTCACACCAATCTGGCACATACCAGGGAAAAATGTACCACTTCCTACCCCTACAATGCAATGCTACCTCAATCATTAGTCAGTTAGTTAAGGAATTTTTATAAGGCCCCCTCCTGTGTCTTAATAGCCATTCAGCCATTAATTGTTTAGTTTAAGTGTCACTAACCTCGCAAGTTCGCACCAGGTTGATAAAATTCGCCCCAGTTGGTCCTGTCTCCAAGGACACTCGCACCGACGAGATCTCGTCGAAAATGCCATACTTTGCACACTGGTATAAGGCAAGAACATGGTGGTATCAAAAACAGTATACTTGATATGGATAGTCTCATAATTAGGCACCCCAAAAATCATTTAGGAAATCCACGCCCTTGGGAATGTGTGACTATACAACAATGTTTACGATGTCATTTTAGCGTGATTGTGGTTGGAAAGGGTTTAAACATGCATCACTTGTATTCAAGTTTTTTTCCTTCTGAGACTTTTCGCGGTAAAGCAAAACAAGGAAACATCATTGCAAGTAGATTCCAAAACCCACCTAGATTGCACGGACCGTCTATGATAAACGCACATCTTGATTTAGCCCTTGGATTTAAGAAATTGAACACCAGTCGTCAAAAGGGCGCCCACTACTTCCAACAAGAATACAAAAATATTAGCGGCAGCCCGCGCCGCGCTCGTTCTGAAGGCCGCAGACACCGAAAATGTACCAGGGCGACCACCGGCGACCAGGCGACCACGCAAGTCGGTGGTTTCGGCCGACTTGGTCGCCCATTGGTCGCCTATTGAAAAAAAGAAAATCACCGACTTGGAACCGACTCGTGACAGATTCTAGTACATTCTAGTTTGAACTTAAAAATAGTACATAAATACGGTACGGGGAGATGGCATCATCTAAAGTACCAGGTGATTTTAGCCGTTTTTCATAAAATTGGAACCAAAAATTGTAATAAGAAGAAACATAACTAGCATAGACTAGCAGCAACTAAGGGCGATGATGATACCAGATTTAATCGGCCAAAGATGCCCCGTTGTAGCCAAGCTGTTCTTTCAGAAACGCCAAACAAGCCGGGAAACGAAGGCTAACTTGGCTCTTTGTCAAAGTAGATTCTGCCCATTCTTGGCCAAAGGAACTGGCAGACTTCATCCAATAGATTTTGATGGGCACTGTATGTATTACGATGACGGGTGGAGACAGTGGAGAGGGTAAGCATATTTAGAAGCAGGAGCGGATGGTGGAAGCTAAAATCATAGGAAAACAGATGGAATCAGAGTTTGAGATGGTTGCTGGGTCGCCAACCAAAAGATGATAGGGTCACCGACGGCATAGGTAGATCGGCAAGTTTTTAGACCCCTGCCTCCGAGGCCCCCTCCAGTGCGCGTGTTCAAACCAGACAACCAATATCGCTTTCAGTTTTCTCCTCAATAAATAACAACACTTATTTCCTATAAATTTTTTTACAGTGGGGTAACCCGGACTACCTGTGGTCCAGATTACCCCACATTGGGTTTTTTGAAACAGCCAGGCGCCGTGGGTAATACATTCAGGTTATCACAATAATAACTATAAATTCCGAGAGGCGATACTAAATTGCCCCAAAAGCACCTGAATGATATTTGCAAACAACATAAAATGTCATAAAAAGAGGTCATTTCATGACCACTTATTTAAGATAAAAATGCAAAAATCAAATCAAAAATCTTTTCTCCTGCGTCGCAGTTCAACTAAGCTAAAAATGGAAGTTACCCATCCGACGACAAATATATATTTCCTCTTTCCCACCTGGTGAAAACGTTAGAAAATGCAGTAACAAGGGTGTGCCGAATTACCCCGGTGGTCCAGATTCCCCCACTTTCCCCTATATATATATATATATATATATATATATATATATATATATATATCGTATATATGTATATATTGTTGTAAAGAAGTCAAAGATGACCGCGAAGTTTGCTTGTATTCATTTTGGTAAGTTTTCTTAGGTTTCTGAAGATCTTGCGATGTTCTTGAGAGAAATTGGTCAATATATCATTTATTTTATTACTTTTCAACGTTTCGAATCTAGAACCCCCATCTTCTGGAATTGCATTAAAACCAATTTCAAACACTTCTATTAGTAACGGCGTAAGCGTTTGGTGTGGTCAAATGAGAGATGAAAACAGTTTTAGATGAGAGTAGAATCAAATTAGAACGAAAAACAAGTTACACGTTTAAAGTGGCACATGATCTTCCTCTATGGCATTATCAACGTGGTGCTTAAAACTATGATAAATATATTATCTACACGCGTACTGGAGGGGGCCCTCGGAGCCCGCCCCCACCCCCCGTACTATTTTTCCAATGTGGCCGGAGAACAATACTTGGCCACATTTGAGAGAATTTAACGGCGCGTCGATTGGCGAGGAACTTTTGGAATCGGTCCAATTTGTATTTATTTATAGACTTTCAAAGTCAGATCTGAATTTTGAGATCGCCACAATCGCGCGGTCGGATCAGTTGACTTGCATAAGAGACCGAGTGGTGACGTCATAACTCCATATAACCGGGATGATGTGTCAATTTCACTTCACATTAAGGTAAAAGTCAAGGTTAAAGGTCACAGGTCAAGTCCATATCAGCACTTTCAAGGTCATTAACCCCAGTGCTTCCAGTCAAATGGTGTTGCCCGGTCACACTTATTTTATGTAATGATATTAAAGTTAAGGTTACTCAAGGTCAAGGCCAAAGGACAACCTCAAAGGCCATGGGCAAAGATCAATCCGCATGTCACGCCATACGCTTGCTATAGTGCTAGTTAAAGCGTACATTATAGGTAGTAGGGTAAGGGCGGGTAAGAGTACGCATGAGGTAAGAATACGCAGCAGCTGTTTTGGTTACTTAGCAACCACTGAGATGGTACATGCCCTGGTGTAAAAAAGCAGGGTCAGTGCTTACGTTGCACAAAAAACTCAACGTAGGGGAAGTTTGTGCAAGATAACGCACTTAACTTTCTAAAGGCCTTCAATTTTCTCCTATAGGTCTAATAGCTAAAAATTTTATGTGGTTGTTTAGCCTGAAGTTGTCCCGTGGAAAGAACAGGAGCACGTTAAATTTTGGTGCGCAGCCGAGGCACTGACCTTGCTATTTTATACTAGGGTATCTACCATCTCAGTGGTTGCTAAGTAACCAAAACAGCTGCTGCGTACTATTATCTCCTGCGTACTCTTACCCGCCCTTACCCTACTCCTGTTCTGTCCGCTGGAGTACAGAGAAAAATAAGTTTCTGGGTGCCCATGATGTAATATTTCTTAACTAGGTAAACTTGTAGACCATGCTTCAATTATCAAAAGTGTTGTATTACGGTCTGTCATCAGTAAGAAAGCTGAGCTAGGACTGTGCTGCAGGACTGGAGCTCACGCTAAAACGCATGCGAACATGTTTATGAAGGCTTTCTTCCCAAGGGAGCATGCCCGGCTAGAGTACGCAGTAGACCATTGGGCAAGAGTGCGCGATTGCGCATGCCTAATAGATAGGAAAATTTAGTTTTCACTCGGGACAGAGTCCGTAATTCATATCTGGAAAACCAAACGTTGCACATAGTTCTTGTATATTCAGAACGATATAAAATCATGCAATCGCCTAGTTTGGCGACAAAAAAAACTTCGCAACATGGCCTATGCACCTAAAGCATAGCGGGGCACCATTGCGTACTCCACCCTCCTGTTTTGCGTACTCTTACCGACCTACTCCGGCAAGAGTACGCACGTGACTTCTTATTTTTGAGGGGCTCGTGTCGAGTTCCTTTCAGAGACATCGAGTTGAAACATGCACCATTCATAGATAATTCTTCAGGCTAAGCAACCGTATACAAATTTTAGCTGTTAGACATGTAGGAAAAAGTGAAAGCCTTCAGAAAGTTAAGTGCGTACTCTAGCACGGACTTCCCCTATACCATATTGTGACTTCATAGGTCAATGACCTTGAATGACCTTGTCTCCAAAGTTGTGTGATATATTTTTTGCGAGTTTCCCTCTATCAGCCTGGTTCGACTTTGGCTTATTTCCGTCTTTTTCCTGCGCAATGAGGGCATTTTCCAATAGTTCTTTTTGATATTTATGACCTCGTTTTACCTTGACGATATTGACCTAGGCCAATGAAAATTGGATGATGTAGATCACCATAACCCCCACCCACCCCCAAATCGGCATTTTTCTCCACCTCTTAGTTTTTTAGAACTTAAGGGGTCATATCCGTCCCCCTCCAGTACGCGTTAGTGTCGGGCCCCTCTTCAGTGTGGGTGTTAAAGCAAATTGAATATCAAGTGATATTATTATATGAACAGGTCGCATTCCTACACCACTCACTGTTTGAAATCAAACATTTCCGCACTAAACCTTAGCCGCCAGTGCACAGTAGGAACTTTTCCACTAGTAGCCTGAATTTAATCAAAATTAAAAAATGATTTTTGGACAAAATATGCTCTCAATTGTTTGGGAATTCTCCAAATTTTACGATGGTGAAGATTAGGTTTGTGTCCTTTTCCGAAAAGTGGGAAAAGTGAAAATGTATCGAAAAGTGAAAATGTATCTAAAGTAGGAGAGAGTTGGACATCCAGTGTTACCTGTTTCAATGCCAGAAAATGATGGCAAGATACAAACGCAAGTGGGACGTCCGATATGGTTGAATGTGTACCAAATTCTGTACTTTTAGAAAGCTTGACCCCTTTTATGTCCAAAATAACCGTCGGATTGGTAAACAATTTCAAAAGAATAAAATCATATAAGAATACCTTGTTTCTAACCACTTTCAATTTCGGGCCTCCAAGAAATGTGTAAGGTTTTAACTACTAGTGGCGTCGATTGGCGCACAGAAATGTATAAATTAGGACACGGCAGACAATTCTAGGTACGAACCCAAAAAAAAAAATTCCTGCGACTTTTTGCGATTCTTGGAGAAACGTTTGTATTTTTACCGCAATGCGCCTGGCCGGCGCGGCCCTCATGCAGGCACAATGACAGAAAAGCCACAGAGGTTCTGGAGTTATGGACTTTTTAGCAATAATTACAGATGTAGATAGGTGGTGTCACCATAGCCGGATCCAGGGGGGCAAGTGGGAGCACTCCCCCTTCGATTGAACTTCGTCGCCCCTTTGAAGTTCGATGCCACCCCTTAAAATGTCACTTCTCATCCCTTTCCCCAAGATGCTACTATGTAGGGAGGAGGGGGAGGGGTGTATCGACACCTACGACGGAATTTGGCAGAATCTGATAATTTTTGGTTTCCATCTGATGGTTATACGCGCAGAACATTGGCAACCTCGTGGTCCAGATGCCACCCTGACCAGGTTCTCCCGATCGAATCTCTTGAATACGCTTACGTGCGGCACCACGCCAGAACTCGTGTGATACTCTGTCGGCTTTTACCGGAGATGGCGTTAGTAGTTCTTCCAGCAAAAATAAATAATATAATAATAAAATGTTAACACGTGCAGTGAAGGGGATCTTAAAGCGCCCTTTACATATTTTTACAAGCTGTCCAGAGAACCGTTCTCTACCGAAAAAATGCTACTCAGCTACATTTGAGACAGTTTATGAACGCGTCCATTGGTGAAGAAATTTTGAAAATTGGTTCGTAATTTGTCGACTTATAGGCTTTCAAAGTCAGACCTACATTTTGAAACCGTCGCAATCGCGCAGTCGCACCAGTTCACCTGCACTGCAGACCAAGTGATGACGTCATAACGTCATATAATCAGGTTATACGTCAAGGTCAACCCACATGAAGGTCAAGGTCAAATTTTGCAGGTTAAGGTCATTGACCCCGGTAATCCGGTCAGATGGCATTATTCAGTATGAAGGTTATGCTATGATTTCATAGTTACAGCAGGGTCAGAGATCTTTCAATAGTCTTTCAATGGGCAATAGTCAAGGTCACAGTTCAAGGTCAGAGGTCTCTTTCAAGTCAAATAATCTATTCCCGCCAAAAGGCTGCTATAGTGCCGGTTAAATTGTACATTATTGTGAATATGGCGTGGCATATTGTTACGTCAAAGGCCATTGACCTTCACAGAACTTGACCTCAGAATTCCAGAAAACATTGTGTGGTACCTTTCCTACACGACTTTATTCCGCTTTTGGTATATTGCCGGCTATTTTCCACATAATCACGGCCTTTCCCAATAGGTCCCCTAGCAGGCACCATATTTGATCTTATCGACCTCGTTTGAGCTTGAAGATATTCAAAGGTCAATAAAACTTGGTCATAATTTTGATCACTATTGCCGCCACGCACCCCCCAACGGGCGTTTTTTTAGCCCTCTTGGTTTTCGAGACCTCAGAGGGCACTTTAGGACCCCCTCAACTGTGCATTGACACCAGACCCCTCTCCACTGCACGTGTTAATTGGAAAGTAGATTTCAGTGTTAAGCTATGGAATGAGAAACGATGGTCATGTATTGTAACAAGTTATTGTTGCATTAATTGAGACCCGTTTTAGTTATTAGGGCTAATTTGGAAATTGATTTTGGGGGCACTTTAGGACCCCCTCCTCTGTGCGTGTTAAGTTCAAATTTGAATACAGTGTGAAATGTTGCCATTTTATCAATAGTCAACGGATTCCCATCTAAATTAATATAATTTACTCGTGGATTCTGTCGTTAGGAACAACTTCAGGCTAAAAGTGGAAAAGTTCCCACTGTGCAGTTTTCAACCACCATAAAGGCACCGAGCCCTTCACATGCTCTGTTGCTTGTTGATCAGGGGCTTTGTCCCGGATGTGGACTGCCTCCGGCACTTTTAATCTGCGAACATTGCTACATTTCATGATGACCGATGTATGCTCCTCCAGCATTTTTCATGTCAGTTTCATGCTGTGGTCTTGGGATAAGTGTTTTAGATGGGCTCTATCTTGTAAATGCATCAAAATTCGTCTGGATAGGGTTGTTGTCGTGTGACCTATGTAAGCCGAGTTTTTACGGTGCGCACAGTCACCGATCGGGCATTTGAACTTATAGATTACATTGGCTGCTTTTAGTTTAGTCGTCTTCTCTAGAGTGGCTTGAGGTGGATATGCATGGTTTCGTATGTGTTCATCGATTTCGCTGATCTTGTAGTTGCTGTTGGTAAGCATTTGCTTGATTCGGCTCATTTATTGATGCAACAAGGCCCATGACGAGCAGAGCTTGATGTACCTGTGTATTTGCGCACGAATATCGCTGTCTTTATACTTTTCGGGGCATTCGCTGTCACCGTAGAGGTAGAATCCTTTGCCAGTTGGATTTCTGTACACCGATGTTTGCTATACTTCTTACTAGAGTGGACCTGAACATCTACGAACAGAATGCTGCCACCATGGGCTAGCTCAGTAGTAAATTTCAGCACGAATGTTATATCAAGCCTTCTCTTTAATGCTCCCAGTTTTCCTGAGTCCCTATGTAAACGTAGATCTCATTGATGTAGCGGCAGTACGTAAAAGGTCTCTGGAATTTCTTCGAGTACTTTGCTCTCCGTGCGAGCCATATAGGCCTTTGCAAAAATAACCCTAGCGTCACCCGAGACCCTTGAGTCACTTGAGAGTATTGATAGATCAGTTAATCGGCTATTTTAGTTTTGCAGCTTATATATATATATATATATATATATATATATATATATATATGGAAGAGACTTGAGACTTTTTTCAATTTACTTTACATCTATATGTTTACAGACGTTTCGGAGTCAAAGCACCTTCGTCAGTATGAACTGTAAAATTACATCAAAAAGACATTAAAACAACACACACATAAAGCACCATAAAACGAATAGACAAGGCAGTTTAGCAAGAATGTCTTGTCTATTTTTGAATGTCTTATCCATTCTTGCTAAACCGTCTTGTCTATTCGTTTTATGGTGCTTCATGTGTGTGTTGTTTTAATGCCTTTTGATGTAGGGGAGGGTGGGGTGGGTTGTATCAGTTTTTACTCCAGGTTCATTAATTTCGTAACTACTTGGGATGGCCCCGTGATTTCAATACCATCTCGTAGCTGCATTCTTTGGCTTCCTTTTGCCGATATATTTTTTCTTAATCTTTACTGGTTTGTCTCCTACTGCCCGGCGAATGGACCTTTACACTTGATATAACTTACCCCACCGTTTGGGTGAGTTGTATCACATGGTGGGTTAAGTTGTAACAGTGTGTCACGTTTTGGAGACTGTGCCTGCTACCGATCATGGCCGTGGGAACAGCCTACAACGAATTTAGAATTTAATTATAAACTTAACTTGCATTTTATTGAACCTAACTATGGCCAATACAGTACGAAATTCATGGCGACAAAAAGCGCAAACGAAACATCAACCGTCCAAATGTAAAAGTGACCAGTTTGGAAAAAGGAAGCCAACACGATGCGTCGAAACGGGCAAATTCTTGACTAGGTACCAGCAGACTTAAGCCAGGGCTAAAGTCTGTTCCATCTGCAACTGTTCAATCTGAAAAGCCTAAACGTATTAGTTATGGACTTACTAAGTAATCCTCTCACAATAGTTACGGGAAGGGTTGTATCAGGGATACGGATGAATTGCATGGACGTAGGAAGTGGGAGGCAGGGGGGCGAGCAGGGGTGTCCCTCGAATTTTTGAAGCGAAGGTGGGGATGTGGCCATAACTTCTCGGGACTTGTTAGACTTTAATTTTTGTTTTTGCTTTCATTCCATCAGCGCGGCCTGTCTTGTACTTATCCTGGCCCGCACTTTTTGCAGAAAATATATTTTTACCTATTTTTTTCGTTGTGGCTACCTGTGATGATATAGTGTTTTTTGGAAAAAATGAATCTGTGGCGACATCCCTAATGAGCTGTATAGGCAGCGTGGGGTGCCTACCCATTTAAACGGGTCCTAAATAAGCTCAGGGGGCCAAAACTAGCCCAGGGGGCCAACCTTCAACTCATGGGGCCTAGACACTCTGAGGGGGCCCAAAGCAGCTCAGGAGGCCCATGCAAACTAAGATTGCCAGATTAGCTGGGTGTCTCGACGAACTCATAGGGCCCAGATACGCACAACGGGCCCCATACAAGCTGAAGAGGTCTATATCAGTTAAACGAACACGATACCAACCCAGGGGGACCCTTGCCAGCTCAGGGGAGACTAATCCAGCTAGGGGCCCTATGATCAAACGAGAGGCCCCTTAAGTAAATCCTATCACGGGCCCTAGACCAGCTCATGGCTGCCACAATAATTTCACCTACAGGGTTATTTTAGCTTAGGGGGCCCAAAGCAGCGAAGGATCTAAGGCCAAGCCAGTAAGCTCCTGTGCAATACTCTTTCACGGTCTCAGAACAGCCCAGGGGGCAACCTGAAAACTCGCTCTCAGATAGCTAACAATTAACTCAAGATGGCCCAGGATCTGTTGAGGGGGCCTACACCAATTAAGGGACCCCGAAAAGCTCAGAAGGCTCCAGTGGCGACACATTCAAGTTCAATGTGAGGGCCTGGTTATCTAACGCGGTCCCAGATCAACTGAGGGGACTCAATATCAGCTCAGAGCAGCCACCAAAAACTCAGAGGCCCAGGCCCGCAGAGGCTCTTCGGCCTCTGATGCTTAGTTTAGCGTCAATCGGAGATTTCAGTAGGGACTCAGCCTTAGTCAAAACAACTGTGATATGTGGAGGTGGTCGATACGGCACCTTAGCTTTCGCCATGACTGAAGTTCAACAAAGTTCACTGTATTCATTGTTAATTGCGCTTATTGTAGCGTCAATCGGGGTTTCTGTAGGGACCCAGCATTAGCCAAGACAACTATGATATGTGGATGTGGTCGTTACGACACCTCAGTTTTCTTCCAGATCGAAGTTAGCTGTATTCTTTGCTCATGATGCTTCAGTTAGCATCAGTGGGGGCGTCCAGCTTCTTCTACCAATGTACCAGTCATTACGTTCTGGGCGAAACCTTGCCGGCCCGAAACATGTTTGATGGTAAACGTGAACATGTTTCACTGAAAGGTAGCTTTCATGAAAATAAAAATTTACAAATACATTTTTTAAACCCGTTTTTTCTTCGACACTGGCCGCCTATTGGGTGGTAAATTGGCGCCTCTCAGATTCCGCGCCCCCAGGTTCGGCACCCCCCCTCCTCAGAGCCTGCCCCCCAACGAAATCCTAGATTCGCCACTGGACTTGTTAGACTTTAATTTTTGCTTTTGCTTCCATTCCATCAGCGTGGTCCGTCTTGCACTTATCCTGACCCGCACTGTTTGCATAAAAAATATTTTACATAATTTCTCGTTGTGGCTAGATGTGACAATGCAGTGTTTTTTTGGAAAAAAGAATCTGTGGCGACACCCCTAATGAGCTGCATGAACATTGGGGTGAGTTGTATCACTGTTACAACATACCCCACCTGGCCTTGATACAACATGTACCACCCTCTCACATTGGAAAACACGTCCTCGTGCTCAACAACCAGTGGCCAGCCGAGAAAATCCTTCTCACGCACGAAGCCTTAGAATCTACCCTTACCACTGCTACAATGATCCTTCCAATTCGTGATCATCTGAATGACAAAAACACACATTTCCTTACGACGAAATTTTACAGAATGACACCCCGAAAACGCATTTTCTGCACTCACCGCGAAACGCGCCAAGCCAAGCAGACGGCAGTATAAAGAAAGCTAGCGGACCGCTTGCCGCATCATCTGGTCGTGTCGGGAGCGCTATCTCTTGGATAGTTTTGAAAAAAATCGCTCTGATACAACTTGTCCATGATACAACTCACCCCACTCTCCCCTAATTTTACAGTTCATACTGACGAAGGTGCTTTGACTCCAAAACGTCTGTAAAAATATAAATATAAAGTAAATTAAAAAAGTATCAAGTCTTTTACATATATCATATATCATGTCAAGAACATATCAACTATATATATATTATATATATATATATATATATATATATATATATATATATATATATATATATATATATATATATTCTTGCAGGCAGGTATCGTTGAATAGCACTGAGTGTTGGGCTTTTGAGAGTTCCCGGTTAAGTCTTTGGACATGATTAAATGCCTTTTTAGTTGAATGTGGTGTTTGATGTAATAATTCTTTGATCTTTATTTAAATTCCATTTTTACCGACGCGTTTCAATTGTATTTGACAAAATCATTATCAAGGTTACAAAAGTTGTGCTGGGTGCCGCAGCTGCTAATCTTTAACACCCGCACTGGAGGGGGTCTGGCACTAACGCGCACTGGAGGGGGGCTGGTAGGCCCCCCTATGATCTCGGAAACTAAGAGGGTTAGAAAAACGCCACTTGGTAGGTGGGTGGGGGCTATGGTGATCTACATGATGACCAATTTTCATTGACCTAGGTCATATCTTCAAGGTCAAACGAGGTCGTAAAGGTCAAATATTGGCCATGCTGGGATCGATTGGTAAATGCTGTGATTATGCAGGAAAATGGCGGGAATAAGCTAAAGGCGGACAAGGTTCATAGAGAAGAGGTCTCAAAGAGGTTTGCCCACAACTTTTGGGTCAAGGTCATTCAAGGTCATTGACCTTTAAGGTCACCATATGGTATACTACTTATTATTTACACTTTGACTAACACTCTAGCCACTGTTTGGCGGGAAATGAGGATTGACCTTTCAAAATGACCTTTGACCTTGACCTTTGACCTTGACCTTTGTATTGGGGTACCCTACCGATGACATCATAGCATAATATATGTCAGACGGGGTAACGTCATTTGGCCGGACGCACAGTGGTCAGTGACCTTGAAAGTGCAGATATGACCTTGACCTGTGACCTTTGACCTTGACTTTGACTTTCATGTGAAGTGACCTTGACATATAGTCCCGCTTATATGACGTTATGACGTCACCACTCGGTCTTCAATGCAAGCTAACTGGTCCGACCGCGCGTTTACGGCGATCTCAAAATGCAGGTCTGACTTTGAAAGCCTATAAGTCAAAAAATTTTCGGCCGATTTTCAAAAAATCTTCACCAATCGACGCGCTATTAAATTCTGTTAAATGTGGCCAGGTTTCGTTTTTCGGCTACAAGTGGTTCTCCGGCCACCTCGGAAAAACAGGTGGGGGGCCTCCGAGGCCCCCCCTCCAGTGCGCGTGTTAAGTTCATTTAGAAATAGCTATTTCATACATTTTCCGTGGCATACTGTTTAAGAATACTTTTAGTTTTGCGAACACATTTCAGGTATAAAAGGCACACATGTAGGTATAAACACATATTCTCATACACCCCGGAGCACCAGGTAAATGTTCGTGTATTTCTGAATGTTTACTGATGGTTTGTATCGGTTGATGGTTTGTATAGGTTCATGCTTCTTTTATGAATAGCACTGGTCATCAAAATTTAACTTTTGTCGTGGATCCAATATAAAGTAGTTCGTTTTTAGGGTAATTTGTGGCGCTGAACACGAATCTGGCAGTAGAAATGCCGTATCAGATCAGAATTTTGAGATCCAGTATGTCTGTGTGTCGTCTTTGTGCAAGCCTTCTTGGCATCAGTGACATTGACAGTGCAAAACCCAAGAGGTCTAGGAAAATGAACGTTTAGGTGTTTTAAGAGTTTGAAGTGCCGTTTTGAGCGTGATAGTCATGATGATTATGCTATATAAAATTAACCGGCAATCGCTCATAATATAATGTAATTGAAAACGCCAAAGAGTATATTAATATTTCGTCAACGTGTCTTCGTCAGAAAAAAGTTTTGAATTTAAAAGTCATTGATAGCAATGATTTTTTAATTCAGTTTGAGTTTTGAGCGAACAGCATGCAGGTACACGTGAAAACATTTCTTAACTTGCTGTTCGCCCAAAACCTGCATGCTGTTCGCCCAAAACATGCTATACTCTTTGGCGTTTTCAATAACATTATATTATGAGCGATTGCTGGTTAATTTTTTGTTTAGGTGTTTGTGGAGGCTAGGTTATTTTACCTTAAACCCGATTTTCATACACCTAGGTCAATGTATTCAAGATAAAACGAGGCCATATAGGTCAAATTATATATGTGCAGGTTAGCCATTGGGAAATGCCGTGATTATGCGATGAGAAGCCAGATATGGAGAGAAAGTGGCCTAAAGTAAGAGGAAAGGTCTGAGGCAATGTTCTCTGAAACTTTTAGGCCAAGGTCGTTCAAGACCATTGACCTTTGACGTCAAAATATTACATTCTGCCTATAACGTGTACCGCAACTAGCACTATGGCAACTGTCGGGCGAAGAATAAGGTTTAACCTTGACCCATGACCTTTGTCTTGAACCTGCAACTTTGAGGTGAAGATTGAGTGACCTAGCGTATGACGTCATATCATTATCCTACGTCATATTAGGCGGCATCATCCGACAAAAGGCACTAGGGTCAATGACCTTGAAATTGAGGTATGACCTTGACCTGTGATTTTTTACTTAGACTCGACCTTCAAGGGAGGTGACTCTGACATAAAATCCTCATCATATAATGTTGCGACGTCACGTCTCGGTCTACAATACCGGCGAGCTTGTGCGACCGGGCGCAAACCTTGTTCAATGTACAATGTTCATGCACTTGAATGTGAGGTAGTCTTTCGTTGCAATAAATTCAAATGTATATTGATAAGCTGTATTGTCTGGGTGCAGATAATCTGGATTCTCGACGTCCTTGATCTATATTTTTTTCACAAAAGGCTAGGCTGATGACAGTGTGTGGAAAGTGTAGTGGCTATACAACAGGTATGCTCTGGAGAAGAAACCAGGTCCGATGGCAAAAAACGGTTACGAAATTTGAAATCAGCGGTATCGAAATAGGCAGAAACAGGTGTTCACGTGCCAGATCCATTTTGGCTGTTGACCAGTGTAGTCGGTAGTGGTCCGTGCTTGCGTCGATGATTTTAGTGTTTTCTTTCAAGAGTTTTTGTGGTGGTTTTGAGTTGTGTTTACGTAATCAGTGTTCTGCTGGGTCAGTTTGTTCTTGTATGTGCATGGTCAGGCGTCGCGATGGTGTTGTTGTGGTGGCAACAAGGTAGTCCCCATGAGGCCTACAATCCTCATGGGGACAAGTGAATTTGTAGACTACATTGGTGCGGTTTGAATATTTTGTGGTGACTGGGCTGTTCTTCATGACTATATTGCGTGTTTTCTGCTTTGGTAGTAGATGTTTAGATGGATGTGTTCGTTCTCAGTTTTGCATGATATGTTTTTCTTCAGTATGTCTTTGACGATTTTTTCGTCTGTTTTGTACTGTGTGTTCATGTATTTTTTTTAGTATAACCGGTGAACTCTGTCTCGCTGTTAGGTTGTTGTTTGCTCATGTGTATGTAGTTCGTCGAGCTGTTTGTGTATTTCCTGATCTATTGCCGTGTTTGTGTAGCCGTTGGTAACCAAAAGTTGTTTCACTCTGCTGAACTCCTACGAATCATTAGACAAGCAAAAATCATTTAGCCGAAAATCATGGAAGCGTCCATGATTTCTCTGAAAGAATGTACAATTAGCTCAATATTTTGATTTTTAAAATGCTCTTCTAGGGAAATAAATCAGTATCTGCCTGTGGATGATGTCATAATCTGACAGCCACTACCATATTTAATAGGCTTCAAGGGCTTCGATTAGCTGATACCGTGACGTCAGCATATGTCGTCACACCAACAGCTGACAACTGTGGCCTGCTGCTAAGGGTACATGTAGGATACATTTCAGGAAGTTTTTAGCTTTTCTGTACGGAAATTTTGAATTTCAAGACAAATTATATATAGAGTACCGTGTTTTCCGGCATGCTTGACAACTCGGCTATCTCAGTTAAAATCACGTTATAAAGGCGCCAAATTCCCTTTAAGTATAAATACGCAAGCTTGAAATAAAAATCAGACTTCTGAGTGGTGTAGTGGTTAGCATACCGGGCCGGAACTCCGGAGACATGGATTCGAATCCCAGCCTAGGAACATTTTTCCAAAGCTGCAAAATTATCACAGCCGATTAACTGATCTACCAATGCTGGGGTTACACAGAGACCTGACTGGCATGGAATGCCCCAGTAAAACAACTGCCGATAAATTAAGCATAAATACGCAAGCTTGAAAGGAAAATTCAGGCTCCTGAGTGGTGTAGTGGTTGGCATGTTGTTAGCATACCGGGCCGGAAGTCACATGTACCGACATGTGGTAAACGGAATGTGGCACCTTGATGAAATTCAAGACTGGACTGGTTTTACGGGCCCTCTTTATTTCAAATAATGTATTGTGCTCTGTTTCTGCTGCAAAATGACTGGTAAGCCCAATATCTAGTTTTATTTTATTTTTCTTTGTTAGAGGTAGTAAGTTTTCAAATCGAGCGTTCCAAGCATAGAGATTAACTATTACTACTGCTACTAACTATTACTACTACTATTAACTAACTATTACTACAGTCTTCTTCACGCACTCCATGAGTTCAATATTCAAAATAAATCTTTTCGGCTCGGCCTCTGTCGTTGCTAAAACCATTCACTCGCAAGTTTAAAAACATCTTGCTGCCCATTACTTGAAATAACCTCCCCATTGCTTCGTGCGATTAACCTTGCTGACCCTCACCTACAAATTATAAACTCTCTCATAAACTTCTGTAGATGCGGGCAAAGTTGTCATGCACAGAACGTCTAATAAAAAGTCTTAATCGTCATGTAATCGGTTTGTATTTCAAGGTCACCCCAAATGGAGGTCAAGGTCAAAGGTCACCGGTCAAGTTTAATGACCCCAATATTCCGGCCAGATGGCGTTACTTAGCATGGCGTATGTTATGCTACGACTTCATAGCTATTTAATGTCACGGGCAAAGTCACAGCTCTAGGTAAATTCTTTTTCAAGGTCAAGCCCTCATTTCCCGCTCAAAGGCCTCTATAGTGTAAATAGGCCAGCTATATTGTAAATTATTGGTAATGTGTCATATTGTTACGTCATATATGTCATAGTGGTAACTAATTTTCCCTGATGGCACCCGGCACAGTTTAGCATCAAGCCCTGCCCTGTCGGCGTTTTAGATCAGCTAGGGAGCTAGTCTGGATCAGCACCTCGATAAGGAGACTAGCAGACGATTATGGAATCCAATTTATGAGGTTCTGGCAACTGTGTCATGCTGACGGTCAAGATGGCTACAAGACCTTTGACTATAAACGAACTTCACAATCTTTTCAGATGAGATGGAGCCTCAACTGGCAGAATACCTTCAGCACACGTGCAAAATAAACCATGGGTTTTCGGCAGTCGCAACCCCAAGATTGGTGTAACAATTCCCTGAAAAGAACGAATTGGAAATGTTCGAAACAAAGCAGTTTAATTAAATAATAATAAATTATTTTTATTGAATTTGATTAATCAACAATTTATGTGAACCCTGCTCTAATGCGGAAAAAATCAGAAGTTTCGTGTGTGATTTTTTTAGAAATGCTTCTCCTGCGGATGAGAGGGGCGCTTAGGGGGAAGGAGAGGGCGCAGTTTGCTGGTGAGGTGTTAGTAGAGAACTTGAAAATTAGTAGACTTTGCGGTTTATTTGGGGGAAAATAGGAAGGGGCATGAGAGGTGCCGGAGGACGGCCTGTATCAACACCTACAGATGCCTTAAATTATATATATATTAAACCGCTGGTTTTTATTTTAAATTCACAACATGTTACTTGAAAAAAATCGCAATACGGTACTAAAAGGGCACAAGGAATTGAACAGATGGACTGCTTTTATAATCTGCTCTAACGGTAATATTCCTATCCTAACGATAACTGTTTGAGCTTGAGATCATATTCAATAGTTATCTACGTACAGTTTGGTTACCAGAGTTTTAAAGAAGCTCTTACTTAGTGGCACGTCTGCCAGGTCTCTAATATTACTAGCTATAATTTTGTTCCATGCCTTAGGGGCTGATACAAAAAGGAGAATTTTCGGTACATTGTCTGGGCGTATGGGACTACAAAATGTTGGGCGTTTCTGGTACTGTGCCTTGATTGATCCATGTGGGTCCAAGTCAGCCTTTCTGACAATGCTGCGGGAAGTGAATTTTGAGCAAGTTTATGAAGAATTTCTAATTGTGAGACTTGTACTAGATCTTTTAATTTTAAAATTTTGTATTTTTGCGCCGCTTGGTCACATTGTAAGGAATAAATATTTCTGACGTTTAGTACGTGTCTTTGATCAGTTTTATAAGACAATATTCGTGCACAAGAACTTGCCCCGTGACCAGTAACAACTTAACCCGCAGTGGGTGCATGTTGAACATTTTGGCTTTGGCTCACGTTTTCAATTAGTATATGTTTTTTCAAACTGGAAAGAAAACAACTGAAATAATCAGATAATGAATAAACTATCGAGTAACACCCGCTTGATACATATCATAGCGATATTTTGGAAGATACAGCTCGACCCGAGAAAATTGTATCATATGACCCCCTCCTTACCTACCTAAATTTTCAAAACTGGCCTAAGAAACATGCTTCCTACAAACATATGATGGAGACGAGGAAGGACGACGAAATGTTAACATGCGCCTGACGGGGCAGGTGCGACAGTAATCATGGTCGCCTAAATAAAATAGTTATTTTTTAAAGGAAAAAAATATAAAAGGCACAATATATCGGAAGAAGTTGTG
Organism: Lepas anatifera; assembly: GCA_034440635.1. Lineage (NCBI taxonomy): Eukaryota > Metazoa > Arthropoda > Thecostraca > Lepadidae > Lepas > Lepas anatifera. Next base: position 195,873 of record JAOTON010000202.1, read on the forward strand.
AATTAAGTGTGGTATTTTTTAAACCTTCTACCCAAAATTTTGTGGAATTTCCCACTGGGAATGACGTATATCAAGTGCACGAGCGCCTGAAGATGATATTTTTGACTTAATAAAAGCAAGATTTAAGGTTCAATTTTCTTCAAACGGGTATAAGGATTTTGATTGGCAGTTCCTCTTTAGTAGTAATAGTTGATATCTATGGTTCCAAGGCACTGGGAAATTTGGTAATGTTTCGAGTCGCGATAGATCTCTTAACATATGCAAATAATAGTTAGGGTTTAACAACTCATCAACTGCCAAGGTATACGGCGTCGCCAACTCTCACCCTGTTAGGAGAGATTTTGGGATCAGATCGCCTCATTAAGAGGCTCCGCCGGGACTTTAACACGGGATCCGTGGCTGAGGAGATTTTGAGGCTTTCCATGAAGCCTTCCATCACTCTCTTAACATATGCACGCCACAGATGAGAAAGAATAAAAATGAAGGGGTTTAGCTAAAAAAGATGGTGTTATGACAAAGAACACTCGTCAATTTCTGAGAGTTTTCTGGATATATTAAAGCATATTTCACATTTCAAACTAATTTGGAATATTTCCAGCAGACCCAGCAGTGGAACCATGGAATAAATATGTGGAACAATCCCCTCGCTCCTGTGTGACGTCACTCATGTGTGAAGAAATATCCCTTGAACGTACCTTTAAATAAATGTGTCTTGCTTCGGTCATGAGCCCTGTTCCAGCTGTCAGCACAGTTTTGTCAGCACCAATCAGCGGGCTGCGTTGCGCCTACGTCACAGGACTGTAGCCTCTCCCCGGGAACTAGTTCTAGAGGTTTTACGGGATGATGGCCTGCTGTTTGCGCTGATGAAAAATAGTAAGTGCACGAAGTGGCAGCCTAATATTTTTTAATGGCATAAAGGTTTAATTTTCCTTTGCTTAGCACAAATAAGAGGCGATTATGGCGCTGATGTTTCTTTTCTGGAGGAGAGGTTAGAGGTCCTGCTGACAAAACTGTGCTGACAGCTGGAACAGGGCTATGGTCTTGACGATATAGCGTAACTACGTTCATTATTACGACCTGTGTGGTACGAAGGCGACTGTCCCTGTAATACACAAAATATAAATAAAGATTTAGGGAAAATACCGATCTCCAATATCATTTGTCTTATATGATATGAATTTTATGTATGTTTATTAAAATACAGAAAATACTTTAACGCGCATTGACGGGGGCGGGTACCCGCCCCCATCGGGTTTTTCGGCGACAGCATAAAAACAGCGGTGCGTAGCGTGCCGTACTTGGCATACCTTTTTCTCATCTTTTTTACAATTTTTTGTCTCAAAATTTCAAGGTCAGGTCATCTCAGGTCAGGTCACCAGTACAGGTCAAGTGACCTGACCTCAAAAAAAGTTTAAGATAGCATAAGTCGGAACAGCGTTAACTTGCCCGATTGAAACTCCTATCACATAATGGGCCCACCGAGTTCTCTAAGATCTGTTCCGGTATTTTTTATATCGATGCCCTAAGGTCAAGTACGGGCTATGACCTCTCCATTGGAAATACATGGGAAACAATGGTTTTAACTGAATAACTCAGTAACGGATGGTGATAGAGCATTTACTTTAGCTGCATTAGATTTGCCCTGTCTCTGCGGTTCTAATGATATGCATTTTATATAATTTGACCTTGACCTGACCTCAGGTCAGGTCAAATCCTTGATTTGACCTAGCAAGGTCATATTATATATCATTCGATTCGGCTTGCTGCAGGTTCCAGTTGTTTTGCTCTATCTTTACTTGTTCAGATGTAATCACCAAAAACCTTAATTTACATGTTATCCCTAAGACGGCATGTTTTGACCTCTAGTGACCTTAAATGTGACCTGAAAAAATGCTTCATATATTTTCGATGAAGAAGTGGATGAGCTAACCAACACCGTTTACCGTTTTTCGCTACCTAGCGTGGTTCTCGAGATCTGAGGGGGGGCGGGTACCCGCCATCCCCCGTCAAAGCGAAGTGGGCTCAGACCCCCGTCAATACGCGTGTTAACAATAAATAAAATAAGGAAACTGGGACATTTTTGTGTACTTAATGACCTGGGTCACATTAAGAAAAAGTTCGCGAGCTCACATGATCAATATGCAATACAAAATATAGATTAAGTTTGTGGGTCGTAATTGCTTGTAATTTCTAAGTCGATTCATGTATTATTTTGATATATTTTGATGAATTCTAGTTTGGGTTACGGGCTTTCTCTGTTTGGTGACCGCGTAAAAATTCCCGAGTCTATAGCTCAATAAAAGTTGATCAGATTGAGCTTAAAACATGGCAGCTGAATTCAGAGGCCCAAATTAGCCCGTGTAGAAATTTATAAAAAAATCGGTGAAAGAAGGGCTTTGTAGTTGAAAACTGTTATCAATTTTTCGTGGAATGTGTCGGGCTCTGACCTCAATACGACTTGACCAAAAACTGACCTGTATGATTGTTATTTTCCTTACCAGGAGCTTTTAGATGGCGGATACAATTTCATTTAGCTCTTCAATGGGCCGAAGGAAACACGGGTGTAAAATGATACTCCCAGCAGGATTCTTGTTGAGAATTTAACGTCAGGGGCTGTAGTGGGGTGCGGGCTATAGAAATACGATCAGTTAGAGGTCATTCAGGATCACAGCCCGACCTTCAATGGTTATGTCCATGGGCGCCGAAAGCGGGGGGACGGGGGGACGCATCCCACCCTGTTGGACAACCAGGGGGGACGTTCCCTCCCCCAAAATTGGGTCAATGGTCATTAATGCTGTCAGGTACCGAACATGCTCAAAATTAGCTTCCCCGGTCAGCACCAGCTCGGATCCGTCCCCCCCTTGCGAAAATTCCGTGGCGGCGCCCCTGGTTATTTCGCATAGTATTTGAATCATTGGGTCAAATCAAACACATTTTTGACCCTAGAGGTTTTATAGGTCTAACTGTTCCCGAGTTATGAGTGACTTCCTAAATGAGCCTAAATTTAACCCATTTTGGTGCTTTCAGTTTCATTTTTTCTTTCAGTTTCAATTTTTCGTATCACCGCTAGTTCCCAAAACCGTAGGGTGAGGGGGCCAGATCGGACCCACCAGGCAGTGGTGGGTGGCGAAGAGAGTCCAGGCATTACCGGGATATGCGTTGCTATTTTTCTGCTATTTGCTGCATTTTAACTGGATGACTGGAAGGTCCCTCCAGCACTTACATAAGTAATAGAACGTATGTTTATGTTTCGTCATAGCCTTCCACAGGAGGCAAGACGACATCACAGGCTGCAGCGGATCGTTGAGACAAGGGAGATGCTGATGCTCTCATACAAGTAATTGAGCCAGGCGGCTGACAAGCTGACTGTGCACGCTCCCCTGAATGTGTCGGACGAACAAAACGCACATGCTTCAATAAAAAATAGTCTTAACCGAGAGAGAGCATTGATATTGCGTAGCAAATTGAACCACAGGATGATTGAATCGTTTTCGAGTTCGCAAAATGGTGATAATGCGTGGCTTAGTTCAGGAGCTTTCTTGCTAAAGTCAATTCCACAATGTTCGGGAGTCCCATTTGTGCCAATCCACCAGTTCTGGGAAGCTGCCACATAAATCTTATCTGTGCAGTTGAACGCAATTCCCTGTGAAAATGCTAAGCTTCTGCGAGATCCGGCACTTATGCAGAGGTCGGAAATATTATTTATTTTTCCCAATGGAGGCAGATCTTACTCCAAGATAAGGAAGTTTCCTGAACGAAAAGGGCTTTTGAAGGCGCTCCAGAGAGAAGAGGATAGCATATGACATGAGTAGATTAGGGACCAGATTGATATATTTTGCCACAGCGGAGCGATTACTTACGCATCAATGGGCACAAGTTCCAGTTTTGAAACTATGCAATCTTCGGTTTCCTCTGGATTTTCAGCAACTACTTTGGGCAAGATCAGGGGTTTTCTGGAACCTGTCTATATGCCATGGCCTTATTCGTCATACGTGTCATCGAAATATCTTCGGTTGTTCACCTAGAAAGTGAAACGTGTGAGCCAATGACACCTCTTACTATGTATAAACTGGTGTAGTGTAGTTTATACGCGTGTACGTGTATACGTGTAGTGTAGTGTACGCGTATTCAAGAACCTCGCTGTTATGTCGAAAGTTCCTGATTGTGAAGGATAATACAATATCAATAAAAATATGACCAATGATAGTTGAGTTCGGAGTTTATTTCCAAGTGGTCCGCAATCGTTTTTTTGCGAAGCACTCCCTGGTTTCGTAGTTGGAATTTGTAAACATGATCCGAAATTGTTTATGCTGTTTGTTTGGAGTGTTGAATAATGGTTACCAATCTGTTCGTGTTTTCCGTCAGAACTTTTGATTCATTGATATTTTGGCAACAGGCAGGGCAACGAACAGACGGTAGTGTCAAAGAGTGACGTGAGACATAGTGCATTGTCGAGTAGCGGGCGACGTAAGCGTTTTAGTCGCCTTCCACGCCGAAATGGAACCGTTTCACGCTTCTCCGTGTCCCCCAGTAGAAGCCGACAGGTTACGCTCACCTAGTGTATTTCCTCAATTATATCCATAAATTACAAATCATCTGAAAACAGCTGTCAGAAAATCTTCCAACATGTAACACCGTCGAGATATGCACCGCCGCCGGCGTCGGCTATTGGACAGCTGAGTGAGATGCGACGCGGCCGCTCAGTTATTGCGCCGTCGTGCAAGTGGTGGGCAGCTAGCTATCTCACATCTGGCTAGTCCAGCAGCCGAACATGCCGGCCGTCTCCGTGTCATTGACAGACCACCAGCCTGCACACCCAGACGTGCTGAAGATCTCCCGTAGCGTCTGTGCCGCAGCGCTGAGTTGAATTCGTGGACGGTTGTTGTCTTACATTCACATTGTGTGCCGACTCACGAAGGCTTGTCTTAGCTCAAGTTCTTCAATTGAGTGAAAACGGACAGGCCCGCAGCCTCGCCCACCGACTCGCACACCACCGAAACTGTTTCGCTCCTGACAAGGTTACTTATCTAGAAAAATACATTCTATTGGGCAAACAATAAGCTCACGACGCCGATTGAATACACCAAAATTTACAAAAATATATCACAGACTGGGAGCCGGCGAGGACAGCCGCTGTGGGCTGTGGTTCGCCAGCCCCATGGAGATCGGACCGATGGCCTGTCAGTGCCAGGACCGCCGGGAGGGAGGAAGGTGTCCGCTGGTCCAGCCAGTCCGAACACAGGTGCAATCCGAGCACCTCTGCCACATCACGAGCGGAGGCTGGCGACCCGCGCTCAGCCTTGGAAGCTCGCCAATACAAAACACGGCACAGGCACGGCACATCTACTATGACTGTGTGAGGGAGAGTGACTGGGTGGTGACCCACCAGAGGGTGCACACGTACAAAGACAAAATGAGCGGGCGGCAGTGACCTGGCGACAGCCGCAAACCGCGCTGCAGGTCATGCCGCAGGTCAAGGTACTCGCCTCGTTGCTGGCCTTCGTCAGAGGCTAGCTGGAGGCTAGCTGGTAGTTGGAGGCCCAGCTAGAGGCTAGCTGGGCCAATTGGAGCGGCTGGTCAGCACAGTGGAATCGGATATGAAAACAAGTGGTTACGAGCTTGACGACGAGTATGACTTGCCCGGTCAGGACACTGACATCAAACTCAACCGTCTCAAAAGAGATACGGTTGTATCGAGGTTGTCTGCGACGCAAAAGAATGCAACATCACATCGATGAATCCTCGTCGGAAACTTGGGTAAGACAACAACGTCTGAACAGCGACCATCACAGCACAACAAGAAAATCGGTGTCACTCTTCCCCAGCCGGAACAGCGCGGAAACACACACAAAGTACGACATTACATCGATATGGCGGTGCTCGGCATCCCCTGAGCACCAATGGAAATGACTGTGAAATAAATAACCAGTCTTATATGATCAGTAGACTAGGACATGACGACGACCCGTGCTGAGTTTGTGGGCGCACCAGCGGCGCTTACGAACACTTGCACTCGTCGGCCACCACGTTTTCCCAAAAGGTGAGTTTGGGCCTACCGGCCTGGTCCAGATGGACGATGGCGAGCGGACTGAGCTTGCTGGGCACGCAACACGTGCGTGGCACTCTCCGCCCTCCGGACCGTTTCCGCTTCTGGTAGATCCAGCCCTGCAGCAGCGCGTGGTCGCTGGCCACGTTGTAGGAAGGCGGACAGCGGCCGCGGCAGTAGTAGGCGCTGAACACCTTCGGCTTTATAATAAAGTCGAACCCGCCCAGTTCCTTGAAGTTGACTTCCATCTTCTGACGGCAGCACTTTTTGCGCGGTCCGCGCTTGCAGTCGAGAGGCCGTCCGCGCCGGAGTGAGCTGAACAGATCACCAGCGCGCTTAGTGCGCCGCACCATCTTGGTGTGCAGCACCAGTCGGGGAGCGGTCTCTGCGTCTTCTTCTCCTGCCGCCAGTCGGACGGCGCCCTGGCAGCGTCGACACTCCACCTGCAGGCCGTGGTTCCGCTCGGGCCGCGCCTGCCACTGTTCGGCCGCCGCGCTGACGTTGAACTCGTGCCAGCCGCTGGAAAAGACGGTGACGTGCTGGAGGCGGCGTCGGCGCGGCAGCGGACCGGTAGACAACAGCTGGTACACAGTGAGCCGCACTGGGCGGGCCGGGGCCTCGGTCAGCGGATGGAGGTAGAGCCGCAGCGTACCGCTCACCACTCGCTCGTGGGCCTCCAGACCGGCTGAGGTCAGTGGGAAGAAGATGTTGATGCCGGAGGAGGTGCGGGTTCTCGGTGACGTGCTGTCGCTAGCACCGCTGCTATGCTGCCAGCCTGGAACAGACGGAGAAGTTGGTCAGACCAGTCCGTGGTGCTCTCAGACAAGGTTTCTACACTTCGTGGTAGAGTTCATTCGTTCGCAAACAGATGTAAAGCAATTGATCCCACGATTTCATGAAGTATGTGCAATGCCATCCAATTCTAGATAATCATTCAAGCTTGATGCGTTGAACATTTTTGCAAGCTGCATGCTTATCAAACTGGTTGCATCACTGAACCGTCATAAAAAGGCTTCAAGGTCATGACAAAAACGTGTGCTCGCTTGATGATGATGATGACATATTGCACCGCTCTACAGCGCGGCCTCAGAATGGATGTGGGCCTGACCACTAATCAGCCCCCGTCTGGCCCGGGGTCGGCGTCGGCGGTCCCGTACCGTTACTTTCGTGAGCTGCTAGCAAGGTCGATTACAGATATCGGTCATGCAGCTTGGCAACCGATCCGAATCGTACACCAATGTACCGTTTTCTCCCTGCCGCTGTGTTTTTGTGTCTCTACCTATCGGTCTGCTCAGAGGCACCCGTGTTTCTGTGCCTGTATGTGCCTCTTTGTCTTCCTCGTTCATCGCGTGTTATCAGAAGTCGGTGTTTTCATTTGGTTCGGGTTGAAGTCAGTGACGGCGGAACGTCCGAATTTAAGATTACGGCGGGGGGGCACTATGGGCTTTTCATTTTCAACCCGTTTCTTTCCAGTCAACGCCATAGGATTAGTGTTAAAATTTCTTATTTAAGGGGATACCCCGGTCCCCCCAAGTTCCACCGCCAGTGGTTGAAGTCAGTTTCTTAAGTTTAATGACTCACCTTCGCAGCTTACAGCGAAACAAATCTACACTAAAATGCCTATGGTTTTGATTGAACTCAACAGTAACTGGCTGCATTATTGTTACTTTTCTACGGTTCGTATTCGCTATATCCTGCTGGCGCTCCTATGCCATTGTGAGGGAGAGCCCGGATTGACCCATGCCGGTACAGCTTTACTGAGAAATTGTCGTGACTCTGTTCCTTTTCACATTAATCTGTCCGACTTGAGCCAAGGCTATTTTATTCTTGAGCCGTTTCCCCTAGAATGTCCAAGGCTATGTACCTGGGTGCCACTCAAGGGTGACTCCGCATGAACAACTGTAAACTCCGACTACCTGACTGAATTAATAACAGTAGAATGTAGGTAACCCAGTTTTACATCTATCTGAAACTGTTTGCCCACGAATTACTCATATTCGTCGAACCATTTTCAGTCGTTTATCTTTTATCTGACAGAACCGATGATCGGTTATCTGACCGAACCGAGAATATATTGGGGTCGTATTAGCTCTGAGTCTCTGATACGCTGACACTGACTCAAGTACGACTCAGACAAATTTTTGGCTGTGCGAGAACGTTTTCTAGTTTTGAATTGCCAAAACCGCAGGATAAAGCAGGTGAACAATCAAGCGTAAGTATAAAAACACGCTTGCCTGTATTTGGCTCGTCAAAATTTGACTCAGGGAGTCGGAGTCTACTCTCGCTCATATTGTCTTGTCCTTGAATCGTCACCAGGCCTGGGTACAGATTCTAAAAACGGACTAAAGGCAGGTTCACTCATTCTGCAGGCTTCACCCTTACACACTTTTGGCCGAACTGTCAACCACCAACGACCGATTACTGCACATTTGATTTCTAATTTTCCAGGTAAGCTGGATAAGAACATCCGAGAGCATATCGAGCAATGTTGCAGAACTTGAACTAATCCTTTTTCGCATAGCTCGGAGACTGACTGGCGTAACGGATGACGTCATACTCTTGCTGCACGCAAGGGACGTCCGGTTTCGGTGTTAGCACTCGGGCAGTTTACACTGCTGATCAACGCCCAGCTAATTTGACCCCGCAGTCGCCGCCGTTATATTCGATAAACAGTTAAACCAAGAACTGTGTTCTGATGTGGAAGGAGTATACTTTGTTGCTCAAGTTTGGTTAAAGTTACTATGTCGAAAATTGGGTTAAAAAAACGAGTGGTCCCTTTTCAAAACGCCTGAAAACATAAGCATTACCGAGTGTGTTAGCTCCGAAAGATTTCAACGCCTGCTGAGTCAGAAGGCGCTCCCTACATACATCAAATAATTATTTCTATTTTTGGTGAGGGATTTCCTAGTCAGTGATTTGATAGGCAAAGCCAAACCAAGCTTAGTGCAAATACCAACGTAATAACCAATTTGCGCTTGTTTATGGCCTGGTAACTCGGTGGGGTTTTCCGTGCTCATTTCATCAATACCTCTCAGACGGAACCATATTTTTTGTCAGATTCACGGTTGGAGTCAGCCAGTCTTCCCCGGAACCGCCAGCCCAGCCGTCCCCAATAGGACTGATCAGGATTACTCCACATCATTGACGTCGGCCAGTTCCAGAACCATCCGGCATGGTAACAGTTATAGTTGTGAAGTAAATATTCTAGGACTTCTTGGCCAGAACAACATGGAAAGGTTGGAGCTTTCGGCTATATTGTACATGCCGTCATCCGCGTTACGGTTTGGATGGGATCAGAAAATGCCCTTAGACAGTCAGATACATAAATAACGAATGCAAATCAATTTTAAGGAAATTTGCAGGACATATAAATATATATATATGTATGTATATATATATATATATACATAATATATAGTTCTAAGTTCTTAATTTTTGTAATCGATAAGTTCCAAAACATTCACTTAATCTCATATGCCTCCATTCATGGTATTTGGAGAGTTACATTTCTATAGATGATAAACACCTGATATTTGTTTTCTTTAATTTCTGAAGCTTATGTCGGCGATATTAGGAAATCGTATTTCAATATACGTTTTACAATATACAGTACAAGTAGGCAATATGTATATTGGTCATCATTTACATTGGTAACGGGAACCCCCAAGACATAATAAGGAACAACGGGGTGTAAACTTACCATCGCAATCAGGTGCGCTCTAAAACTCCAGGTATGATGATGAAGCATCATTGGTTTGCAGACCACTAATGTTCCATTGAGCAGTAAAAGTACAACAGAAACATGCTAACTATGTAGTGCATAGATGCATCGCGTTCACAGAATCCAGCCTTCAGAATGTTTGAGACATTGAAAGAGTGGAATACATTTCTAAGACTTCATTAGTAGACCTTGGATATCCGGCACAATGACTGAATTACGCAGCAGGCGACGGCTGTGACCTTACGTAAAGAGCATAAACAGGTGCTCTGAACTAGCTCGGGCATGGTTATCCCAATGACGTCACTGGCTTAAGGTAGCGGCTGGTGCGGTATGGCCGGCGTCCCGCACCGGTGAGCTGTCAATCTGTCAACCTTGCGCCGGCTTTAATTAAAGCTATATCTGTGTGGGAACAATGTCTGCGAGTGCAATCAACGACGGCACGATCCAAAATCCTGTCCAGATCTCACATCCCGTTGCCAGTGTTCGGCCACTAAATATGAAACTGTTGTGACTTTGTGAACGGAAATGTCAGAGGCACATTTTTCTTACGAGTTTGACAGATGTTCCGGTTGGATAAACAATTGGCATTTGCCTTAGGTTTAGCTGGCTTCACATGGTCGAAAGTTGTAGAGATAATTTCCAACTTTTTTGCTGCATACATTTTCAAAGTACTGAAAATAGCAATAAACAACTTTCGGATACAGGATTTCCACAAGCCGAACGTTTTTTTTTACATGGTACAACCTAAATGACTGGGTCCTTAAATCATGTCTACAGATAGTTAATATTGAGCATGTCCTCCTTTCCACGGAGGCTTGCCGTTAATATTCGGCAATGGTTGCCTGTTCATATATGATAAGGCTTGTCTTGTTGGGACAGCGCCACTGAACGGAAATTCCATGCTTTATTAATACAGGGTGACCCAAAAAAACGGGCCCCGACATTCATATAGCCATAACGTCAATATTTTATCGATTTAAATAAAACTTTGAGCATAAATGCGTTTTTGTGTGTTGAGTAAGATACCAAAATATCAAAATAATAGGATATAAACATTTTGTTCCATAATACATGTTCTAGACATCCTATTTTCTGTATCCGTGCATTCTCAAAAATCGACGAAAAGTCATGATAAGTGGTCGGTGTAGTGTCCTAGATATTTCCCAGGGCTGCATTTCTTTAGCACAGGAGTAATCCTGGACTCTTTGGCTACACACAGTCCTTTTTGCAGTCCGAAAATAAAATATTTAAGGGGTTTTCAGGGGAGGTAAAGAGGGACTGTTTTACCCCGCGCACCAGATTTCTCAGGCAAGGTGGCCCTCAACCCCTGAAGTTCTCTTCAAGCTCGACTATGCACTTCTCTAGGCATCCCAAGTGACTTGGATTGGTTTCATTATCTGCATTGAGGTTCTCTTAGGCTGCATGCTTATCGAAAAAGTCCCGCAATTTTTATATTTAATTTGCGGAGCGTTTAAACTTTGTAAGTACAATGCAAAAAAAGCACAGATTAAGAAAATAGGATGTCTAGAATATTTGATATGGAATAGAGAGTTGTAGTTCTATTACTATGATATTTTGGCATCTGACTTAAGACACAAAAGCGTATTTATGCCCAAAGTTTCATTAAAATCCGACGCAAAGCATTGACTTGATGGCCTTTGGAACGTTGGGGCCCGTTTTTTTGGGTCACTCTGTATGCTAAACTGTTAACAGCTCATATTCATTAGACTAGGCTTCTTACTTTAGCTAACAGAAAGAATATCTTTCTTGGCTTAAAATATTTAATGTGAAGGCTTTTTGGATATAGTGACCTATTCCAATAATGTTCTTCGTGTATTTTCTGAGTCAGATTCAATAACTAGTCATAAATTTGACTTAGCAAAAGGGTCATGTACCCATGATGTTGCCTGTTGATTAAAATATCAAATATACCCTACCCCCTGTCCAACATTCTGGGAATGTATTTACCTGTAATATGAATAATGACCAACTTCTACTTCTTTTTGCAAATCAGCTTTGCTCGTGGTAGCGATCAAATTTGTCCTGCGACGGCAGTCGGGAAGTAATCAAGACCAGTTTTAGCTCTCACTGCCCGGTGGTATCGGGCGGCTTTATTTTCAATCTGGGCTCTCCGTGTTGTTTCCGCGCTCTGGCCGTCGACTGCGATATTGGCCGAGGAGCTGCTGGCTGGCTTCGACGGTGGCGCCGGGCGTGAGGCGGGGAGGGGGAACGAACAGCTGCCGGGCATTGCCCCTGAGGCCGTTATGTCAGAGAACTCGCTAATCAATCGTCGGCATCACGTGTCAAGTTTCAGGGTGTGCTGACAACACAGATCATTTTGCGATCATGTCAATGCTAGTTAAGGTACCATTGTTTTTCCGGGGTAAATAGTATCGGCAAAATAAGTGAAGTGACCCAAGTTAAGTGAAGTGAACTCAGTAAAACTGGACTTTGTAAGGCGTCTGTTGTGCCAAGAGTAAAATTCCGACCTAAGGCTGCCAAGATTCTGAACGATGAAACACACAACCAATGTTTAGACATAAAATGGGTGCCCATCTCACTGCAGCAGTGATTTCATACCTGCATGTTTTATGTATGTTGTATATTTTCATATATACTCTCTCCAGTAGTCCTGTGATATATCGTAGGACTACTGGAGAGAGCCAGTCACATTAAAATGAGCTATTCAGGACAAAGCAACGATGGATATATCATCGCCAATGAATGTCCCCCCTCAGGAGGTACTGACCTGGTACATACTCACCGCGGATACATGGGCAGTTTCAGTACGATCCATTTACCTACTGGCCACGGGAATGGACATACGACTCATACAAACGGGAGTCTGCCTTCGAAACTCCCGGTCACATAAGTCGACGAGTCCGCTCCCACGGCGGGTACGTTAATAGAGCGCACTGAAGCTGCTCATGTATCCAGGGTTATTGTACCATCTCAAACTCAAAGTCTCGACACTCAACCAGTATGTATTTAACGAGGCACTCCGGCGTCTCGCTACTATCACTCCGCTTTACTGAGTTTGTGCCCACTTACAACTGCGCTACTATTTTGGGTTTTAACATCCGCAAATGTATGCCCTTAGTACAAAGTTGTGGGTTTGTGGTTTTGGTACAGGGGCATTGTCTCCGGTGCGCCGATATATACCCGACACTCGCCAGACCAGGACACCCAGTACGTGTACCCGCCTGAGCCTATCCTCGGTGAGGTCTCATCCCATCTGTGGGGACTCAAAAGTGCCACCTGTGACGACGGTTTCGACACTGCGACAGAGTACGGACTCCATCAGCGAGCCCGACCTCTCAAGCGAGCTGTTGACAGCTAACGACTGATTTAAAGCTGACAGAAACAAGCCAGGTGCCATTTGCATAGTCAGGAGCTACACGGGCGGATATTGGACTGCGTCACCCTGAACCGTTGGTACGTTTCTTTCCGCCTGTCGGCCCGTGGCGTGTCGCAAGTGCATTACAAGATCATTAACGCCGGCCAAAACTGCTGCGATGACAGCCGCGCGACAATACGAGGTTACGCCGGCTAACTTCGTCGAACCCGGGTAGACAATGTGCGACAGCCAGTTTCGGCGAACGGCACGCGCCTGCCCACGCCTCCAGCGACGACCACCCACTGCTGGAAAGCACACAGGCGTCTCCACCGGACCCGACTGTCCGCTCCATGGGGGCGTGACCAAAACTCACGAACGCGTACAACGGCCAGCGCGACTTTCTATGAAACTGGGCCGGCGCAAACAACAACACGGCCGCGTGCACGCCGGCGGGGCGCGCCGGCGGCCAATCTGGATTCGCGGAACCGCCGGCGGCCGGTAGCCAGAACTGTTTATCGGGGGCCACCCCGCCGTGTACCAACGTTCGTACCGATCGATGGCGTTCGTCGAAAGAGGCGGTGCCGACTGCGGCGCCGTCGGTGACGGTGAATCAGGCCGAACAGGTGATCAAGCATGTGACAGCTGAGCCGGCTGGGGCAGGGAACAGGGCCCAGTGGAGCCGGCACTGTCAGAGAACCGGAACACCAGCTCAGTGGTGGAGACACGCCGCCTCCAGACCGGTCATGGCCAAGCCTGCAGCCTGTTCTGATGCTGCACACCTCAACAGTAATATAAATCCCGAAACGAAGCATTCTTGTCCTGGTGTAGGCAGGAATACCTGGCACACGTTTTCTAGATAGGGGCTCCGATGATGTATTCAAATACCCTAAGCTCTGCCGCGGAGGTCTCATAAATCTGCAAGTCCGACACGGTTGAGAGAATTGAAGAAGCTGAAAGGAATGCTTATTACCATTATCATAGAAACCTGACAGGCGCTATTTTCACAATACGTGTGGTTTATCTTAATCTCCTGGCAATTGCCTCACTTGAAAACTAGTCTGCCATGGAGGTTACTCCATTTGATGATGATACCTACTTTACGTATAGATTTATCTACCCGTGAAGCCAGCCTTACGCATGAGCATAACAGGGTTCCTGCACTGTTTCATTCTATGATTCTTTATCAACTTATCAGTTTGTGGTATGGGCATGTCTGGAAAAGAACGAAATTCCAGCATGTTTGACCAATTCGCAGCATTTGTAGTCCTTAAACAGACCACGTCATCGGAACCTTGTCATGGTGGCAAGACTTACTTACTTTTTATTAGGCGTTCTGTGCATAGCACCTTTGCCCGCCTCTAAAGGAGTGTGTAGGAGAATTTTAGAATTTTGTGTGAGGGCAAGCTACGTTAGTCTGTTAAAGCAATGGGAGTTATTTCAAGTAATGGGTTGCAAGATGTTTTAGCTTGCAAATGGACGGTCGTGGCAATGGCATAGCCATGCCAAGGGAGGTCTTTTAATAAGTTTAGACCCGCAGAGTGCGAACGTTATTTCTGTGGTTGAAGACCTTAAATTTAGAGTTTGAAATTTAGAATTTGGAATTTAGAATTTAGAATTTTGTGTGTCAGCTATTGATGTCCGCTTGTATACGTTACTCGAAAACCTCCGTTAACTCAATAATTTCGTATTTTAGAAAGTGCGCTAAACACCTGGCCAGGGTGCCGCGAATTTACCCTGCAACCCGGAGGTGAAGTTTCAGCTCCCCTCTCCGGCTGGGCAGCCGCCGCGCAGAGAAAGAAGTGTGAGAGGATAGTTAGATTGTTAGTAAGAGTATAGGTGTGGTTAGTATAGACCCGCAGTGAAAGGTATCACTGCGGTGAAGAAATCTAACCTATCTAACCTAACCTGATTTCAAAGTTAGCCTAACATAACCTATCCTTAACCTACAATGAACCATTTAAAGGTTACAAAACTATTGCTTAAATTTCGAAGTGGATCATCTATGATTAGAAAATAGGCAAGTCCTACTTTGGGGGTGCACCATGCACCCTCCATCATATATACTGGGAGGGGTGATTTATAGAAACTTCTCTAGCCCAGAGTCCTTTAGGAATGTAAAGACTTTTTCGAGTAGCTCAGGATGGTCGTTACCGAGCAGAGTTTTTAGGTCTACAGGGATGTTTTGGATTCGGCAGTAATCTAGCATGGGTTGCCGATGGGTATTGTGCTGGGGACAATCGATGAGAATGTGATAGGGATTCTCCATTGCGTCGCAGGTACCACAGGTACCCGCGTTCCAATAGGCATTTAATTTTGTGTGTCCATTTCTGAGTCTGGTTAGAATAACCTCGCGCCGGCGACTCTTTTGGTTGGAACTGGGCCAGTAGCCGATGTTAGGCTTGATATAGAATAGGTGGGCGCTGTGGTTTGTAGTCCAGTCATTTTGAATTTGCTTCCGGATGGTGTCCTGGAGGAGAGCTTTGCTATCGTCTCCAGACCACGTTAAGGGTGCGATCTCTCTAAGTTCTAGGGACTTTTTTGCCTGCTCATCGGCCTTTTCATTTCCTTGAATTTTGCAGTGGCCCGGGATCCAAAGAAAAGAGACATCAGGGGTATCATCGATACCTTTCTGAATATCTGCTATAACGTGGTGGCTGGGGTTGACTACGTTACTGATGGCCTGCAGGACAGATTTAGAGTCTGAACAGATGACGGCTGAGTTGATATTTTGGGTTCTGATTATGGCTAATGCATTTAGGATGGCAACAGCCTCGGCTCTGAAGATAGAGCAGTTGTCCGGAAGTCTTTTCTGAAGGCAAATATTTTGTCCCCAGATGCCAAGGCCTACTTTTTCGCCTATTTTGGAGCCGTCTGTAAATATAAAGGTCTTGTCCGCGTTACAAGATCGGAACTCTAGGAATTTTTGGGAGACTTCTTCCTCTGAGAAGTCCGTTTTACGGGAAGTGAAAAGAAATTCCACTTTGGGCTCTTTTCGAGTCCAGAAGCGGGAGAGTGGGGGTTTGCCTATTGTCGCTGGCAGTGCAAGATTTAGGCTTTCCAGGGTTTTCGCTACTCTGTGCTTAAATGGGGGCCACTTCTGTAGAGTGGCTTTATTTGCTCGTCTGGGATGGGCAAAACATTGTTTTGCCGGGTGATTTTCGGTGGATTGAACCTTGATGTAGTAAGAAATAAGCTGGGCGTCGCGTCTTGTCTGTAGTGGGCACAGCCGCCCGCTATCAGTTAGCAGGCTGGTGATGGGGGATTCTCTGAGCGCGCCTGTGGCTGCCCGGATACTGGCATTTTGAACTCGCTCTAGTTTTAATTTATTGGTCTTGTTCGTCGAGTCAAAAACGAACGAATTATATTCGAGAATGGACCGAATCAGGGACTTGTAGAGCATAAGCAGGGTCTTTCGATCCCCGCCATACTCTGTGCCGCCGAGCATGCGGAGAATATTGACTCGCTTTTGATAGCTAGAGACGACTTTGGTGATGTGCTCATTGAAACTCAATCGGGAATCTAGGGTGACGCCCAAGAATTTGAAGCTATTGGTGCATTCAATAGGTTTACCCGAGATTTGGAGCCGTGGAGGGTCGTGTCTGGAATGCGCCCTGGCAAAGACAACGACTGATGATTTTTCCGCCGAGAGTGATAGACCCATTAAACTACACCAATTATTGATGTCGTTTAGGCTATCCTGCAACTGCGTAGTTGCGTGTTGAAATTCTGGTTCATTATACCGCCTGGTATTGATTGCCGTGGCTTTCCAAATGGTGACATCGTCCGCAAAGAGGGAGTAATTTATTCCAGGCGGTAGCTTTTTGGCGAATAGATCATTGATCATTACTAAAAAGAGGGTGGGGGACAGAACGCTACCCTGGGATGTGCCTTGGTCCTGGGTTGCCAGGTAGGAGAATGTGGTGCCACAACGGACTTTAGATTTTCGGTCCTTGAGGAAGTTTTCGATGAATTTTGCAAGGTGGCCACGAATTCCTAGTTTGCTTAATTTAAACAAAAGGGCGTCTTTTTGTACGCGATCGAACGCCGATTTAATATCTAAGAATGCAGTTATTGTTACTTGCTTTTTGTAAAAGCCATTTTGGATGTCACTGACTAGTTTCACCAAATTGTCAGTGGTGGCTCGCCCGCGCCGGAAGCCTGATTGCATAGCATCAAGCTTCTTTTCGAGGATCTCGTAAAGTCTAACGTTTACCATGCACTCGACAAGCTTGCTAGCACAGCTAGTAAGCGAAATTGGGCGATAACCTTTTGGGTCTGTTTTTTCTTTGCCAGGTTTTGGAAGGGGAATGATAATACTCTCTCGCCACGATGTGGGGAAAGAGTCGCTAAGAAACATGTTGTTAATGGCCGAAAGCAGGTACTTTAGTGCTTTTTGGCTGAGGTGCCTGAAGAAAGAGTAGTGAATTTCGTCAGGGCCCACTGCAGTGTTTCCACACTTGCTAATGGCGTAATTTAGCTCGGTCATTGTAAATGGTACATTATAATACTCTTGATTACCATAATTGATGAATGTGTGCTTTTTGCACCATTCTGCCTGGTCTTTGGAGCGCTGGCTGTATGAGTTATTAGCTGCGACACTGGCGTAATGATCAGCAAATTTATCCATGACTTCCTTAGGTTCGGTGATGGGTTGGCCAGCTATTTCTAGTTGAGGGAAAGGTCCACGGGGTGGTCGCCTCGCAGAGAAAGCTCTAATGGTTTTCCAAACTTGGGTGGTGGGAGTGAAGCGGTTGAATTTGGAGGCAAAAGAGTTGAAACTGTCCTTTTGAACCCGCTTGCACGTGTTTCGAAAGTGTTCTTTTGCTGCCCGAAGTGCGGATCGAGTAGGGCTGTGTGCCCTCCTCTCATATGCCTTGCGGGCTCTAATCATTTGAGCTTTGGCGTGTGCCGTCTCTGCGTTCCACCATGGGGCTCCGTTTTTCTTTCGGGGTCCCCTGGTTTTCGGTATTGCTACTTGTGCTGCTGAGCTTATGGCTCTTAGTATTAATTCAATGTCTGCCGAGTGTGGGTCACCTTCGGTGACCAGTGTGAGGTCGACCTCTGCCTCAAATTTTGTCCAGTCCGCTCGTTTTAGACTCCAGGAAGGGGTAAACAGATCAACGCGGTCGAGTGCTCCTTGGGGGACATTGATTTTGATTGGGAGGTGATCGCTCATGCCTGGGTTGTCTTCGACATCCCAGGTAAACAGTGACGCAATTCTAGGCGTGCAGCACGAAATATCAATGGCTGTGTCTAAATGTCCGCTTTGCGTTGCTTGGCGGGTTGGTGCGCCGTTATTTAGGATAACTAAATTTTGAAAACCTATTGCGTCATATATAATTTCACCTCTACGGTTTGGCGTGGCGCTGCCCCAGGATGGGTGGTGACCATTCAAATCTCCAAGTAATAACAAAGGCCCGTTTATTTGATTAAATAGTTGATCGAGTTCCCGATCCGTTGGATCAGGGTCGCAAGGAGATATGTATATTGAGACAACCGTCAATTGGACGGGTTGTATTTTCAAACTAATACCTACACAGTCCAGTGATGTTACCAAAGGCACGTGACTGTGTGGGATGCTATTTTCTATTAGGATGGCTGTGCCTCCCTTACGGACAGCAGCGTTTACGTTATGGCGATACCAAGAGTAACCCGAGATTTTGTATTTATCGTTATCTTTATCAGTAAAGTGGGTCTCTTGTAATGCTGCTAGTGCCGGTTTTTTCTCAGCAAATATTGATGAAAAAAGCGGGAATTTCCCGATAAGGCCATTTGTATTCCATTGCAGAATTGAACCCATGGTGGTTTTTAACGTTTGTGCTTAGGATGGTGGCAAGAATCAAACCACTTGTCCGCTAGTGCAGGGCGTTAAACCGCGGTGCAGGGGCTCATCTCGTCAGCTATGGAGTGAAACCGGAACCGAGCTTTACAGCATACGGTGCACTAAGCTGGTTGCGCTGGGTCGGTTCGGTTGTGACCTTTCTGAGTATGGGCACATCCGTCGTTGCGGTGAGCTCATTGTTCACAGGCGAGTGGATAGGCAGGGAGATGAACCTAAGCTCTTCGAGTCCGATGTAATCTCTAAATGCCTGATGGCCTTTGAAGCAGCCTTTGATGGAGGCAGGCTAGGTTAAGAGGAACATTTTAGTATATACCTGCGTATGACACTTTTCAGGCGTAAAAATAAGGAGATACCATTGTTTTTACATTTTTAATTCCTTTGGGTATTTACATGTATTTCATTTAATACGAAGCATGAACTATGTTAAACCGTCCATTTCATTCCAAGCCTGCGCAAGGGTTGCAGCAGCATTAATATTCCACTCGTGGTCACCTCTGACAAGGCCGAAAAGAGGAAGCCTATCCTTTCAGGGTTAACATGAGCAGCGGAGCGTGGCATACGCAACCCCCATGCAAATCTGGCGCCGCCAACTGCGTCGTGATCGGACCACAATGGAACAGCGTTCCAGCAAACTGCCTGTGAAACATTGTCATACTTTTTCAACTAGCCTGCTATCAAAACAAACAGTAGCAGCCACTGTGAACACTTGTGGCGGCAACTGCTAGTGACCCGGTTAGTTGGGGTGGGCCGGGTCGATCGATGTCGATCACGAGACGGCACGCACGCCCTGCTGACTCAGCGCCGGCAACGTGTGTCGGTACCGACGCGAGCCCGTCCTGGAGGATTTCCGGTGACTCATGACTGCCCGAAATTCGGGCCGCCGCTCAATGAAGTGTTCGTGACACGGGGCAGCCGTGCTGTGTCCGGCCATTTCCGGTGGTGTTTCGGCAAAGATGCCTGAGCTGATTCGGTGGACGGCCCAATAGCTGGTGTGCTTAGCTGGAACTGACAAAATAGTCGGAACCTTGGTCGGTGACGCTCCACTTCTGAGCTATAGCCGGAAGTGAGGCGACCTTCCGGTATTCACACATGAAAGCAAGTGCCCGCTGATGACGTCTTCAATTATGGATTAAGATATTGCATAAAACGCTATCATCTATTGCGAGTGACCGTCCTTCCACTGCAGGGAGCTGATGGATGCCGCAACGGATTCAATGTGGTGTTTTCTGCGAATGGTGTGCAAAAACTTTGAGATAGTGATTGAGTAGTCTGCAGCTATCTATAGCTCCTTTAACCTTCCATGCTCTGATGGTAGACTGGCCCGATGAATAATGCACATATAGATATAGAGATCTCTACAATGAGAACAGCTATGAAGAATCACAACCTACTTATGGCAGGTTTAGCTGCAGCGTCGCATACCTTTAATAAGAAAGGGGACGACCTTGATTCGAACATGTCTGGACTTGGTGAAAGGAGCGTCTGTCATTTGCTGTCTGTCTGTCAACGAGCCGAAAACATGCACCACAGACATCTACGCAGCTATATTGTGTTGTCGGTTCTTGTTTAACGCTGAAAGGGTCCCCATTACCAAAGCGGTCACAACTTCCCTGCTGACGAACATATGAGAAAAACATAAGGTGAACCCCCTGCCCAAACTATGTCACGCATTACATACACGGACGGCCCTAGCTCTCCCAGCCAAGGTGGAATAATAGGAACAGGGGTACGCTAATGGCTTAATCTCCGGCGGAAAAGGCTTGTGTGTTGGTACTAGCTCGCAACGGGGAATCACCACGCGTTGGAGATCTCCCCACGTACAATTGGCATTGTTGCCGAGAACTGCAGGAGCTGTTACTTTGGATGATGCGTGAAACCGACCACAAAGGCGGCCCGTCATGAAAGCAGAATAGTCCAACAGGCAGCAGCAAAAACCTTCGACCTCCAGACAAAATGTAACAGATGATCCAAGGCCCGAGACATCCCCGACGTTTTCTTTCCAAAGTCGCTTGTGAATTCGATGGGACCGGTAAAGTCCCGCCATTTTCGCTGAGTTAACACATCTTCCTCAAGATAGCTTTGTGTTGATGGCCGAGACACGAATTGGCCGGCGTCGCAGTCGCTGAGGCAGCCATGCCGAGAGTTGGGCTCTCCTCAGGTGCGCTGGAGCGTGGAGACCAGGTAAACGATGCTGCCGGAGACTTCACCACCCGCCTTAGCACAGCGGCGGCGGCGCCGCCACGCCGGAGGCTGCGGCGACTGCGACGGCACGCAGGCGGGTAACACCCGCACACGCCAACAGCCGGTCCCGGCCGGTCGGCCAGGTCGGCCGCGTGGTGGTGGCCGGCTAGCGAAACAAACACCTCCCAGGCCGACTGGCAAGACTGCACTGAACGGAGATACCTGAATGCTATTTAAAGCGTGGCAGCGACAGTATAAAGCTTACGTATACGGCAGAAGACATTATGGGAATTCATACCAGAGTGTGTCAATCCAAATCTTCGATAATTTAATTTTCGATGTCATTTAAGTAATGTTTCATAGCATTTGTATGCCGTAGATGTTCAGTTGTTCGACGCTGCGCACTGGTGATGGTTTCAAATCTTGAAAACTGTCGTGCGATCAGGAGCGCTCTCCCCACCATGCTTTGCAGCGGTCGCTTAACCGCGCCAGTAGCTTTTCTGATATCTGCAACTGTTTCGTGGTTTTTGCGGCTGAAATGATGCCTCGAAGCGCTAACCCTGAACACATAGACAGGAAAAAACAACGAAGCAAGCATCTTCAACAGATAATCCTGGATAATTTGACGAAGCATCTTGTACAACACTTCCCCAGAATATGTTTTCATGGTGAACATTCCGCTGGCAGCTGCCCCAGCACCCACCTTGGTCGATGACGGTGTGGAAGGACCCAGAGGACGCATAGTCCTGCGAGTCGTCTGCGTAGTCTTGCTCTCGTTTCTGCTGCGCCACCAGACGGTGGTACTCCAGCATTACCTCCTCTATCTCTGCATCCGTTGTATTCTGAAACCGCAAGTACACTGGGTCACGGAAGACCTGAACCCATTTTTCAAAGCCACCTCTCACGTTTTGGAAGCACTGGCACCCGCATCCTGTACAACAATTTTCTCACCAGCAAAGAAAGATGAAATAAAGCGTCGTGGACTAATGGAATCTGATAAGGAAAATGTCGTCGAAAGATGACAGAGGGGTGATACAAAAGCATGCGTTATGGTTACTTTGTCTCTTTGTTGTTTCCTTGATTACATAATAAGTGACTTGCGAATACAGTGGGGTGATTCATCCCGGATTTTCGTGCGAGTGTATAAGACTAGAGCGGACGGATTTCCGTGGCAGCTTCCTCCAGAAATATCCAGTAGTTAGTGCTTCATCTTGCCCACCACGGTGCAGAATGTAGAATATGTTGTTAAAGGGGTGCATGTGAATGGGTGTATGGTTCTGGATGAAAGCTGAAACTAAATTCAGAAGAAAATGTAAAGCTTTAAGAAAATTCAGCGTAGGAAAGAAACATTAGCAAAAGTGTCCTTGTATGAAATAATGCTATACTAGTCGACAAGTCCATAACTTTAATAACAGTGTTTTTCTTTGGACACTTTCGGCAGCTGCCAATTAAATCGTTGGTTTCGATTGTCCAGATGCGCTTAATGACCGAAACCATACAAATGACCCCAGTTTCAAATGCTTCATGCCAGTGCCAATGTCACCCAGTCACCGGATTCTTTTCAGCCCGTCAATTAACCACCGGGTATTTCACCGACTTTCCACCGGCACCAAGCCTTTTAACAATCCTTATTTTTGACATTTATGAACTTAAAACTTAAAATGGGAGTTACCACCACTGCGTTGTGTTAATTCAAATAAAAATTACTTCATGCTTGAGTACATGCTCCAGAAAGGACAATCGAGGAGGTCTAGCATCTGCGTGCGCTAATGGAAACCCCACAGCCGCCTCTACGAGGATGTTGCATGTTCAGCATGGGCTTTTCCAGCTAGCCCTATCTGTCACATGGTGCTCCGCCGAATTAGCTGGTGGCCAAATGAAGGCGGCGCTAGGGCCGCGGGGTCCCCGCCCAGCGCCCTCCGGCTACGCCGGCCGTGCGTGCCGAGGCTCCCCGCCTTCGCGCCGCACGAATCAGCATGAGGAGCTGCCTTACCAGCCAGTCACCCTCAGCTGCTCGGGTGGCGTCACCATGACGAGGCAGAACGGCCCGGCCGCCAGGTCGCACTAGGTCACACTCCATTCCCTTTGCTCCCATCATAACTTTTTGTTTCGGCGGCTTGTTTAGTACCCAAAGACGGTGGTAATGGTCTAAGCTGCTTGAAGGTCGGGGGAACGGGTGGAACGGAGCTATCGTCGCCAGCAGTGCATTCACAAATAAGATCATCCCAAATTCTGAGAACATGTGAAAGAGTGCAAGAATGTGTTGAACAAAAAAATGGTATGCCTATCTGCCAAATAAATAAAAAAACATTGGATAACCTGTTTTGACATGGGAGTTGAACTTAGCAAGACCAATGGTTTGAAAGTAAATCACTTTACATCATGCGAACAAACATGCAAATTGTTAAATTGTTAAATTGCAAATTGTTAAACAGTCCATTGTTTAAATGTCTGAGCAATCATACACCAATAATAAGGGTTTATTTACTCCTAAAGCCTGCAAAAACAACCTCTTTCAGCGTAAAATTGATTTCCAAGCATTGTGAGCCAATATTGAGTGAAAGTGGGTCGCTCAGCGCTCAGAGGGTGGAGCCTCGGTGGATGGTGCTGCTCATTGCAGAGGCAGGTGGCCGGCGTCGCACCGACTCCGGCTGGCTGGGGTTAAAGGGAATGTGGCACCTTGGTCAAATCCTGGAATTCAGTGTAATTAGGCGTACTTTTAGTCAAAAATAATGAAACCACTCATGATTTCTTTGAAAAATGTACAATAAGCTCAATATTTGGTTTTTAAAAATACTCCTCTAGAAAAAGAAATAAATATCAGCCTGTGGATGATGTCACGATCTGGCAACCACTACCATACTTGAAACGCTTCAAGGGCTTCGATTGGCTGATGCTCATCGTGACGTCAGCATATGTCGTCACACCAGCAGCTTACAACAATGGCCGCCCGGCGAGGGTCTGATGAGGGGGTTGGTGTCAGGTAGGTTTTAGCTTTTTTCTACGGAAATATCGAGTTTCAAGACAAATGAAACATGGAGTACCGGGTTTTCCTACCTGCTTTACAACGTGGCTATCTCAATTAAAATCACGTTGTGAAGGTGCCACATTCCCTTTAAGGGTGGGGTAACCGGCAGGCGGGTAGCTGGCGTGGCACGCGCGCTCCACATTCTTCGGCGTTGCATTGACTCTGGCCGGTTGGGGTTTAGGGTGGGGTAACCGGCAGGCGGGTAGCCGGTGTGGCACGCGGGCTCCACAGTCCCTGGCGCCGCATTGACTCCGGTTGGGGTTTAGGGTGGGGTAACCGGCAGGCGGGTAGCCGGCGTGGCACGCGCGCTCCACAGTGGCCGGCGCCAGTGGCCGCTCAGATCCGGCTCGCCGCCGGCCCAGACTCGGCAGAGCGTTAATAGACGGAAAGCCCAGCCGCTGTCGGGCCGGCCCTCCCCCTCACGCTGCTGTAATACCTCCACGCTAATGCTCAGTACTCTCGAACGCGCCGCCGCCAACGGTGCTGGCCGCCTGGCACGAGATCTGGCTCCCACGCCCAAAACGCACCACTCACTCCGGCCCGCCCAATACGGGATTCCTCAGCGGCGATAGACGACCTTTCTAATTAGCCGTCAATGTCATCTTGCCGTTCTGTGATTTTTTGTGATCCCAAACCCCTTGGCCCGACACAAGCCCAACGCAAAACTCAGGTGTTATATAACAGCTTGCCTCACCACATTAGCATTAGGTATGTGGTTTTCGAGCTTCGTGCAGAAGCTGGAGCTGAGCTTTTAAGAATGGATGCACTTGTATCTATCGCTGATCCCGTCGCAGCTTTTGCTCCGGTGCAGCCAGTGGCCGTGTACTCCGCCGGGGAAGCCTGTGGTTCAGATGAGTGCAGCAGGGGTCTATTCAAACGGTTTGAAGAGGACGTCTCGGCGCTATGCAGACAGAGAGAGGAGACGGACGTTGGCCGCTGCAGCGCTGCACCAGCGGCGCAGTCAGCTGGTCTCCGTGACCTCACTGACCCGTACTAGAGAATCAGCAGTCCAGCACGTCGCTGCGACAGTCAGTCGGACCACCCGCTGGGTGGTTTGTTCTCAGTGTACCGTCTGACACCGTCCCTGATTCCAGTGTAGGGAAGTCTTTTCAAATTCCGAGACATCGCAGTCTGTGGCTGTCCCGATGCTCCCAAGGACCTACCACCAGCACTCGAATGGTGCGGCTCCAGTCATGCTCGTCTCTGAGAACACTCTCCT
This sequence comes from Lepas anatifera, assembly GCA_034440635.1. NCBI lineage: Eukaryota > Metazoa > Arthropoda > Thecostraca > Lepadidae > Lepas > Lepas anatifera. Next base: position 221,247 of record JAOTON010000202.1, read on the forward strand.
CAAGAGACATCAACTCGACGATGCCCATCCATTGTCGCCAGATGACGCCCTTGAGCACACCACCAATCCCGTTGCAGGCGCCGCGCTTTCGCAGGATTCGCTCGACCCATTTTCAAACAGCCGGGCTCGATCAGTTATGCAGGTATGAGTTTTTGATCAGCTGACGTCTGGCCATCAGCTGTTCAGCGGTGATCACCTGAGCGATAACCGCGGCTTCACCTGGCTCCAGCGCGGGGTTTCCAGCCATTTGTGTGACATGGGTGGCTACGCGTCGGCGGCGTGGGGCGTGGGTCCGGGTGGGCCGCCGCCGCCGCAGCCACCACAGCCACGACCGTGAATACTCACGCCACTCACACGCCCCGGCGTCATTACCGCCGCGCGGCACGGCCGTCACGTGACGGCCAGATCCGGCCCTCTCGGGTCAGGTCGGTCACGTGGTTCCGGTGGACAGAGGCCGGTGCGTCCCACGCCGGCGCCGGGACCGGTCGGACAGCTGCATCACGTGATGAACACAGAGCCCGCCACCGCAGCTTATTGGCCGGTCACGTGAGCACCAGAGTGGTCAAAGTAGGGCCAATTCGCAAGCTTGTCGGTCACGTCACCAGTCCAACAGCTCAGATGAGGTTTGGATGGATATCGATATGGATTGGTCCGTTTACTAACCGGTTGGTGGTCTCATGCAGGCTTGTTGCGCACCTGGCTAGATTTAACGGTTCATCAACTGTGGCTAATTTGCCGTTTTTGGGGTTTTCAGTGCGAGTGCACCGTGTCTGTTCATGTTTGAGGAAAGTGGAGGGAAAATGAATCACAAACGCGACGGAAGCTGAGTGCTGATGGCGGTCCACTGACTCCGCAATGCATTCACCACGAGCAACTGATACCATTTTGGCAAAAGCTTAGTTTAGATTTATGCGTTGTGCAGTCAGACCAGATTCTGAGCCTTAATACAGGATTGCTACTGAATGCGGTTGCATGAGATGCAATTCGGATGGAATGTGAAAGGTTTCATCTTGCACACTAAAATATGTATCCCACGTGTATTTCCATGCTAAGTGCGGCTTAAAATGGTCCAGTGCTGTCCCAGATAAAGATGAGACCGTCAGGCTGCGCAGAAAGCCAAGCACATGCTATGAAGGCATCCATGGACGCATTACAATTCTAAAAATAAACACAATGCCTCTTCAAGAGTCCTGCTGCGTCCATAATTCAATGAATTTAGTCGTCACTCAATTTCCACCATATAGGTGTGGTTTTTCTTCATTGACTGCAGCCTCGACCCCAAGTGCGGGCTTACCATTTACTGTTTGGCGTATCCGAGAACAGCACAGGCATGGCGGACTCGGCTTCACCTCTCGTTTATACACGCCCTGAGCTCAGCTACTGCATGGACCACCACCACCGTTGTGTTCAGCAGGTTGTTTTAAACCGCAAAGGCGGGCTGCAAATACTTTCTTGCACATTGGCGCCTTGCTCAAGACGCGTGGTATTTGTACAGCACTGGCGACAACGCCTCCCGCTGCCATCTAATGCAAAATATGGTCAACCAGCTGAATTTCCTGGAAATCACAAGGAATCTTTAGAACAGGTTGGTCCCGACCAGGATATTTTATCATCCTCAGATAAATGACTAGGACAACCGTGCATATCATGTGGCCGTTTTGTATAGCCCAATGCCAATTGCATTTCAACCAATCAAAACCAAAATTACTCATCACTCTATGAGTCTGGTAACGCTAAATGATTGCTCCTCAAAGGATTAAATTATGCACATAATTAGAGACTTGTTTGTAGGAACGCAATGAGCAAGCATGCTGGTAAGCTTGAACCACTCCACAGCCTAGTCAAGAAACTTGCCATCGTGTATGGCAGTAAACAGAATGGCAAGTATTGCTTTTGTCGTACTTGTATCAAGAACGGGACATCACGAATTGAAGAATTGGCTTATGCTTGAAATGGCTCGCTTTGTGATGAGCTAACGAAATGCAACAGCCCACAATACTGATCAGTGATCGAACGTAAAGGTATTGAGTGAATGCACGGATTGGGGCAGCCTACTTGCAGATGGCTCACAATCCGGGTCCGAACCCACCTTCTCCGCTATCGGACGATTCTGTTCAGGCATACGCTGAATTTTTGCTCCTGGTTCCTGGAAATATATTTGCAGTGAGAGCAAATTCCCCAGCGGTTCGTTCCGTGAATGACGAGCAAAAGACAACCTGATCATGTACATACTTTTGCAAGAACAATTTGATGTATTATGTGATGAAGTGAAATTCCCACTTTCAAATCTCAACTTTTACAGTGACCTGTTTCTGGTTGATTGTCTCTGCGTGAGCTATGCCTTAATTGGCATTGATAAATCTACTGACTAAAAATATGTTATAAAAACTAGGTGCTGTACCGTGTCTTTAAAACTTCAGGAAAATATCTCGAAAAGTGATATCCTACAGAAGTCCATGAAAAATGTCTTCATCAAACGGCGTCCAGAAATGCTTAAGACCTTAAGGAATGGTTTCCTGGAACGAAATGACTTCAACTGCAAGTACGGTAATCCCATTGTCCAAATATGGCAAGACTAGGCATAAGGGTTCGCCATTCATTTAGATAATTTGTTAAGTTACCGTCACTCTGTCGAAAGCAGCCATAAAAATTTAAAGTGAAAAATACTTTTTGTCACAGTTTAAACTGGGGATACAGTTTAGGTTACAGTTAAGCTGGGGCGTGTCAATGCTCTACAAGCCAGACGCGAGGAGCTGAAATGTCACAGTGCAAAAATTAGGTTGCAATCGGTCACTGAGTGTGCTGCAGTCTCATTCACATACCGGTGTCAACTAGCATTCAGTTACATTTACTCGATGTAATGACGGCTGCCTCCAGTTGCATATATACGTCAAATATGTACTGTCCGCCGCTTAAGGATGAATGTGTCCAAACATTGCACACAGAACAAAAAAGCTAGCAGGGCTACTGTTTGCTAGCCTGCGCGCAGCCGTGACAAGCATTAAGCAGTGAGTTTTGCCGCCCGCCGCTGTCAGCCGCTGCAGCGGGGTGCTAACATGCGGTTTATCTTTGTGCTGCATACCGCGGCGGCGCGTGCCGCTGGTATCGCGGCAGCGACAACTCTCGGAACCGCGTCACTCGGCCATCGCGTGTCTCGCACCGCACAGCCGCCACCGGCGAACTTTGCTCGTCGTCAAGCAGCGCATTTCGTTATAGATTCTTGTCGATACGAGCCGAATATGTTCATTGTTACACCGAAGTGATTATGCCTGGCGGTCGCGCGCGGATGGGTTTCGGTGTTCCTGCGGCGAGGCGCGGCCGCTGAAACTGGAAGTGCTGGAACTTGGAACGGCAAGATCTGTGGCTGTCAGACGAGATATGACCGGTATTTCCGTTCTCAGGTTCAAAGAGAAGCTGCTTTCACCGGCGCGCTTCAACGCAGTTGGGCGCGTGGGACGGTTTCGATGGTGGGTGCCACGTGCTCGTGTCGTGCGATCGCCCAGATGAAGGGTTGGAGATACAGACATACTTTTGCAATGTAGATATGAAGGTTAGATCACTATTGTTTGACTAGCACATGCTGAATAAAGTGCAAACACTGATAGAGTTTAGAGTGGCGGTCTGCACATTGTTAAAGTCCGCCTGTGAAGGAGGATTATTGCAACGTTGCATAACTTGCAATGTTTGTGGGCAGGCAGTGGTCACCAGAAGCCGGATGACGCTGTCAGAACAGCGGAGAGACCGGAGCTCACTCCACGCTCTTTCACTCGATGTGCACATAGATGGAGCAGTCAAGTGCTTAGTTTTCCCTCGGAAGGTCTCACCAAGTTTGTTCCATGGTCAATGATGAAGGCATGCTACTTGAGAAAAGGATGTTTAAATATTTGCTTGACTTGTGTCAAAGCAGATAAACTTCCCGTTTAGCAGGATGCTTTCAAACCAGGGTCATTTTCCTCACAGTCGCTTTAGGTTCTGGGTAACTACGCAGAACGGGGTAAAATTGACAATGACAGGTTTTTTGGTCAAGCAAAGATCGCCCAGTTTGACGTCAATACACCTCAGTCAGTATCCAGCAAAACACCCTTGTTACATAACGAGGTCGATCACTAGCTAGTACTAGTTCATTATTTCATCTAGTTACATACCAAATATTTCACGTGGAGAAAGTTGCTGAGATGGTATGCATTGGACTGCACGTCAAGCCATAAAAAGGGTTAGACATAGCATGGACTTGTTGTGAACAGCGCGACTCACTTCTCATCACAGTGTTGATGATTTAAGCGGATGCACTTTACAAGCTCAGGGATGCACGATACCGGTCGCTAAATCAACCACTGATATCAATGTCACGTCGCATTTCAGTCCACTTGAGCCTGAATGACCTCAAGCACTCCGATAAATTATCAGTGGCTTCTTATTCTCGTCTCGTAATATCATTTAACTATCACACGAGCTGAAAATAGTTCGCGTGAACACAGGCTGACTGTCTCCGAATAAATGTTGAGAACCGCAAGTGGTGTATATGTTTTATGCGTTCACATAAATACGCAATAGCCACAAGTTGGTTGTCAAATTTTCCCCTCGGAAAACTGTTCAAGCCTTCCAATGATTTTAGTTTGAAGTATTTTGAGCCTGGTACAATCGTACCTCACGCACGAGTTAGCCTAACCGTCCTGCAGTCATTTTGGAAACTTGGCGCTGGCGGGAGCGGATTGGCCATATGCTGGTGGTTGTTCTCTACAGGATTCGCCGGCATCAGATGCACGCGATAGGTGACAGTGTGTTATCTGGTGGTCACGGCGATTGGTCTCTATGGGCCATCGCCGGGCTGCCAGCTCTGATAACGGCGGCGCGCGGCCTTCCCAGTACCAGCAGCCACATACCTTACATAGCAGCCGGCTAGTCTGCCGCTGGTCGGACCGGCCCGCCCCCGCGCCGCCGATGGCCCGTCGCCAACATGGCCTGAAGCGCACGGTAGCTGTAGGATGTCAGTGCGCCCGCCTTGAAGGTGCCGACCAGCTGACAGGGCGCGATCAGCCAGCACCCAGCTCTATTGAGGCTTTGACCGGTCGCAAAGTAAAAGGTCTTTAGGCAGCTAAACATTGTTACTAATGCGTTAGGCTACAGATAATGTTGGGTATGGTCTGCACACTGGTATTTGAAGTGAGCAGTAAAGAAAAAAGCTCTCGGTGAAATGAAAAATGATTGTGGTGGTTGCCTTTTTCAAAAATAAAAAAGCTGGATATTTACAAATTATTCACTGCCATATTCTTAGGCAGATTTTCTAGGCGATAATATAATAATGATTGTTGGGGTTTAAGGACGCACCAACTATCAGGGTAATACTGCGTCGCCAGTTATCACCCTATTGGGAGGGATTTAGGGATCAGATCGACTTATTCAGAGGTTCCGCCTGGACTTGAACCCAGGAACGGTGGCTTAGAAGACAGGGATGCTATCCACTGAGCCACCCATCCCCCTCATAGGCGATATATAGGTCAGGATTGTATTATATATTATCGCTATTATGAACTGCTTTTATTAGCAAATCATCCTAATGTTTTAGACAAGGAACTGGATCAGTATGCATGGTCCAGAACAGCGAGAGTTAATATGCGTCAGAGAGTTATGGTTTATTGCAGACTATTGCAGTGAAGTATGATGACAATAAGCTTTCTGTCTTTTTATCGATTAGCACAGCATGTAATGCCTATCAGCAGAAGTTACGCAATCCGCTTCAGATATGATTTGGTCGAGTAGCGTCAATATCAGCACAGACGCTTTATTCGATGTGCATAGAGTATTGTGATGCTATGGTCAAGCAGAGGAAGTGTATGTCGCCCTGCACAAATGCGTCGCACTATCTGATTGACCCAGTATTGTCCCGAGAAGCCGGTAGTTCGGAATAATTGTTTCTTCGTATCCTGGTTTGGCACAGAAACTCTGCTCATCAAAGAACTTTCCAGTTAACCCAAGGGAAAAAACCAAACTGACGGTGGGCAAATCTGCTCTGCTGAAGATGATATTAGCATATGTTCATTGAACACTGTCCAGTGTTTTCCAGAGAACATGACTAAAGCTTCTGCCTGTCCCTTCCATCGTTCTGACTGTCACTGCTGAGTCGGAGGTGGCAGCTTTCCTCCACACTTGTCACTTACTGCTGGCGAAGCAACACATTGGGACTACTGCCGGCCACGCCCGCCATCGTGGCTGCTGCTGTGTTTGTTGATGCACCAAAAATATCCTTCACAATAATTTTGGAGCGGAAAGAACAAGAAGTAAATCCTTCATCTGCAGCCTTTGTTTCGGTCGCTGCTCTCTCTAATGTTCAAATATTCCTGTGATAGGTCAGGCTCCCCTTAATCTATTCACAAACTCTCACTCTTAGAGACTTACACAACCCCCTCGAGAATAAGGCTTCCCTTTTATTGCAACCATCTCATCCTTACTCTTATCCTACAGTGCATTCTGCCTTGCTTGATATTTGTATTCCTTATTTCTTTTTTTAAGACTAACTCAGAATAGAAAAAGAGGGGTAGTAGATATGTTTTGTATCCAAAATGAAGGACGTAAAATCCCATGCATGAGACAGGGCTGAGCGCCGAATCCTACCCGAGATGAGATCAACCGGTCACTTTCTGGAGAACATACGGAATACCTCTGGCTGGCTGCACCGAATGCTGGCGCAAGCTGACCGTTTCACCAGCACTATACTACTCTACGCTACTTTTAGTGTAGTAGAATGTATCTACTCATTGCTCCCACCGCAACTCTTTGAGGTGCCCCAGCTGACACTTATTTCACCTGTAACAGGAGCAACATATATACCGGCTGATTCCAGGGGAAAAAGGCATGTGCTCCCCCTACCCCAGGTTGTTACCAATTTTAGTCGAGTCTCTTAAAAAGATATATGTTTTTCACAACATTTGGCCCCGTTGCCTCTCCCCCAAATCATTGGCGTGGATTCTGCACTTAACGCATACTTCTTAAGATTACAGGCGCATGCAGGCCGATGAGCGTCTAACATGCATGTGGGGCGAATCCTTTCACCCCAGCCAATAATCCGATGTTAAAGGAACAACGAAATGCCCCCGGGAGCCATCATACTTCAGTGATAAAGATGACATCGAAGCACAGAGTCGTTAATTTGGTTGTGCTATTTTACGGACTTGACGGAAACGGTTGGAAATCTACTCCGCCTTGGCCAGTGAGGCTGGATGCTGTGGCCGCGTCGTCCCGCGGGGACGCAGCTGATCACTACTGAGACAGCTGGCACTACATTGCTAAACACTCCCTGGTCTTCGTACCTGTCTGTACCCCACCCCGTCGCATTTGCAATCGACACATCGGTCTTGTTGGGAGACAACAGCTCACAATGGTGCTACACCAGCCATTTCCCATGACCCAAATGGGGTACCTGAGGCCATTGTGAGGCTATAAGCAAGTGCAAAGTATTAACTTTCTCCGTGTCGTTGAGCATTGCTGAATTAGGATTCAATATTTTTCGATTTTCGAATGACTTAGCCGCAACTATATGCTGTATCATCTCCTTATTTTTGTATTTGTAAATGGACTCAATTCTCTTTGTTTGAGCAGAGGGAGAAGTACCAGCTGGAGCTCGTAAGTTGCTGTGCTTATGGTGGTACATGAAAACATGGCCCCTCTTCTGCTGGTCAAGTTCAGAATAAAATGTAATCTACTTGATTTTTGTATGTCTTAAGACGATGGAAACTGCTAAGTAGTTAAATCTGGCTCTGGTATGAGCTGCACACAGTGGAGTTCGTGGAAAAGACTTCCTGCGGTAGATTATTATCAGCTTCTTGTCAGGGAGCACGGTAGTGAAGTGGTCAGCATAGCTGGCTTCCATTCAGCCGACCCGGGTTCAAGGCCTGGCGACTTCCCTGAACAAGGAGCAGGCTGGCTCCCGAGAAACCCTCCCAACAGGGAAAGAGTTGGCGAGGCCATATGACCTTGGCAGTTAGTGTGTCAATAAGCCCCAAATATTAAATTAACCTCTTGTCATATTGAAGACCTGCAGCCTGGGCATCTAGCGGGATATTAATGTTAACACATGCAATGAAGGGGGGACAAATATTCAAACTCGTATTCCTAATTGACGCAAGAGCTTAACCTGCTTGTCAAGCGCCTGGAAAAAAGAGCAGACATCAATAAAGTAAGCCACCCAGACGAAACCAGCCTGGGGAAGCAGCGATTTTCCCCATTGGATACAGACGTACATTTTGTACAGCTCTATTGCTAGCATCGAATTGCGTCCGCCAAAAATAGTCATCAGCATGCTTACATAACGTGTGAGCAGAAATCAATCAAGCCAGTTCACGCCAGGCAGATTCTGACAAGACTTTCCTCCGGGAGACGTCGTGAGAACAGGCCTGAACAGGTGAATAAGCAGGGTTCTAACAAGGGTTCTAACAAAGAAGTTGCATCGTGAGGCTTGTGTGCCTATGTGGGAGACACGAGCTGATACAACCGTACCAGCTGGAGGCGAGGTGTAGAATTGAGGAATTGCTGCTGCTGGTGCTACCACAAGCGGCGGCCCGCCCAAAGTGGCTCGGGAAATCCAGCAAATGATTGGCGAAAAACGGTGTTCCTGAGATAGATGGGCGACGCCCGATCTGACTTGAGCAGAGACTATGCTGAGCTTATCTCAGCCCATCGGCTGTTGGGTGGGATGAAGTGCTTCTGAATAATACTTTGCGGAATGTGCTCCCCATGAAGGAATGGGCAACACGCTTGGTTTTGTATGATTCATTCAAAGTGATCAAACCTCGATTAACTTAAAATGTTGTAATAGAATTAGAGAGGGCGTATTGGTGAAATGAGGAGGTGGTGGAATATGGTGTATGAAGAACATATGTTCTCATGCCTGAAGGCAACCGGTTGAACAGTCCTCAAACATGTTATGGTGTGTTTGGCTTAGCAGTAAACCTTTACATCGTTTTATTAAACGAAACATGAGCATCTTCCATTCTTAGATTGCTGCTGCCTGCCAAATTTCTAGCAATCACCTAGTAAGGAGCATAACGTGACGGTTCATGATAAGTCGTTCAAGAGAAGTGTAAAGTTTGAAAACAAGACCCAATATGACTCTTTGAAGACTGAACATACCTTTGGCAACGTTTGCTGTCTTCTAGACTACGAAAAGAGGGTAAATTTTAAATAATACGCTTTGGAAACATTTACATTCCAAGCCAGATAAATGCATAGGATGGACATTATGGGGCCGGGTGAAATAGGAATAGATGAGACGAACTTTTCTAGTTTTCATTTGAAACGGGACGGACTGGGACACCTCGATAAATGTCAGAAGAAAGAGTAGAATGGGATGGAATGACACCACTTTTGTACAGACTGTCCGGGACGAAATGGAACTACAGGCTGAATAGTACGGACGCTACAATTTGTCTCTTCCTGACGTTTATTTTATGACATGAAAGGCTTTAATAGATGTATGCAATTACCACATGCCAGTAAACAGTTCTGTTGTTATGCTTTGTTGTTCAGAAGCGACAACTATTGAAAGTACCGCAGCATATTACCTGGTTATATTAAAAGTGTTGTACTGAATCTTAAACGCCTATAAATATTAAATTACTCCTAATTTAAGCCTGCAGTTTTAGGCCTGTAAGAAGGTTTTTTCCTTAACACGCGCATTGACGGGGGTCTGAGCCACCTTCGGATTGACGAGGGGGCGGTTACCCGCCCCCCTAAGATCTCGAGAACCACGGTAGGTAGCAAAAAACGGTAAACGGCGTTGGGTAGCCCATCCGCTTCTCCATCGAAAATATTTAAACCATTTCTTGTCAGGTCACATTTAAGGTCACCAGAGGTCAAAAACATGCCGTCACATGCCGTCATAGGGATAACATGTAAATTAAGTTTTTCGGCCATTACATCTGAACAAGTAAAGATAGAGCAAAACGACTTGAACTCTATGAATCCTCGCAGCAAGCCGAATCGAATGATATATGATTTGATCTTGCTAGGTCAAATCAAAGATTTGACCTGACCTGAGGTCAGGTCAGGGTCACATTATATAAAATGCATATCATTAGAACCGCAAGGCCAAGGCGAGTCTAATGAAGCTAAAATAAACGCTCTATCACCATCTATTACTGAGTTATTCAGTAAAAACCATATTTCCCATGTATTATCAATGGAGAGGTTATGCTTCGTACCTGACCTTAGGTCATCGATATCAAAAATACCGGAACATAAAACTCGGTGAGCCCATTATGTGATATGAGTTTCAATTGGATAAGTTCACCCTGCTCCGACTTATGCTATCTTAAACTTTTTTTGAGGTTGGGTCACTTGACCTGTACTGGTGACCTGACCTGAGATGACCTATCCTTAAAATTTTCACAGAAGTTGCAAAAATGATGAGGGAAAAGGTATGCCAAGTACGGCGGCGCGCAGCGCGCCGCCGTTTTTCTGCTGTCTCCGAAAAACCCGATGGGGGCGGGTACCCGCCCCCGTCAATGCGCGTGTTAAAACATACTTGTCTATTCATTTCTCTTAAGATTTATGTTAAAATCAATTTCAATTTGAAATAAATTTAGCTCTAATCAACCGCCATCCCATCAACCAATAGGGCACACCCGCACTTCCGAAGAGCTGCTCTCTTCTCACCACTCACCCGAACAGGCTGGCTGGTGAGTCCGAGCTCTCGCATGACGCGCTCTCGCACCTGGTCCAGCGCCGCCGCCGCTTCCAGTGCATCCGGCTCCTCCATCCACTCATCGCCCTCTTCATCCCAGCGCTCGTCCGCCGGCTGCGCGTGTGCCCGCGCCGGCCACAGCAGCAGCACCACCGCCGCAGCGGCCAGCACCCGACACATGACTGATGCCGCCGACACCCACATGGCTTCTGGTGGACAGCGAGCGCCCGTGGACTAGCCCAGCCGCCGCCGCCGCCGCGCTTTAGTAAGCGGCAGCGTCGCGCGCGCACTGCTCCCAGCGGCGCCGGCGCCGCCGCCCGGCCCGGCCAGCTTCTCCAACAGGGATTCCCAGTCGGCGCACCGCGTGTTGTCGCCGCAACAACTGATAGCCGGGTAGAGGCGGCGCCGGCCGCTGCAGATGCCGGCTAGGCTGCGGTCACTGGATCAGATTCGAAAGGGAGGAGGAGGACAGCTGGAGGCGCGGGGACTCGGCGTCGCCGCACTTACTTTGGAGTTTAGCCAAGTGGAATGTGATGTTTGGGAGCCACGTGCTTCGACTGTTAGGTGGTGTGGATTCGGATTGTCTGCGATACCGGGGCTGAAGGCGATTAGATGGAAGTTCTGCCTTGATGCCTTAGATGGAAGCCAAGCCTTGCTACCATGTTATGCTGTTTGCGTCCATGTTTCGGGTTTGATGTGGGATTTCACGTGTCTCACGGATATTGGGAGCTCTGTAAATCACCTCATAAGGGGTTTTCTGCGTCAAATCGATTAAAAAATGACTTTCTTACCCGACCCCCCAGGAATTGAAGAAACTTGGTGCGCATGTGGAACCATGGGAAAGAATAGAAATCATCGGACACAGATTTTCAGTCCGGGGTGGTACCCATGAGGTCAGGTTTAGACTCATCAAAGATCACGTACTTTTTTACACATTCAGCTTTAACCAAGCGAACGTGATTTTAGTTTCAGTGAGGATATTTAATGACCAAATTGGTACTAATTGCAGTGAAATGAAACCTTGTTGAGTTCACCCCCGTACCTTGTCGAACATAACTGACCCTGTCACAAACCTCTGTGGTATTTTGTCTCCTCTGTCCTGGATGTTTGGCAGCTGGGTCGTTCTACGACAAATTGACCAAGCGATAACACCCTACATCTCAGATTTTGATGAAAATTTGTCCCAGGAGTTGTCCAGGGCGTAGATTAACGCTGTGACATTTTTAGCTTCGTCCGTCCAGTGGTTTATGCCTTGTAAAATAGCCTCAGGCAATTTTTGGGCCCAACGAAAAACCTTACTTTTCGAATAGCCATATCTTCGAGACTAAATATGATAACTATATAAAATTATAGGTGCTTGGAGTCGTGAAGACGTAAAGAAAAATTGGGCAGCGACTAAACTCAAAATTAAAATAATAATAATATATTTGTACCGGTGACCTAAGGTCAGGTCACGTGATTTGATAATGATGGCACCAAAAAGTCGAATATTTTATATTCGGAAAGTTAAATTTGGGATGTTTGAATTCCGCTGTGAAAAAATTATAGGTTTTTTCTCCAAGTTGATTTATAAGATTTTAAAATTAGTGATGCAAGCGAAATGTGCCCAAGCATTGTATGCTACCCGTACTAGCAGCCCTCGAAAGGCATGTTATGGGAACTAAATTTTCAGAGATGACCTTCAAAGAATACAATAACTCATATCATAACTCCATCCTTAAGATTTCGTATGTTTCAACATGTGCCCCACTGGGGGACGAAATTTTCCCCTTGGCAGGTTTTCCCGTGTAACGCAAAAACGAAGAAACGCAGAACAACACAGCCTACAATAACTTATACCCAATTTGTTTCACACACCTGAACCAAATTTTTAAGTCAGGTCATGTCAGGTCAAAGAGCTATTAAAAATCAAGCGACCCAACCTCAAATCCCAAAACCACGAGTTTTAAGCGACGCCAAAGGAGCATCTGGCAACTGATCAGTTCCAAACAATAATAATATGATGAGGTCATTGGGGTCGTCTAGAAGTCTGCTATCTAGACATTTTTAAGTTTTTAACCTAAGATGGGTTTAATTTTTTGTTCAGCAATTGATTTGAGTTTTTTAGCATCTGACCATTCAAAGATCATGTGAGGCCACATGAGCATACAGTGATGAATTTGCCAATAACTTGCCACCGCATTGAGATAGATTTTCCATTTTGCATTCATTTTGCTTATCTTGTCACCGGGGTCTATGGCTATGTAGCATGACTATAACAGGTCATCATGTGATCCTGACCCAACTTGAGGTTAGGTCAGTTTTCCATTATATATATATATATATATATATATATATATATATATATATATATTCGTTTAGACAATGACGATTAAAATTAATAGATGAGTCACATTTTGAGAGCTTCTTTTGTTGTTTTTCTATTTTTCGTATCAAGAGTCTTATATCAGGTGGTGTTTGGTAAATCAATGCTCAAGAATTCATGCAATTCCGACTAGTTTCAACTGTATTCAAACAATTATTTTCAAGGACTGGACGTCGCTGCTCACAGTTCAAATATTCATATTTGAAAATTAGATTGATTAGGATGAGCTAAAAAACTAGGACACTTCCATGAGGCAATGGCAAACGTTAACAAGTCACAATGGAATCATAAAAGAATAATGCTTTAAACAATCATTTACTAAATAGGTACAAGCCATTTTAATTCAGGCATTTCATACAAGAGACTGTTTTACTCAGCTATACATGAAGCATTTTAAGCAGATTCACAACACAATTAAAACTGACGATGCATAAATACAATACAGATAACAGTACACATTGCTTGCAAAATCAAGTTCAATGCGATGCTATCAATTTACCCCCCACAATGTGAGTGCTTGATGCGTGTTAATCTGCATGTTTAGTGAGGGCTTATGTTCGTGGATGTGGAGTGCCTCGAGAACTGCTAGTTTGCGTGTGTCATCTGTGGATGTGATAATGCATGTGTTCTGGACTAGTATTTTGCGTGTTAGCTCAGTGTTGTGTTCATCATGCATGTGTTGTTTGATTGCTCCGTGTTGTAGATGCATAGTGAGCCGTCGAGACAGAGTCGTTGTTGTGACGCCAATGTAGTAATCTGCTTGAGGTCTACAACCCTCAAGTGGGCATGTGAATTTATATACTACATTGGTGCACTTCAACGGCTCAGCCTCGACTGGCTTGTTGGACATGACTAGGTTGCGTGTCTTTTTTGTCGTTTAGTAGATGTGGAGTTCTAGACGTTCGCCTTCTAAACATTTTATGTTTCGGCGTACCATGTCCTGTAGAACTCTCTCGTCAGTTTTGTATGCGTCGCTCATGTGGTTCCTGTAGAAGATGTGGTGTGTTGTCTTACTAGTGTGTTTTGCTGTTTCTGTGCGGTCTAGTTGGCGTTTGATTTCGTGGTCTACCTCATGATTTGTGTATCCGTTGTTAATAAGTATTTGTTTTGAGCGGTTGAACTCTGCGTGCATTTTGTCGTGTGTCGAGCAGTGGCGGATAGCCCTATGTATGAATGCCCTGACCACTCCATATTTGTAGCGGTCAGGGCATTCACTGATGGCGTTCATAGTTGTGCCGTTGTTTGTGGGTTTCCGGTACACTGATGTCTCAAACTTTGACCCTGAGGCCTCTACAACAATGTCCAAAAATGGCAGTGAGTTGTTATGACTAAGTTCATACGTGAAATTCAGAACGGAGTTGGTTTCAAACTTTTCAATGAAACGTTTTAGTTGTTAAGATGTTCCCTGGCCTCTCCCCTCGAATCCGGAAATGTAAAAAACACTGAAGATTATATATTCGGGCACAGCCCTTCATCAGAATCGTGGAGTAAATATCAATAATTCTCAGTCCTAGTATAGCCAGACCTCGAATTGAGCTTCACACAAAAATGCCTTTTAGAATGAATCGTTAAAAATAAGATTGGATGTCGTGACAACAACCATATTGGTACCTCTAACCTAAAAGTAATGCCGACAATACGACAAACCTAGAGCAGTATTTGTGACAGTCTTTTCTATTATTTCAGCCAAACACTAGCTTTTGATTAACAGTGAAAAACTCGCTGAAGTACCTTAATCGGTTATTTGAATATTTCTGTTCTTCTTATTTACTATTTTTCCGTCGACCGCAGCTAAAATGCTAACCAAAAACTACCTATTAAGCACTAATAGACGTGATACTAGATCGGTGTAAAGACTGCATACTTTCCCCTTTAAGATGATGCTATATTTTTACAATAAAAGCCTCCCTCGAATTATTTAGTTAAGATTGTACCTAGTGGTCAAGGTCAACTTTTTTTGTAATTGATAAACCCATTTTCTACAGCCTGCTCCTCTGGCCCAACGTTAAGCGTCGAAAGAGTATACGTGTGGCTGTAAAGAAACATTATAAATTTCACATTATACTTATTCAACAACCCTTGCCCTTAGTATGTACCTCTTAAACAAATGCAACTTTTATAGCTAGTTAATGTGAACAATCATTGGTAAATACTTTTCCTCAGCCTGTACCTCTAGCCCAACGTTAAGTGTCGAATGGTTATACGTCTAGCTGCAGAAAAGTATTATCAATAATTAGTTGCATATTTCAAAAACCACAACCCCAGTACGTACCCCTAAAATCAAAACATCTCTTTGAGCTAGTTAATCTGATCAATCATTAATAAACACTTTTTCCCAGCCTGTACCTCTGGCCCAACGTTAAGCGTTAAAAGAGTATACATCTGGTTGCAGAAAAGCACCATCAAAGATAAATTACCTAAAAAAACCTGAGCCTTACCTGTGACCTAAGTCCATCACTTCTGACTAGCTAAACTAATTCAACCATCATAGCCCTTTTTCCCAGCCTGTAAATCGGGCCCAAAGTTAAACGTCAAAAGCATATACGTCTAGCATCAATAACACTATCAATAATGTAAGGAAATCCTACCCCAGAACACATATACTTACGCTGATCCCTCCCTTACCTCTTAAGCCACTGCTGTTAAGTAATAGCCTATCCTAGACCCGCATAATAGGCCAGGACGTACCTTGTACGTTAAGGCTGGGATGACGATCCTGAATGATTATGGATTCGGCTATCTTTCTATCTGGATGATCACGTGCCCGATGAACTACTTTTAGCTCAAGTGGTTCTGATATAGCCTGAGTGACCTGTGCTGCATGTTTCTCGAGGAAATGATCTCCTAGAGGTGTGTTCCTAGTTTTATTTTTGGCGACCCGCAAATGTTCGTTAACACGCGCATTGACGGGGGCGGGTACCCGCCCCCCTCGGGTTTTTCGGCGATAGTAGAAAAACGGCGGCGCGTAGCGCCGCCGTACTTGGTATACCTTTTCCCTCATCATTTTTACAACTTCTGTGAAAATTTTAAGGTTAGGTCATCTCAGGTCAGGTCACCAGTACAGGTCAAGTGACCCGACCTCAAAAAAAGTTTAAGATAGCATAAGTCGGAGCAGGGTGAACTTATCCGATTGAAACTCATATCACATAGTGGCCCCACCGAGTTCTCCAACATATGTTCCGGTATTTTTGATATTGATGACCTAAGGTCAGGTACGAGGCATGACCTCTCCATTGGAAATACATGGGAAAAATGGTTTTTATGGAATAACTCAGTAACGGATGGTGATAAAGCATTTATTTTAGCTGCATTAGACTCGCCTGGGCTTTGCAGTTCTAATGATATGCATTTATATAATTTGACCCTGACTTGACCTCAGGTCAGGTCAAATCCTTGATTTGACCTAGCAAGGTCAAATTATATATCATTCGATTCGGCTTGCTGAGAGGATTCATACAGTTCAAGTCGTTTTGCTCTATCTTTACTTGTTCAGATGTAATGCCCGAAAAACTGAATTTTACATGTTATCCCTATGACGGGCATATTTTGACCTCTCGTGACCTTAAATGTGACCTGACAAAAAAATGGTTCAAATGTTTTCGATGGAGAAGTGGATGGGCAGCCCAACGCCGTTTACCGTTTTTCGCTACCTACCGTGGTTCTCGAGATCTTAGGGGGGCGGGTACCCGCCCCCGTCAATGCGAAGGTGGCTCAGACCCCCGTCAATGCGCGTGTTAAATCGCAATCGGACGGGCCTCATCGACTCCCCTACGTATTGAGCCCTGTTTTGATCCTGGTTACACAGTCTACAGTCTATTTGATACACTAAATTTTTCTGTGTGCAGTCGCCTTTAAAACCTGACTTGCATAAATGACACCTCTGACCCCCAGGACATTTTGGCTTAGAAATGGCCGACCTAACCAATGACGACTTAAGTTTCTTGTTATTCTTCCAGGCTATATGTACTTTCAGGTTAGATTTCTTTACGACCTTTTTTATTTTACAGAGTAGCTGTTCGTCTACGTACGGCAAAGCCAAGAACCCATCATAAGAATCGGAGCCTTCTTTCTTTTTCTTGCACCTTCCGTTACCTGTCCTAGCTAGTCTAACCTCCCTCAACAAACGCCTGAGAAGCCCTGCATGATACCCATTTTTCTAGAAGTAGATTCCAAATCTTATCTACGCTTTTTCTCTCTTTCTCTGGGCCCGATGAGTTCTCCATAGCCCTGTGGAACATGTTTCGGATAATATTGTGTTTCGTAGACGTGGGATGGGCAGATGTACTATGGAGGATGATTCACGAGTTGCTTGGTTTGATGTAGAGCTCTGTCTCTATCTTAGTGTTTTGGCCGTGTGTTTCTGCTGTGACTAACGTATCCAAATAGGGCACCCCACTCCCACTACCCGTGTGCTCCATGGTAAATTTTAGGTGTGGATGTCTACTGTTCATATAGCTAAGGAAGTCATCCAAAGCTTCCTGCCCATGCGAGAAGATACCTGCATAATCGTCAATATACCTTACCAAGAACTCTGGTTTGACAGGACATGTAGCTAACGTATTGGTTTCAAACATTAAGAACAGAATGGCCAAGGCAGGTGCACATGGATTCCCCATAGCTAACCCTAATTTTTGTCGGTAGTACTGATCCCCAAATGAGAAAACATTGTCACTCAGACACTGGTCGAGAAGTTTAGAAATGTCATCTTTGGTCAGGCCAAAAGTATCAATATTCTGTGAATGATTGTCTAGCTTTGCTTCTACCGCTTTGATAGCTTCAGGAACGGGTATGTTTCCATACAAATTGACAACGTCTATGCTGAAGAAAATACTACCTGCTGGTATGCCTTCTGATTGAGTGTGATTTGAGAGTCTCCTCAAAAAAGTCTTTGGTATCCCAAATATGCGTAGGCACAAACTGGAGAAGTTGATTAAATACTCTCTCAAGCAAACAGGAAGTTTTCTCTGTGGGCCCTCGACAGGCAGATATGACTGGTCTGAGAGGGACTAATGGTTTATGATACTTCGGTAAGCCATAAAATACGGGGGTTCTACTATGCGCGGGGGTTAGATCTGTCACTGTCCTATCCGGCAGTTTTCCCCTCGCAACGCTTTTGAGCGTACGTTTGGTTTTGGCTTCCACATTCTGAACAAGATTCTTTCTTAACTTTTCATAGCTCTCCGGGTCATCTAAGATAGTGTTAACCTTGTTTATATAGACATCTTTGTGGGGATGAGGTGGCTTAGTGGATAGCACCCTCGCCTTCTAAGCCACCGGTCCCGGGTTCAAGTCCCGGCGGAGCCTCTGAATAAGTCGATCTGATCCCCAAAATCCCTTCCAACAGGGTGAGAGTTGGCGACGCCGTATGACCCTGGCAGTTGGTGCGTCGTTAAACCCCAACAATTATTATAGACATCTTTGTCTAGAATTACAAAACCCTTACATTTGCCGCTCTGTTTAACTATGACATTTTTTTACGAGTTCATGGACAAGATTACGTTGCTCAGCCGTTACATTATGGGTAGCTACTCTGTGACTTTTATACGTACGCAGTAGATCATCTTTGAGTTTTTAAAGGCTAGACTCGACGATCCTGTTCGAAGGTTCTGGAAACGTCTTACCGGTATCAAGAAATCTAAAGGAGAGGTTTGGAAGGCGACCTGCCCGCTGTTGGCGCACACCCCCATCAGGGTCGTCCGCCACAGAGTTGGTACCCGATAATCCGCTGCCCAGCACTCTTGGTGTTGCCCCGCCAGATGATGATGATGACGTCGGAGCGGCAGGGTCGGCTGGCACGATGGTGGGAGCTCCGTCTGTGGCGTTCTCTGATGGTGTACGGGTGGCTCCACTTGGTCCTGAGATCTTGTCCTTCCAACGTTTTGCGTACGCGAGCCGTTCCACTCCTTTAGCTACGTCTAATAACACTTCTCTCGTAACGCACTGAGTCATTGCAAAGTTCGGTCCTTTCGCTAAAACACGTATGCACGCTTCATTTATGCCCTGAGACGATAAGTTAAGCCAAAACCAAACGTACGCTCAAAAGCGTTGCGAGGGGAAAACTGCCAGATAGGACAGTAACAGATCTAACCCCCGCGCATAGTAGAACCCCCGTATTTTATGGCTTACCGAAGGATCACAAACCATTAGTCCCTCTCAGACCAGTCATATCTGCCTGTGGAGGGCCCACAGAGAAAACTTCCTGTTTGCTTGAGAGAATACTTAATCAACTTCTCCAGTTTATGCCTACGCATATTTGGGATACCAAAGACTTTTTGAGTAGACTCTCAAATCACACTCAATCAGAAGGCATACCAGCAGGTAGTATTTTCTTCAGCATAGACGTTGTCAATTTGTATGGAAACATACCCGTTCCTGAAGCTATCAAAGCGGTAGAAGCAAAGCTAGACAATCATTCACAGAATACTGATACTTTTGGCCTGACCAAAGACGACATTTCTAAACTTCTCGACCAGTGTCTGAGTGACAATGTTTTCTCATTTGGGGATCAGTACTACCGACAAAAATTAGGGTTAGCTATGGGGAATCCATGTGCACCTGCCTTGGCCATTCTGTTCTTAGATATGTTTGAAACCAATACGTTAGCTACATGTCTTGTCAAACCAGAGTTCTTGGTAAGGTACATTGACGATTATGCAGGTATCTTCTCGCATGGGCAGGAAGCTTTGGATGACTTCCTTAGCTATATGAACAGTAGACATCCACACCTAAAATTTACCATGGAGCACACGGGTAGTGGGAGTGGGGTGCCCTATTTGGATACGTTGTCACAGCAGAAACACACGGCCAAAACACTAAGATAGAGACAGAGCTCTACATCAAACCAACCAACTCGCGAATCATCCTCCATAGTACATCTGCCCATCCCACGTCTACGAAACACAATATTATCCGAAACATGTTCCACAGGACTATGGATAACTCATCGGGCCCAGAGAAAGAGAGAAAAAGCGTAGACAAGATTTGGAATCTGCCTCTAAAAAATGGGTATCATGCAGGGCTGCTCAGGCGTTTGTTGAGGGAGGTTAGACTATCTAGGACAGGTAACGGAAGGTGCAAGAAAAAGAAAGAAGGCTCAGATTCTTATGATGGGTTCTTGACTTTGCCGTACGTAGACGAACAGCTACTCTGTAAAATAAAAAAGGTCGTAAAGAAATCTAACCTGAAAGTACATATAGCCTGGAAGAATAACAAGAAACTTAAGTCGTCATTGGTTAGGTCGGCCATTTCTAAGCCAAAATGTCCTGGGGGTCAGAGGTGTCATTTATGCAAGTCAGGTTTTAAAGGCGACTGCACACAGAAAAATTAAGTGTATCAAATAGACTGTAGACTGTGTAACCAGGATCAAAACAGGGCTCAATACGTAGGGGAGTCGATGAGGCCCGTCCGATTGCGATTTAACGAACATTTGCGGGACGCCAAAAATAAAACTAGGAACACGCCTCTAGGGAGATCATTTCCTCCAGAAACATGCAGCACAGGTCACTCAGGCTATATCAGAACCACTTGAGCTAAAAGTAGTTCATCGGGCACGTGATCATCCAGATAGAAAGATAGCCGAATCCATAATCATTCAGGATCGTCATCCCAGCCTTAACGTACAAGGCACGTCCTGGCCTATTATGCGGGTCTAGGATAGGCTATCACTTAACAGCAGTGGCTTAAGAGGTAAGGGAAGGATCAGTGTAAGTATATGTGTTCTGGGGTAGGACTTCCTTACATTATTGATAGTGTTATTGATGCTAGACGTATATGATTTTGACGTTTAACTTTGGGCCCGATTTACAGGCTGGGAAAAGGGGCTATGATGTTTGAATTAGTTTAGCTAGTCAGAAGTGATGGACTTAGGTCACAGGTAAGGCTCAGGTTTTTTTAGGTAATTTATCTTTGATGGTGCTTTTCTGCAACCAGATGTATACTCTTTCAACGCTTAACGTTGGGCCAGAGGTACAGGCTGGGAAAAAGTGTTTATTAATGATTGATCAGATTAACTAGCTCAAAGAGATGTTTTGATTTTAGGGGTACGTACTGGGGTTGTGGTTTTTGAAATATGCAACTAATTATTGATAATACTTTTCTGCAGCTAGACGTATAACCATTCGACACTTAACGTTGGGCTAGAGGTACAGGCTGAGGAAAAGTATTTACCAATGATTGTTCACATTAACTAGCTATAAAAGTTGCATTTGTTTAAGAGGTACATACTAAGGGCAAGGGTTGTTGAATAAGTATAATGTAAAATTTATAATGTTTCTTTACAGCCACACGTATACTCTTTCGACGCTTAACGTTGGGCCAGAGGAGCAGGCTGTGGAAAATGGGTTTATCAATTACCAAAAAAGTTGACCTTGACCACTAGGTACAATCTTAACTAAATAATTCGAGGGAGGCTTTTATTGTAAAAATATAGCATCATCTTAAAGGGAAAAGTATGCAGTCTTTACACCGATCTAGTATCACGTCTATTAGTGCTTAATAGGTAGTTTTTGGTTAGCATTTTAGCTGCAGTCGACGGAAAAATAGTAAATAAGAAGAACAGAA
Organism: Lepas anatifera; assembly: GCA_034440635.1. NCBI lineage: Eukaryota > Metazoa > Arthropoda > Thecostraca > Lepadidae > Lepas > Lepas anatifera. The sequence goes on from JAOTON010000202.1 coordinate 242,849, forward strand.
ATATTCAAATAACCGATTAAGGTACTTCAGCGAGTTTTTCACTGTTAATCAAAAGCTAGTGTTTGGCTGAAATAATAGAAAAGACTGTCACAAATACTGCTCTAGGTTTGTCGTATTGTCGGCATAACTTTTAGGTTAGAGGTACCAATATGGTTGTTGTCACGACATCCAATCTTATTTTTAACGATTCATTCTAAAAGGCATTTTTGTGTGAAGCTCAATTCGAGGTCTGGCTATACTAGGACTGAGAATTATTGATATTTACTCCACGATTCTGATGAAGGGCTGTGCCCGAATATATAATCTTCAGTGTTTTTTACATTTCCGGATTCGAGGGGAGAGGCCAGGGAACATCTTAACAACTCTTCATCATGCTCCTCGCCGCAGCACTTCAAAACTTATGGACGTTTTAGTTGGTTAATGTCCCTGATTTCCAGGCATATGTCATCTACATATCGTGTGATCCAGAATGGTGAGGTGTCTGTATCCTTGAGTACCTTGTTTTCCAAGTGAGCCATATAAAAATGGACAAATAACGGCCCGAGGGGTGAGCCCATCGCAACCCCATCCTTTTGAAGATAGAGTTTTCCATCAGGTGCGCGAAAAGGAGATTCAGATGTGCAAGCTTTTGACAGATCACGGAGTAGTTTCTGTGATATTTTAAGGGGTGGAAGTCCATTTGTGTGTGTGTTGAAAACCTCGTCTATTATGATATCTATGGTCTTCTCTGTGGGAACATTTGTGAAAAGGCTACATACATCGATGGATGCAAGGGTGTCCTGGGATTGTTTGGTTCGCAACAAATCTAGAAATTCATCTGATGATAGTACTGAGTATCCAGCTGGCACATATGGTTTCAAGAGGCTGTTTAATCTTTTAGCTAACTTATAAGTAGGAGTTCCTATCTGGGAAATGATGGGTCGCAAGGGGTTGTTATTTTTGTGAGTCTTAACCGTACCGTAAATGTAACCTGGGGAAAAATCTCCTACTATTTTACAAAAGTGCACACCTCCAACTACTGCATTAGCGCTGGTTATAAGTCTATTTATTTTTGTTTTTAGTTTAATGGTTGGGTCAACTTTTATGGCTTGAAACTTACTGCTATCTGATAATATGTCACTTAGTTTTTTAAGGTACACATCCCTATCAAGTATAACAAAAACAGGTGACTTATCTGCTTTCCTAATAATGATGCGTGGATCGTCTTTCAATTGTTTCGCTGCTTCCCGCAGTTCTTGGCTTAACCCGCGCCCCACCGGGAGTCCGGCGCCACCTTCGCCCCACCGGGGGCCATCGATGGCCCCCTCTAACTCCGAAAATATGGGCGTTAGCGCAAATCTGCAAAGTGCAATAGAAAGCTCGCGTGAATTCAGTAAGAAATTACTTTGCATGTTTTAGTGCTCAGGTCAATGGTTTGACCTCCAGAGGTCAAATTAGGTCAAGATCGGCTATTTTCACTCAAATATGCAATGATTAAGCAAACTGGGCATAACTCTTATGTCATTAGAGCTATTGAGGCCTGGTAAAGTACATTTGATAGCAAATTGCCAGTACTTTTTCCGCTATGTGGAACGTAAAGACCTCCCGCCAGTTGTTTGACCTCCAGAGGTCACCTCGTGACCTAATATGACCTGAGGTCACGAAAGGTCAAAAAGTGACCTTGCCGTATATCAAATGAAAGCCAGTGACAAGACAAACACGATGGTGTTTTTTTCACCGCTCTAGCTTAATTAGGTCAAAAGTTATTGTCAAAATACTGTTTTTGACCCCTGGTGACCTTGGATGACCTTGGAAAAGTCAAAGGGCAAATATGACCCCTGGGATCCGTGAAAGAGTGTCCAAAAACGTTTTTCTGAGCAGTCTGAGTATTTGCAATCATTTTTGTGGCTTTTATATCATGAAACAACTTTTCCCCATGCTTTTCCAATGGGAGAGGTCGCCTCGTGACCTGACCTCAGGGCACGAAATCGAAAAATCCCGGATATACACTTTATAGACCCTGGAGGGGTTATGAAGTGTAGGAAGTTTCAAATTGATCAACTTTGAAATATAGCTCTTACAGAGCTCTAAAGGTGAAGTGAGGTGACCTTGGTTGACCTCTTCTGGTGACCTGACCTTGGGTGACCCGGGGTAAAAAATTTCAGGGATGATGGGAAAATGATGCAGTGAGAGGTAAAGCCCTCAACCGCGGTGCTGCGCCCCGTCGTTTTTCTGCTATCCCGGAAAAGCCTTAGGGGGGCCATCGATGGCCCCCGGTGGGGCGAGGGTTAAAAGTTGACTTCGTGAGCACCTCCTCAGTTTTGCCCCTTCACCAATAAGCTGTCCGCGGAGGTTACGATCGATAGTTATCTTCTGGGCTTCTTGTAGCTTGGTTAGGTCTTGGAAGAGCAATTCTAATTCTGCTCTCTTTTCTAGAATCTTCCTTTTTGACTGAAAATGGCAGTTAAGTCCAAGGTTAACACTTCGTGTTGAGCTTTGGTTAGTTGTACACTTGATAGGTTTATATATCCTTGTTTGTTTTCTTTAAAAATAATTTTCCTCCATACAATCGGGAAAGTTTTTTGGTAATTCGGACTTTACCAGCGTGAATAACGTTCTCATATTTTTCTTCCAAGGATGAGACAATGGCTCGCTTGGTTTCGGAGTCAATTTCACTCTCTTCCAAGTTATTTTGAAGTTGTGATAACTTATGGCCTAACTTCTCACGCTGTTTTTCTTTTTGCTTAAGTTGAAAACTTACCAAACTTCTTTGAAACTATTTTGTGAATGTCTTCCTTTTTGCTGCCGGGTTGTGGAGTCTTATATGCGAGTACTTCGGCAATATATCTTCGTTTAGACAATGACGATTAAAATTAATAGTTAAGTCACATTTTGAGAGCTTCTTTTGTTATTTTTCTATTTTTTTGTATCAAGAGTCTTATATCAGGTGGTGTTTGGTAAATCAACGATCCAAAATTCATGCAATTCCGATATAAGACTCTTGATACGAAAAATAGAAAAACAACAAAAGAAGCTCTCAAAATGTGACTCATCTATTAATTTTAATCGTCATTGTCTAAACGAAGATATATTGCCGAAGTACTCGCATATATATATATATATATATATATATATTATATATATATATATATATATATATATATATATATGATTCGATTTCCCAAGATAAGATGACTCCAACGATGCCTATATATGTTCTCTTGCTCTGCTCAAAAAATATATAGGGAACAATCTACAATGCTCTGACTTAAGCCTGTGCAATATTCTTTATCTCTTGTGACTGTAATATTGACTTGACAACAAATAACCTTATTATTTCTCTTTGTCTCGTCAGTGCTTTCTGACGCCGTCCACAATTTTGTTTTACCTTTCCAAGAAGTGAGATACGGTGGCGGGGAATGGCGCATGAAATACCCCCCCTCCCGCAGAGGGGCTCGCGTTAAGTTAGTCATGGGCGGATACAGGCTTCATTGTCGGGGGGGGCACATGGACCAGGTTTGCACCATGTACCATGCCGAAACGCAGTGTAGTGTCGTCGGGGTTTTGATCAGAGGGTAACCACTCAAACTTTTATATACATTACACACCAACACAAAATTGCATGCTGGAAAAAATTTCAGCATTACGCCATCAATGACAGCAAGCTTGTGGAATTGCTGAATTTCAATCAAAGTTAGTGCCCCATGAAACCTTTTCTGAAGGGCATGAGCAACCTCAGTGTGAACTGTTTCTGTACCGACCGTGGGAACGGACCAATCGACTCCTATATCCGGATGTCTTGTGCGATTTTGCCACTCTTTCTTAGTCCTTCTCTAGAAGAGGGACTTTGGGCTTAGTTCGTACCAGTCTAGAAGAACAGCGTGGACAAAGTTAAGATATGAAATCCAATATTTTCATTGGATACCTGTTATTTGACTGTAAATATAGAAAGAAATAGAGAAAGGACCCCTAGGGCCTTATGTGAATGTTTTTTTTTAATACAATAAACAAATCTTTTTTACAATGGTCCGTTCTGCGTCGCCATCTTTCGTATGGATCATGCCATATTTCGTCTGGCTTATATGCAACGTCATAGTGCGTGCCGAGGACCTTGGTACCGAGAATGCTCACGTATCTCGGGTAAATGAAGACGGGGTCACACATAACTGTCCCCTCGTTTTTCCAGTCTGGCCTTGGCAGCGGTCGCGTGCGGATGTGCCTGCTGGCGCGGAGCGGCCGATGGGTCAGTGACCGACTGTGCAGGTCTGGGTGCGTAGCTGAGAAGTGAAGGGCTACTGTGAAGCGAGTTTTCGGATGGGACTGAGATTTTGAGATGAAAATCTGAGCAGTGAGGGTGATTATAAGCCAAAGTGAACTCAGAATGTCGACAGCGGGTGATACCGACTCGGTATTTAGTGATGCTGAAGCGGGAAACACCGATTCCGAGACCAGAAAACGGAAGAGAGACAGACAGCAATCCATCTCTGAAATGGTAGCAGCTTATGAGAAGAAGCAAAAACACGGCAAATCTCCGAAGGGTAAGTCACCCAAGGGAAAAGGAACCCTCTCGGTTGAAACCCTAACGTTCGTGAAGGAGTTGATTGAAAGCACGATTCAGTCCTCAATCGGAGAACAGATTGCCAGTCTGAAGGAGATGTTGATAGCCAAGTTCGAATCACAACAGAAGAGAATAGAAATCTTGGAAAGCGAGCCTTTCGAAAAATCTGGGAAAATTCAAGAACTTGAAACTGAGGTCAGATGCACACAGCAAAAAGTAACGGAACTAGAAAACCAGGTGGACGACATGGAGCGTCACGAGCGTGGAGTCAATCTGATTATTACCAGCAAACAGCTCGGAACAAGACGCCCTGGTGAAGACATCCGTTCCTCAGTCATTCGGATTCTGCGGGCCAGCTTTCCGCACATCCCTGTTTCTGGAGAGGATTTCGCGGCAGCTCACAGGTTGTACGGCAATGATGTTGCAATCTGCGCCTTCCGTGACAGGGAGCTGCGAAATCGCCTGTATCAAGAAAGAATCCGTCTCAGAGATAGGCCCACACCACCAGATCAGCGCTTATATCTGAGCGAGTCCCTGACGCGGAAGAACAAGGCGATTTTTCCGAGCTTCTGACCATGAAGAAACAGCAGCGGGTCTGGGCTGTCTTCACAAACCAAGGCATCCCGGGCTACAAGCTCAGTCGGGAATCCACACCAGTGAGGGTGACATCCATCGACCAGATCCGCAGCCTCTGGCGGAGACTCCGGGAGAGGCACGGAGCTACCCAGCCTACAGGGACTGGCGGCGCCCCTGCGCGGCCGTCCCGGGACGACCGGCGCCCGGCCGGCGCACGAGAGCAGCGCGTTGCTCGGCCCGATCCGGCAGCGGCGGACCAGCGGAGGCTCCTGCGGCGGCACCTGGGCCGGGTGGACCGGCCTGCGGTGGCGTGGAGGTACCGGAGAGGGGTGGACCCGACGTCGCTTCTGCGCCTGCTCCTGCCGTTGCTTCCGGGTTTGCCTGCCCGGCGCTGCCGCTCTGGCGGTAGTCATCGGGCGGTTTCACGAGGTGGAGTGGTGACGGAGGCCGTCGGTGGGGCGACAGAGGCGGCGGGGCAGGGTGGCGATGAATAAGCGCGGTCAGGATAGGACGCGGTGACTTTCGCGGTCCGCGCCTGTGTGGCCGGAGTTTTTTCCGCGAGGATCGGTGGCCATCGCTGGAATGCGTCGTCCGGACGTGTTTCGGCTGCCGTGGGCGACTTTTCATCTCTGACGTGTGCGGGCGGCTGTGCATCTTGGTTGGACTCCACAACAGGTATTGTTTAATGAGAGCTTTCTATGTCTAATAGTGCTTATTTTTCGACGGAATGTTTCGAAATATTTCGGTTAGAGTAAGTTAAATGCTTACGTGTCACTCAGAAAAAGCAACTGTTTTGAGTCCCTCGATGGGCGATGCCAAATATCATGTGAAGCCAAAGGTTTTTCTCCTGGAAGCTGGCGAAATCTTTTGCATTGAGCTAGACGCAGTTTACATAAGTGTGCGATTATTTTCCCGTGTTTCGAGCCGCTTAGAGCTTTGTTTTGGCTGCGCACCCAACTGTGCCAAGGTTTTTGTAGTTATGCTCACTTTGTGTGTTCATATTTTTGTTTGATGTGTGCCTTCTGGTGTCCATTTTGAGGTGTCATGACATGCATACGCCATACGCCACTTTTCATGGTTCCCACGCTACATTCACCTACAGATCACGGCATAGTTTGTTTCAGACTGCATCACACGGACATGTTAAGTCTTGTCAAAAGCAAGCAATGCATTGTCACGTATTGACCAGGTCATATCACATATGCGAAGATTTAGAGAAGACATCAATTTCTCTGTTGCTTCTCATCCACTAGTGCTAACGCAACATTGAGATTAGCGTCACTGAACGTTAATGGTCTACGGGCCCGGGTGGTAAGGGTGTTCCAAGCGACGAAGATTTTTACATGGTTAAAACAATTGCTTTCGACGTAGTTCTTCTGCGAAACACACTCTACAGCTGAAGACTGCCACAGGTGGTTAAACGAATGGGAGGCTTAGGCTGTTTCTCACACGGGGACAATAGGAGCCAGGGGTAGGTATACTTATCAGCCGAACGCAGGTGCCTCAATTACTAAAACCTGCATTGATAGAGATGGAAGGTATATTGTTCTCGGCTTCTTTTGAATGGTGTTAGCTTTACAATCGGAAACTTTTACGGCCCTAACACAGATAACCCACGCATAATTGAGGACTTTGTAACTAAAATAGATGATACGATAATTCTTCCGTATTTTTGGTGGGGACTTTAATTTTTGTTTGGACAATACCAAAGACAGGAGAGCTCAGCAAGAAGATTAATAAATAACGACAGGTGTGGAGGTGCTAAAAGGTTTATGGATGATAAAGACTTAGTCGATGCTTGGCGGAGCTCAACCCACAGAAAAGATGCTATACATGTGTTAGAGCAAACCCACCGGCAAGTCACGTATTGATTTTTTCGTTATGGTAGGAACATTCTTCATTCTAGGGTATTCCGGTTGCGGAGATAAGAGACGGATATTTGTCCGACCACAAAATGATTACGATGACGATCCAGGTACCAGCAATTGACATGGGACGGTCTTTTTGGAAATTTAACAACTATCTTCTGAAAGATGAACATTTTGTTAACATGGTCCGCCGAAAAATATCGCAGATTATAGAAGATAATGAGGCCAGTGTAACTTCTAGTATTGTTTTGTTCGAAACCCTGATCTGCGTTCTTAGAGGACATATAATAAAATTCGCATCCCGCAAAAACAGCAAAGGTGTGCTGCTTTAAATCAGATAGAAGAAGAAATCATGAGGCTAGAAAGTAGAGAAAACGCCGATGAAAATCGTTACAAACACTCAAAAGAAAAGAGAGGACCTAATGCAGGATTTAGTAGCCAAGGGATGTTTCAGTCTAGAGTAGGTGGCGTATTTGGGAAACTGGTAGCAAATACTTTCTGACCTGCAAAAGAAACAGGGGTGAAACGTCTGCAAGCGCTCTTTGTGGAAGATGATAAAAACTTGGGCCAAGAACAATAACTAGTAGCCGAGAAAATGCTTCAGAAGGGCGCATTTTTTCAGCAAACTTTAGAAAGTGCCAGTTATAGATGAAACTGAACCCTTTTCCGGGCTCTCCGCGTGCCAGAGGAAGACACTAGATATCTCAACAGTCCGATAGACTTAGAGGAGCTCACTAAAGCGGTACTTTCCATCAATAATAATTCCTCTCCTGGTCTTTCCGGATATACTGGCAGTTTTATAAATACTTCTGGCCGAGCTAAGACATCTTGTGCATCGGGTATGTAATGAAATTTTTGAACGGGTAGTATGTCTGTGGATATGAAACGCAGCGTAACAATCCTTATTCCCAGAAGGGAAGATAATCGACTGATCGATAACCTACGACCAATAAGTCTTTTAAACACATTGTACAAAATCATAACCAAATGTCTGCGAATAGATTAAGTAGCGTTATCGCCAATATTATCAATGAAGATCAAACTGGGTTTATTAAAGGCCTTATATAGGAGAAAACATAAGACTTTTACTGGATTTAATAGACTTCTGTAAGTCCAATAAAAGTCAGCTCTTGTGCTGGCATGTGACGTCAGAAAGGCTTATGACAGCGTAGACTGGCAGTACCTGAAGCGAGTAATGACGCAAATAGGACTGGGACATAATTTTCTTAGATGGATTGACGTATTGTATGACGAAAATCAGATTTCCCAGCAAAGCCTTAGTACAGATCAATGGTAGCTATCCTCCGAGTACAAAATAGAACGTGGCCTAAAACAGGGGTGTCCATTAGTTGTCTGCTCTTCTTAATCGCCTTTGAACCACTCTTAGAAAAATCAGAAGGACCGAGGGTATTAAGGGCATAGATATGGCCAGACTAATATTAAAGTTACGAGTTACGCAGATGACGCCACCATTATAATGGACGGAAGCTCTGAGTCAGTGATAGCATGCCTAAAAGTTTTTGAGGACTTTAAGAATTTCTGGTTTGAACTCAATGTAACGAAAACGCAAGATTATGGATAGGGCATGAGGCAGCGACGGCCATTGTCCTGTTTCAATATCAATGGCCGAAGAGTGTCTCGAGATACTAGGAATAAAATATCAACAACCCAAACGTAAAATTGCTGACCTAAACTATGACAGAAGATACCGAACCTAAAGCCTCGCTCGCCCGATGGAACGGCAGAGGATTAACCCTTTGGTGCATACATCTAGTCAAACTGAGATGTTATCAAGTTGTATATTTAATGGTGTTCTGACCGGGACGGACTTTATAGAAGACTGAAACGGCAATGTTTAATTTATTTGGGGTGGAAAAAGGGATCGCATAAAGAGGGCTACATTAAAGGCGAATATAAAAGCGGAGGGCTTCAGTCCCTGATATAGTACTGAAGTCGAAAGTCTTAGATAGGTTGGATAAAAAATACGTAGACCCTGATAATAGGCGAAATGGAAATTTGTCATGAACAAACTATCACTAAATGAGCGTACACATTTTGACTGCATCTCGATCAGAAACGCTGAAGTGGTGAGTAATTTTGGGGAAAACTTGTTCGCATGGATGAGGTTAAACAGACAGAGGGTGCAGTGGGGGAATACTCTAGCCGTTATATGGGGCAATAGAAATATCGGGCGTAAATAGCGGGTTATTTAGGAAGATTAATGATAAACAGAGGAATAGTTGCGTAATGGACATTTACAATGCTGATGAAAAGGCTTATGACATAATGAAGTGTCCCAAGATATGATATACACCCGATAACAGCGCTTCAATAATCGATCAATCCCGGGCGTGGAAATTGGGATTAGAATGGATAAGCCGACCACGCCAGACATCCTAGCTTTGTACCCTAAGAGCACTCTAGTTGTTAAATGGGCATACTGGGGTTGAAGAACAAGAGCAGGCACCGGTGGGAAAATGTCATGAAAATGGCAGGACTATCTCCATAGAATGCCAACCCCGCTCCCCGATACGTGGTCGTCTGTTTTGATCGGCTGCACCTGTAACGAACGATGTAAATCTCAGATGGCTTCAATATCGCATAGTTAAACGTATCCTACCGACGAACAGATTTTTATATAATGGGGCTCTCGAAACTGATAAATGCAAAATCTGTCCGATGTACTCAGAGAATATTACGCATAAAATCTGGCTTGTCCCTAGTTGATTATTGTGGTCGGTGTGAAGAACTACTGGGACTTCGAAATCATTTGACAAATAAAGATATAATCTTAGGTCTTCACCTGCGTGACGTGAATCAAGCATGTGTGCTAATCGGTCATAATGCTAACAAATCAGTATATTTGGAAGGAAAAGACTACCCAGAACACTTAAAGTTTGATAAGCTGAAACATTTATACATCGATACCTCACAATTGAGAACTATATTTCAGGGTTACTGCAAGAAAGCCAATTTGGGGAAATATGGGGACGGTTATGGGAACACCTAGAGGAGATCAAAATCCTCGTAGATACTCATGAGCAGGAACACGCAGCACCAAAAGCCCACGAGCACCTCTGGTGTAGTACGTTACAACACTCTCGCGTCCGAAATTCTACACAAACATGACTTGTGGTGTCTCTGGGGAACGTGATTGTGCGTTGTGCGAGATGATAGCTTTGGCGCGAAGTGGCTCCGCCAGGTGGCCACTTACGGCTGCCGACCTCGCTACAGGTCATCGGAGGTTGGGTGCTATAGGTGGCGTCACTTCGTCACTTGATTGTTGGTGTTTTGTGACCTTATGTAACCAATGGGTCATCGCCAATAAAAAAAGTACAAAAAAAAATAAAAAAAAAAACTGTCCCCTCGTTTTCCTTGCCGGCTGACTGAGATCCCTCGTCTCATATCTCCCCCGTTAGCAGCGGCTTCATTAGCAGGCCTGGCGGTGGATGGTCAGCGGCTGGCCTGATACTGACGACTTAAGCCTATTTTTTTAATGCTGCTTCACCGAGGGCTGGATGTCTTTAAATGCTGCTGTATGGCTGGATAATAATTTTAAGTTTCTGAGCACCATTATGCTAGCACCTCCAGTCATCCTTGTGACTTTCGCGCGCTGTGGTGGTAACTTTTCCTTGTCTCGTGTGAACAAGGACGCTAGGACACGTGTGTGATTTTATGGCATTATTCGTCATCTCTATGCCTGGGTGTATTGCACGTTTCGAATTTAGAAATGTGAGCAGAATAGTGATGCCGCTCACAGGGCAGAGCTGGGTTTCAAAAATTGCCTGATGGAACACGACAGTAGGGTTATTGCAAAACGAGAATAGTGTAAATATACTATTATCCTGCCCCCACCACACACACACACACACACACACACACACACACACACACACACACACACACACACACACACACACACACACACACACACACACACACACACACACACACACACACACACACACACACACACACACACACACACACACACACACACACACACACACACACACACACACACACACACCACACACACACACACACACACACACACACACACACACACACACACACACACACACACACACACACACACACACACACACACACACACACACACACACACACACACACACACACACACACACACACACACACACACACACACACACACACACACACACACACACACACACACACACACACACACACACACACACACACACACACACACACACACACACACACATATAATATAAAATCCATTTAAAATTATGCAAATGTGTTCTTTCGGTACTACGTCCTTTGCCTGTAAGAAATTCATGCCTTTTATATATTCCAAGGGCAGCGATGATTGAAAGTACGTATTTCCTTGCCTATAATGCGCCTGCAGTAGTAATTTCAAAATGAAATTAAACAAATTTAAGGAAAAACCTGTGTCCAAATTTTTACACATAAGACCATTATACCCCAAACTCAATTTTTCCAGAGAAAAAAACTATAAATTTTAATTGCCAACATTACGAAACCACATGACCTGATCCTAGGTCACCAGAAAACTCATATCTGTATTTATAAATTTTGAAGTTTGACTCCACTATATTATTATTTAGGTTTTCATAATTCTGGGGATGTATGTTTTACACAAATATCATGACTAGCTTTGGAGATATAACTATTGGAAAAATGGGGTTTGTACTATATCGCACAATTTCCGGAGGCAATAACTCAGAAACCGCTGGAGGGATGCGGCTAAAAATGTCCCAGCAAGAATTAGCGCCCCAGAGAACCCCTTAGGCAAAGTTTCATCCAAATCTGAGATGTAGGGTGTTATTTTGATGCATTTTTGGTCGTTTTGTCGTGGAATGCCCCAGCTGTGGTTGCATCATCTATGAATAATAATATATGAATACATCTATGAATACTCACATCATCTATGAACACTAATAAGAAACAACGATGAGAGAGACCTGGCAGGGGAAATACACTGCCCTTGAGTGGGGACAGTCGGTAACGTCTGTCATTCTAGCAATGTACAAAAGTTGCACCTTCCTCTTGCTTGACCTTTTTTCTCAATCATTTATTTCACAAAACACGGCTGTAAACTTTGCAAAACAATTTAACAACTCTTTTTCACACCTTGCCGCTCGTGTCACGGTAGTAGCCCCACGTCGCTTCAACGTAACATCGTCTCGACACCAAACTCACCCCCCTCACCCCCCCCCTTCCCAATCCCTACCCTCCCACAATGTGCAATCACGTTGATTTCATACACTTCACAGATCACTTCACATCACGATAACCTCCTTCACCGTATGCAGCTCGCCGAAGTGGGTCCAGCCCCTCCAAAGTTTTCTACTACAATTCTACTACTGGGCGTACAAATTGATCGCCGTCATTGACTTTGCATGTAAAATTGCCTATTTTTGGCGGGCTCTCACCGGTAAACCAACAGGGGCTCCCTCTCAAAAATGGTATCATCGGAACAATCGTTCTATCCAATTTCCATTTCTGGGGTCCGATAAGCGGAGCCCATGGAAAATTTTGAGGAATACTCCAAAAACTGGAGCCATGTTTGCCGGTCTCCCACAAAGCTTGGGTTCGAATCCAGGTCGAAGCCAAAGTTTTTCGCCGAATACGATCTGCAAGTTTGCCACGATTATTGCAGGCCCTCGTTTTTCTTCTGAAATGGAAGTGTTAGACGAGCACAGATAGGACAAGTAAGGATGTAAGGACGAGTCATGATAATAGTTATATGGCTACAAATGTTTTACTAAGTTCCGCATATAACCGAAAGCAGCATTTTCTGGTTATCGGAAAGCGGCCGCGCTCCTGTAATATCACATACGTGGACCCAGGGGGAAAAGGGAAGCATGTGCCCCCCATCAACCCTCGGCGCTCCCTCAAATGGTCACGGTGCCCTCTTGAAAAGTCGATGGCGCCCCATGAAATGTCTTTTCCCACCCCCCACCCCCCCAGATGCGAAAATCGGCGCCCACCGATAGGATTTTGCGCCCACCTGATAGGTTTTTCCGGTCAAAAGTGGCGCCCCCCGTAAGGTACCCCCCATTGGAAATCCTTGATCCGCCTATGGGATATCATATAAATATTACAACAGAACAATAACGGCAATACTCAATAACTATGTCGAGTTCGAGAGGGAGGCCATATTACCGACTTTTCAAATTGTTCGCTCAGAGCCTGCTCATGCCCCTCCCCTGGGTGTCCAAATTGTATAATCGAGAGGTTAGATTATAAAACAACGCATAGAAAACACCCCAAATAGCTAATCATATTGGCGTTTATTAGCCAGGGGACCACGTCCTGTCTGGATTATCCCCAGAACTGAAATATGATTTGGCGTGGGCAAAGCTGAACGTGTGCACGTATTCTTACTTTCCATCCAGGACAATTCAATAAGACAAATGTGCCGAGTTTATCATGAAGTTTTCATGACAGGAATGCTGATTTTGATCTCATATGATGGTTGTCCAGTGTGCAAAGTATGGCATTTTCGACGAGAACTCGTTGGTGCGAGTGCCCTTGGAGACAGGAGCGAGTGGTGCGAATTTTACCAACCTGGTACGAATTTGTGAGACTGGTGCGAGTAAGGTGACACTGAAAACCAAATAAATAATGGCTATAAATAATAAATATAATTATATGGTTATAAACAAATAAATATGGTTATAAAGATACAGGAGGGGACTTTATGAAAAGCCCTCAACTAACTAACCAATCAGAGAGGTAGCATTGCATCTTGTGGGTAGGAATGGGTGCGTTTTTTCTCCCTCGTATAGGGAAGATTGGTGCGAATTTTTGGTGGCTGGCGGTGCGAAAATTTTAGATGGCTGGTGCGACTCGTCTGGACTGCTGCCATACTTTGCAGACTTGATGGTTGTTTAATTATCAACATTTATCAAATGAACTCCTCTATGAAATTTGCCACTCCCATTAACTAATTGCAGACAATACAATAGGAAATACCTCAAGGAAGGCAATACAAACATGAATGTTGCGCTACTTATTGCCAGAGAGAAAAAGATAAAGGCACAACCGAAAGTAGTCTACTTTGATCCACTTTTTAACAAATTACCAACCGAAGTTTAAAGCAATGTTCATAAAAGAAAAACTGCAATGTTAACTTCAGAATATTAAACAAGCATTAAACTCAGCAGTCAAGGCCTCAGATAACAATATATGGAGGTGGATGCAAGGAGTTGGGGCTAGGAGACTTAAGTTTTCCCCCAATATGTTGGAGCATCTATACAAAATGCATAGATGGAGGTTGTTTCCATGGTGATCTGGGGTGTTTGAGAATGTGAATATGTGTTTATACCTACATGATTATTTACCTGAAATGTATTATCCATACTAGAAGTTTTAAAAAGAGTCAGCAACACAAAAATGCAAGAAATAATTATTTTAAATGCAATAAAGTGGAGAAAGAGAAAAAGTAAAAAAAAGTACCTAAAAGTACGAGAAAGAGAAAGTGAAGACTCAGGATGAATTGAGCTTGTCAGAGAATGGAACCAACAAACCACAAGCACCTCCAAAATTAACTTGATAATTGTAGGTAAGGTAAGGTAAATGACCTTACAAATCAGCAATTACAGCACCCAACATAATTTTTGTACCCTAGACAGCAATTACCTAAAATAAAATTGGCATGTGCCAGCAAAATGAACCTTGAATGAATATCAGAGAATCTTTAGACAAAATACCAAACTAATTGCAATATACCAAAATACCAAACTACTGTGCCTTGCCAGACTGGTCTGGTGTGCGCCTTGCCAGATCACTGCTTGTACTGATTGACCTTCTCCGCAGCCCTCAGCTAAGCAACATACTGGCGAGCAGCATTAAGGCTGTTTGGCCTCACCATGGTAAAGCTGAAAGCGATGTCTTCCTGAGGCTTGGATGGACAGCAGGAGACTTATCTTCCAGCACTGCCATGAAGTCATTCACCAGGCTTTAATTTCAATTTCACTTCAACAGTGAGGGTCTGAAGTACCTTTCGAGCTTCGTTCTAAATTGTTCTAAATATCAGAATATTTTAAACCCTCATTTTTAGATTGTTTTGTGGCAAGCTTAAATGAAAATGGGCAGATATTGGCAATACCCTCCATTATACTACAACCCAACCACAGCCAGATACTGCCCGTAAAAAGGCGCCTGCATTAGCATTCTGATTCCACTGACTATAGGAAATACCAGTGCACACTGACCACAAGAAATTGGTTCTGCGTTTTTTCTTTTGTCCTATAAACAAGGAGAGACAAGAAATAACTCTTGCCTTCTCTTAAAGCACCCACAAACTAAAACAAACTCTTACCTTATAAACAAACAAATAAACACACTACACAAACTGAAGTGACTTCGCCGCAGAAATACAGATATGTTCAATTACAGCCGACAGCACTACTGGCACATTATGGTTGGTGCTACTCATGGCATTTTTCCAATTGATTTCGTAGAAAATGGTTTTCGAAACAAATTGTTTACCTCCCAGAAACAGCCTGAAGATCCCCTACACACAACGGTGGAAAAACGGATCGTGGGGGAAATATTACCCACAATACATCTTGGTCCACCGCTATCAGGGGAAATATTACCCAGAATGCATCTGGGTCTACTGTGATCAGGGGAAATATTACCCATAATGCCTCACAACTTTGGAGTACCCGTCCTTGACTACCCTGAGTGGGTCCAGATTATGCAAACTAAATGTATAGCTCAAAATGTTCATTTATGAATGGTAGCCATCTCTCGTGAAACCTGTCAATTCTTCTATCCTTCTTTGCAATGCACCGTTCCATTTGAAATATTTTTCCAGAAATGCTGAAAAGACTCCCATTTTTATTTCTTCATCCTTAAACCTCTGATTCACAATGAACTGTTTTGCAGTTAAGACTATAAGATTGACAACATTCAATGTTTCCAATGATCCAAAGAGAATGTTTGTAACAGTGCCAGAGAACTGTTTTGTTGTGGCAAGCTTTGGGTTAATTTTTCTAACTAGATCATCCCAAAATCCTCTAACCTCTCCACACTCTACAAAGAAATGCTCGATTGTCTCTATGTTACTGCACCTATCACAGAATGGATCATCTATCACATTTCGTATGCACAAGAATCTTCGAGTGGGAAAAAACCTATGAACTATCCTATATTGTAAATTTTGAAGCTTTGTTGATTTCGTAATGTTAAATGGAAGTAAGTACACTTTACACCAGTTTTCTCTGTATTCAACTCCTTCGTCTATCCATTTCATTTGCGCTCTGGGGGTTGTCTCCTTTAGAAATTTATTTGAAAAATATTTTACTTTAATCCGCTGAACCGGGACAACTTTTCCTTTCACTTCTATGCCACAGCCAAGTACCTTCTCCTGAACGGTTAGTACTTCACTGCCAACGGCAAGCCGTCTCCATATCGCAGGAATGGCCCGGCACCAGCCCATATAAACAAGAGGATCCAGTCGTGTCAAGTTATTGCTTTCCTTAAACGAATTATAATCCAAGATTTGTCCCTCATGATTAAAGAATGCATCAAGGAACAATAAACTGTTTTCGTACAATGCAGCATTGAAAATAATTTTCCCTTCCACCCGAATAGCTTCATTATTCCACATTATTTGTTTACGGACTTCCTTTCCACAAGTAGGTTCTTTGATGGGGATCGCTTCTCTAAACCAACCTAACATCTCTTTGTAAAACGCAGCTACTCTTCTGTCTTTAACCCACGCAAAATTGTAATTCATATGCAATAAGTGCTCTAACTTGACACGAATCCTTTTCTGAAAAATTTTAGCGAACCCTATATCCATATTCCTCAATAGTCTGCCCATCCAAGAGCAACGCAGCCCTTTATAAAGATTTATCACATTTGGACAATTTAAGACCCCATTCTTGACTTCTTGACACAGCACATCTCTAGCAACTTTTGGCGGACGCCCCCTCCAAATGAAACGCATAATTTTACTTTGGATTGTGTCCAGATGTCTCTTTTGAAAAATTACTGCGGAGGTCATGTGGATTAGCTGAGAAATAACGAGAGCTTTCGCTATTGTTATTTTTCCTTTAAGCGTGAGATTTCGCTGGGACCACTGGTTCAACACATTTTGAATCTTAATCAAAACTGGCTGAATATTAATGTCACTACACTCATGCAAGGCACTAAATGTAACGCCTAAAATCTTAACTCGCTCATTAGGTTCCTGTCCACAAATACGTTCCGCTGAGTGTTTTTGGGAGCCTAACCACATAAATTTGCATTTATTTAGATTTAATTGCAGGCCGGAGTACATTCCGAATTCCTTCACTAGCTCCAAAGCATTCTTGGCTGAGTCAACGTGTTTTACGAACAAAGTTGTATCGTCTATATATTGTGATATTCTTATTTCCTCTTTGGAAATTATTATACCGTTCACCCTAGGCGATGCACGAATCTTAACAGCCAAAATTTCGACAACTAAACAAAATATGAGACTGGAAGCAGGGCAGCCCTGTTGCAGACCACGTGATGGTTTAAACCATGAGGAAGTAAATCCATTGTTTATGATAGCGAGTTCCATATCCCTATGCAGTATCTGAATCCATTCAATAAAATAACTTCCAAATCCGAACTTTTTCAGAGTATCTTCAATGAACTTATGCTCGACAGAATTGAATGCATTCTGGAAATCCAATGCCATAAGAATTCCACCTATTTTATCGGCGTCACAATATTCTATGATGTCAGAAGTTATTCTTAAATTTACTCCAATATTCCGCCCTCGTATTGAACCTGTCTGATCAGGAGCAACTAAATCCCTCACTACTAGCATTAACCTATTGGCGATAACTTTTGCAATTATTTTATATATAATATCTAAAAGACAGATCGCTCGTTTGTTTTTCAAAATTTTTTGATCGCCCTGTTTAGGAATCATCGTTATAATACCCCTCCTTTGAGTAACGAAAAATAGTCCTTTTTCTTTCACTTCTCTAATATAACTTACAATGATCTGTTCTAAATCTTCCCAAAAGAATCGAACAAATTCCTTAGTGAAGCCTAAAACCGACGGTGCCTTATTGTTTTTTATACCATCAAGAGCTAACCTGCATTCGATGCCGGTGATGGGAGCGTCACATAATTCTCTGTTCTCGGCGCTAACCTTAGGACATTCCAATTCTCCCAAAAACATATCGCAAGCTGATTCACTACCTCTATCATAGCTATCCTGTGTTGCGTATATCTTATTAAAGAATTCCTTGCACATAATTAGAATATCCTTGTTACCAGTTACGAAATCACCATTTTCCGATTGCAGCACCTCAATTTTCTTATCCATATTCCTTTGCTTATGCAGGTTGAGAAAATAGCGAGTGGGGCGTTCACCTTGTTCAAGCCACTTAGCACCAGAATAAATCATTGCTAGTTTACCTTTTTCTTCTTGTATTTCATCAG
Organism: Lepas anatifera; assembly: GCA_034440635.1. Taxonomy (NCBI): domain Eukaryota; kingdom Metazoa; phylum Arthropoda; class Thecostraca; family Lepadidae; genus Lepas; species Lepas anatifera. The sequence goes on from JAOTON010000202.1 coordinate 261,281, forward strand.
CACGTACTTGCAATTGTCTATACCTTTCTAGTAAACAATCATCACCACACGTGGCTATTTCGGATTCGATCTTATCTAATGATTTTAAAATCCTACTATTTTCTTTGCGTTTTGCAGTTTCTCTTTCTTTCCATCTTTTAATGCTAGCTACTCTTATTTTACTAGATAGAAGTTCCAATAAAAGACCAGAATCAGAAACATTATTGTAAAGTTCCTGACCCCGTCTTGCTTTCTCTATTTCGGTTTTGACTAATCCTACAAAGATTGTGTCTTCAAGCAGTTCATTACGGAATCGAAAAAGCCCTGGACCTTTATCAGAGGAAAACAAATTAAATTCAGCACTTACTATGCTATGATCGCTTAATATCCCAGGCCTTATCTCAACCTTGCTTACAACATGATGAGTTTTAATGTATTCGCTTATGACAATGTAATCCAGCCTGGATTGCTGTAATTGCGGTGTTAAATGGCGCCATGAATAGCGTCGCAGTTCAGGGTTTTTCTCACGCCAGAGATCAATAAGCTTATGTTCCTCTATTGAATTGAGTAATATTTTGGCTGCGGATGGAACACGAAAATCGGTCCTTGAGGTGTCTCGATGTGATAAATATGTGTTTAAGTCTCCACAGAAAATGATGTAAGACTTTTCAGCCTCAGACATGCTGTTGATTTTATCATTGATCAAACAAAAAAACTGTTTTTGCTGGCTCTTTTGTCGCTGAGTTGGCGCATAAGCTGCAACTAATTTCACCGTAAACTTACTAAATTTCAAGTCCGCGATAATAAGCCTACCATCATTAGAGCAATGTGAAACACTAAACACACAGCTTCCTTGCAATGACCGGGGCATAAGAATGGCGACTCCGCACTCAATAGTAGTCTTTCCATGCGAGAAAATTATATCCGATCCCCATTCAGCCTGCCAAACATAAACATCGCGATCACATGAGTGGGTTTCCTGAATTACCGCAATGTGTTTGGGAAAGTGAGAATGTAGGAATCGAAACAAAGTTCTTCTTTTGGACGCTAACCGAATGCCACGAGCATTAAATGTTAGGATTTTAAGATCAGACATACAACTTAAGATAAATTAACGTTTTCCTCTTCTTCCTGAGCTACCGTTGAACAGCGACCATAACCTTGCGGAAAAATGAGGAACTAGCAAGATTACTCGCCATCTATCGGATAGCCAATTTGTTAAACGGTACAGTGTCAATTCAGGAGCAACCAAGAAGTGTCTTATTTCAATGAATTCGTTTGAGAGTTCAATGTTATGTTCGAATACATAAGATGATTTAGTAGCCCTGAGCAATGTCCTTCTGAAATGTATAGAAACTAGAGGTGCTAATCCAGACCCCAAATCGACGAACAAGCATGTTATATGGTGTGCACAAACACCTAATGAAATCCCATCCACGATATCGAAAGTGATCGAAACACTGCTCCCCCGCACGGAATGCGGCTTACAGCCAGAAACCCCTCCCCCTGGTCCCCACCCCCACAATTTAGCGCGCCGCAAGACAACGGCGCAAGATCGAACAGCTCGATCGCGGCCCGAAGTATTGGGAGCCTCCAACAGGTACCGCAGTATCAATTTACCAAACATACTAAGCAAATACATTTGGACCATGAAACGCAGTTAAGCCCTCGAATTCACTGATCATTCCGCAGATTCGTGGTCATACCTGCATAAGTCACACTGAATCCCCAGATACCCAGCATGCAGGGGCGGGCGGCCGAGCCCGCTGACCGGCGACCCCCATGCGTGGAGTCGAAATTTAGATGGGAAGGTGTTCTCTGTAGAAGATATGGGGTTTTGCCAAATTGCAGCAGGTCGCCGGGCGAGCCCGGCCACACCGCTCTCTGAGATCTGCGGACACAAACAATCATTGTCATATCTGGCAGTGCGGCATACAAGTACACGAGGGGCCGATTAGACCAGAGGGCCTTAATGCACACAGTTTGTGGCTCACATGATTCAGGAAATTAACGGAAGCGAATCATCACAGCAATACAAAACTGAATCTGGACTGAATCTGAATTACGCATGGTTAACAAAATACTGCATTAGGTAATATGACCAATTGATCATTCCAGTCAGTCACCTATTTGGCAAACTTGTTACAACGCCAGTCTAGTTACAACGCCATCTAACGGGTGAATCACACATATGGTACAGAGGGCGTTGTCATCGCATTGGCCCGATGACCTAACCCAGTCAGCTGGGGATTTCATCACCACATGGTTTTCTCCCGCGTACACCACGTTTCCGATTGCATTCTATGACAAGGAGACATATTGATAGTAACCATCTCTGGCCTTTCCTAACAGCTTGTTCTACCGATCTAACCTTGGAAAGGGTGCTAGAATATAAGCAAAAAAACTTTTAACGAGTGTGTAGGAAAGACAAATCGACTTGGGATCATCTCAGCGCTGATAACAACTGCAATTAGATTGACTCTTCCGAATTACGTGACTGTTTGCACTCTACAACATGCTAGAAAAAACATGGCAGCAAACATTGTTTCTTACTTTTGCAAACATGATGCTCTACAAGTCGCTTTATATATCCAATATCATGTACCTGTGTGAGGAGAAGATAAAGTCAATTTACCAAGAAGAATTGAAATAACAAAATTATTAAATACGCTCACAATACCGACAGCTACAATCCAGTTAACACTTCCCTGTTTTTTGAAGATCGGTGAGCGATGTAGCAGTATTTTAGCGGGTAGTATCGCCACTAGTATAGGACCACAAGAAGACGTGGCCTAGGTCCATCTCCCGCGAAAACGAAGAGGCATTACTCGGCAGACGGAAGAACTGCTCCAGTGAGGATGAACTCTGCCAGCAGGTCCCACGATCCGGCAGCGAGAAGTGCTCCTGGCGATGCCGCTGAAATTCCCCAGACGGCCGGCCGAGTCAGACCGAACTGTCTGAGTTGGCCGTGCAGAGAAAGGCTGCCAGCAACCTCGCCCCTCGCAGGCAGACCTGCTGTCCCTCACTGGTTTTCCTCCTCTCACTCAGTCTCTGTTCCAGCTTGGTAGCGGAGGCAACCGACCGCCCAACAGCTCCTTCAACTGTTGCTCGGAGTCAACTCGGATGTTAGCTCCCCCCACTTCCTTTCGGCAATACACAATTCCCCGACGGGAAAACACCGAACGCACTTTGGCACCATTTTCTGAGCGTTTCGCTGCGAGCAGCAGCTGGTACAGTCTTTGGTGTTCAGGCACCAGCGACTCAGATAGGGAAAGTGGTGCCATCTGTCGGCGGGACTGAGAACCCGTCTGGCTCCCCGCGCGGCGACCGTCGTGCACCTGCCCTGGCATGAGGTCAAATCTACGCTCGTAAAGATCGTCTCGCTTCCGACGCTGGCAGAATTTTGCGATGACCTTGGTGTCCCCTTGTAGTCTGTGAACTACTTGGAAGTCGGATTCGCTGAGTTCCATATCAGGAAAGTATTGATGCAGCACCTCAAGGGTTTTTGCGGTGATGTTTTCTCCTGGAGATTTTCTTTTGAACTCGTTGCATGTTAGGATTAGTGATGACAGCCTCCGGTTCATGTCTATCGCTTTCACTTGGTCTGTGAGCTTTTATTTTCTTTTTGGCATAAGTCGATGTCATTTTTGAGGCCCTCGATCATCAAACTTTTATCATGGTTTTCGGCTTCTAGGATCTCAATCTTCCGTTGCATAGTCGCAAACTTCACTTCAAAAGCTGCTATCACTTCCTTGTTTCCAGCTTGAATCAAACTTTTTATGGCATCTAGGGTGACCGGATTTGACTCACCAGACCTGGCTGTGTTCTTTCGGGGTGATTTCCTTTGTGTGTTCCTTTTCTTTTCGATGTTCTTCGCCATCTCCGTGACTGATAATTGCCGTTTTCGGTTGCGGCCAGTCGCGCTGTCCGTATCCTCCGCTGCATCGGTGAAGACACACTCTCGGTCTCGTTCGCTCTCGGACTCCGACATTTCACTTCACCTCACAATGGTCACGTCTGAAAATGTATGAAAAGTTCCACCTCTCGTTGAGCTGATGCTGTACAATAACAGCTTAATTTTTCACATGGGGCTGGTGGGTACACTCGCTCTGCACTGCGTCACACTGCGGGAGACCCCCAGGTGCCTGGCGCTAACCCCACACCATACCACGGAGCTCCGGCGAGGCACGTCCGACCTTGACCGGTGTCAGCGCGTAACTGTGAATCTTGCTTGACCTTTGGCATAGCCAGTTAAAACGTATGTATGCATTTCTTGGGCATTTCCATACTCTAATTCCCACAAAACCTTACCGTGTAAATGATTTGCCCATTACCTTTACATATGTAAAAAAACGAAGGGCGGAGGTTCATGGCTTTTCTAAAATACCGCTATTTGAATGCGGTAGTGTAGGCGGAACTGACATGTCTCTGGGCGTTCATACCTGATGGTGTTTATCTAGATTTCTTCTTTTCCGTATCACCTTGGAGGAAAATAATGTAAATACTTCGGAAAAGAAGTCTCTGTGCAATCTTTCTTATCCCGTCCCCGATTGCTAGCCTGGAAATTTCACACAACTAGGAAAGTTTGTAATCCCCTAACCAATCAGTTCTATGAAGGATACAGATAAGCGGAGGATGGGTGGCTTAGTAGATAACATCCCTGTCTTCCAAGTCACTGGTCCTGGGTTCAAGTCCCGGAAGCAGGGGTCTAAAAATGGTTACCTGGTCGCTGATGAAGCCGCAGAGGCTGAAAGTGGTCTCACTAGGGGGGGGTATTCGCTAGATATGGCCTAGTCACTGAGTGCACCCTAAAATCCCAATTCACACGGTCTCACTGACCTTATAAAGCAGTCTCTGCCTCTTTTGCATCATATAATTTCATCTGGTTCACTATGTTCTTTTTATACAAACAGTGCAACAAAAAGTGTATCAATTTTCTGTATACCAATCCAATTTTTTTAGGACCTGCCCAGTCTACCCCATTCAAATTAATTTAAAACAAAGGCATGGACCCAGCACCTTGAATTCTGCTGGCTTAAATATATGGCAACCTCACTGTAACTACAAGCAATTTACACCGCAGCTGGTGTAAACACAAACGTTGCTCAGCAAGAAAGTTATGGCAGTATTTTTGCAATTGCTTCATTTTATTGAGGGTAGAATTCAGAGAATAAGATGTATGGCTTTTGGAATACCTATAAACATAGAAAATGGTATATATTAGATCAGATTGAGGCTTAACCCTCGCCCCACCGGGGGGGCCATCGATGGCCCCCCTAAGGTTTTTCCGGGATAGCAGAAAAACAACGAGGCGCAACACCGCGGTTGAGGGCTCTACCTCTCACTGCATCATTTTCCCATCATCCCTGAAATTTTTTACCCCGGGTCACCCAAGGTCAGGTCACCAGACGAGGTCAACCAAGGTTACCTCACTTCACCTTTAGAGCTCTGTAAGAGCTACATTTCAAAGTCGATCGATTTGAAACTTCCTACACTTCATGACCCCTCCAGGGTCTACAAGGTGTATATCCGGGATTTTTCGATTTCATGCCCTGAGGTCAGGTCACGAGGCGACCTCTCCCATTGGAAAAGCATGGGGAAAAGCTATTTCATGATATAAAAGCCACAAAAATGATTGCAAATACTCAGACTGCTCAGAACAACGTTTTTGGACACCCTTTCACGGATCCCAGGGGTCATATTTGCCCTTTGGCTTTTCCAAGGTCATCCAAGGTCACCGGAGGTCAAAAACAGTATTTTGACAATAACTTTTGACCTAATTGAGCTAGAGCGGTGAAACAAACACCATCGTGTTTGTCTTGTCACTGGCTTTCATTTGATATACGGCAGGGTCACTTTTTGACCTTTTGTGACCTCAGGTCATATTAGGTCACGAGGTGACCTCTGGCGGTCAAACCACTGGCGGGAGGTCTTTACGTTCCACATAGCGGAAAAAGTACTGGCAATTTTCTATCAAATTTACTTTACCAGGCCTCAATAGCTCTAATGACATAAGAGTTATGCCCAGTTTGCTTAATCATTGCATATTTGAGTGAAAATAGCCGATCTTGACCTAATTTGACCTCTGGAGGTCAAACCATTGACCTGAGCACTAAAACATGCGAAGTAATTTCTTACTGAATTCACGCGAGCTTTCTATTGCACTTTGCAGATTTGCGCTAACGCCCATATTTTCGGAGTTAGAGGGGGGGCCATCGATGGCCCCCCGGTGGGGCGAAGGTGGCGCCGGACCCCCGGTGGGGCGCGGGTTAACATGTTCAAATGTGTGTTAACGACTGCGGATCTCAGTGCAAATCCTACCTTTCTGAGCATACTTATTTAAAAACCGGATTTGACTCACCAGACCTGGCTGTGTTCACTTGAGCAAAAATTATATAAGACATTTTCTCTGAGCCAAGCAATCCAACATAAGTTGACATCAGCACACAAGTAAACTCAATAATAGCAATGCTTTAAGATTTCAAAATACAACCACAGCATGATAAAACAGAACCCATTACAGTCACACCAGGACCAGGTTACAAAGTATGTCAGTTTTGGCAAATCTTGGCAGTGTGAACACCCATAGCCTAAGACTGGTGCAGGTGGTGATTATTTTGGAGGAAAAAGACTGCTTCCTATGTTTTGTATTGATGTGGGCTTTTTGGTGTGTTCAAACTGTTCTATAATTAACACGTAAATACAAATACAAATGAAATTGAAATGACGACTACCTACCTAGCTACATAGAATGAGAAGTTACATGGCATAAGAGCCAATACTGATACTTAAGTGCCACACAGAAATTGCAGACAATGCAAAGTGCAGTGAAAGAATACTATATGAATACCATATTTTCTATTTTTAATGAGGGATCAGTGTCAATGATTTCTCCCAAGTTCAGTGGAAATTGTAGGTGGCTAGTGGTGCGTTATAAATGGTACAACTTGATTGGCTTCCTGCCATACTTTGAACAATGAGGGATAGTGTGCAGATGCTATGCATATTTATGTCCACAATTAGTATGGAAAAAAACTTTAAATTACCAGCCTTGACCTGCGTCCACAGCTTCTCTTGCAATCCAGTTGGACCACTGACCACCAGGGCCAAACTGACTTTCCTGGTAGATATTTTTCACAGCAAGACCCTCGTGTTGCTGCTTGGTGTGCCAGTAAATGTTTTGATCAGTACTGGACTATTAGCATCCTTTGCAACTACATTTACACTGCCTTCGAATCTTTTTTGCGCTTGCAACGGTTTCTCATTTTCCCTTCCCTGATCACCACCAATTTGACGTGCAATCTCACTCAGCCAGCACCCGGACATTCTGAACTGAACATACGTGATAACCTACTGCAGCAAAAAAAGCTGCAAACAAGGACAGCGAAACCTTAAAAATAATACCACCTAACTACCTAAGAATAAGTTCCATTTACAAACCTCCTCTCTCGTACACAACTATGTATGTAATAAAAGGCCTTGGTACACAACAATCTCGATTTTCGACGACACTATTCCACCGATCCGTTTGTGTTTTGGGTATCTTGCCACCGATAAGGGCAGTATTAAAGAATGTCATCCGAGAAGTAAATGCTCCAAGCACAGAAGACCTACTGATTCTAGTATCATCTACTGCTCCGGGGTAAGTGAGGCCAAGTGAGACCATCCATCAGCGCTGACGAACTTTTTAGAGCCCATTGCGTTAACATGGAATGGTCTCAGTCCAGCACTGATGAAGGTCGGATGGCTTCAGAGTCGCCGCAGATGGTATCAGTGATGTCATCGCAAGTATTTTTCTAATAGCCCAATGGTAGGCCTTATTCTGATACCGGCGACTTTTTGGGAGACTAGACGAATATTCACAGGAATGAAGAACAGCTACCAGCCAGCGCAAGAATGTACCAGTTAGGTACTTGGGGTGCACACTGCACAGTACCAAAAAGGGAATACCGTTACCAAATAGGTTAAAAACCACACTTTTACTTGGGGAGTTGTATTTGTAGGCACTTACCGTCAATCGTGGTACTGTTTCCCCAATTTCCTATCTTGTTCAATCAAGAAATTGGTCTCAGAAGTCCGTAGAAATGGGCTTTCGGTGGTCGCTGATGGCATCAGCAGATCAGTGTTTTTTTAGACCCCCTGCCCGGAAGAGCCTCTGAAAACATTGATCTGATCCTCCAAATCCCTTCCAACAGGGTGAGAGTAGTTCACCTCATGTTCCGGTTGAAGACATGGTGCATGATAGAAGACACGCAGGTCCGTCTCACTCGCAGTCTAGACAGGAAATGAGCCCTGGGTCACCGCATGACCCGGCACCGGAAAATGATTTATAAGCAAGGCCTAACACAAACTTCCTAAACACGCTCGGAATTAATAACTGCAAAATATAATTATAACTTTAAATTAGTCATAATACTCATGACTTAAATCACTTCCTAAAAGTTAAGTAACAAATTTCCAAATAATGACCGGAAGAGAGGTCACGCCGCTCTGCCATCTGCCGTGTGGCAGGAGCATTGGCTAACAGGTACAGCGCCATCTACAGCAAACGTACTGCTCACTCGCGGTGGGGTCAAAAGTAGGCTATCTACATTTGCATATGTGTAGTATTTCTATGGTGAATGCCCTGTCTGTGATTTGTGTGTCTGAATGGTGTTTTCTAGTGTGATCCCCTAAGTGTTTACCCCGTTCCTTTCGTCTTGCGTTGCCTAAATGTTCCATGAATCGTGTCCTGATTTGTCGTGTGGTTTCGCCTACTTATATATATTATTTATTATTTTTTTATATATATATATATATATATATATATATATATATATATATATATATATATATATATTTGAAAGCAGAGAGTACAGGTAATTTTATATACTGTGTTTTTATGTGGCACCTACCTTTTAGTCCCGAGTTGCATTTGTGGCATGTTTTTCTGTATCCTCGTGGGCAGGGTGGTGGTTCGAGGGATGATCTAATGAGAGTGTTGGCTAGAGTTCGACCTGATGTGTTGTGTGGTTTTGCCTATATATATATATATATATATATATATATATATATATATATATATATATATATATATATATATATATATATATATATATGTGCGAAACCACACGACAAATCAGGACACGAATCATGGAACATTTAGGCCACGCAAGACGAAAGGAACGGGGTTAACACTTAGGGGATCACACTAGAGAACACCATTCAGACACACAAATCACAGACAGGACATTCACCATAGAAATACTACACATATGCAAAGATGATGCCGACTGTAAAATTAAAGAGTCTCTGGAAATCCGGAACCAAAAGCCCCAGATGAACATACAGGGTTCATCATGGTGCCTACTCGCTCCCGTCCCGTACTCCTCATTCTGATTGTTGTTGATGGCCTAGTATTTCTTTCTAGGTTCGATGTGCGTGTGTGCGTATTGTACTTTTCGTTCATCGATTGTATATATTATAATAACGTGAAATTTAAGGAAGAAATTTTGCTAATATGTTCACACGTGTACGAAGGTTGTAGGCTAGACTGTCCGCGTGTTTTACGGAACAAAAAAACTGAAATATGAAAATATTACATACTTTCGTATTTCTCGTCACTCAAAACTTGACAAAGAATCGTATTCGAAATACTGCTTATTATCTTGGCCTTTTCTCTTCAATATATAGTATGAATGTAAGACGGTTATTTTTAGGACTTTTCACAATGACAACATTCAACCTTTTTATCTCCAATCTTAGGAGGCACAAATACCTTGAAAACAGATTCGGATCACAAACAATGTGGGATAACGAAAAATGTGGAGACTGGTGGATAGCTCATAAGAATTCATGAAGGAACTATATTTGCCATTTTGTGGCACAGGTCAATACTGAGGCCATGCCTGGTCAACAAAGGGGACATCCTAGAGGAAAGTTTCTTGGCACTAGCATCTGACTAAATTTTCAGGTACCATTCACTTTCTCTCGTTACGAAAAATTGAATGATGTGTGACATGATTATACCAGGTCAAAGGACAAAAATGTCCTGACCTAAGCTCAGGTCAAGATCACCATCTGATCTAGCATAGTTAATATGCACATCAATCGACTTGCAATAATAATCCAAACGTAATGGCATGAAAATAAAACCATCGTCATTTCATACAAAGTTATTGACTCAAGTCTGAAAAACTGCTTAAAGGGAATGCGGCACCTTTATAACATGGTTTTAACTGAGATAGCCAAGTTGCAAAGCATGCCGGAAAACCTGGTACTCTATCTATCATTTGTCTAGAAACTCAAATTTTCCGTAGAGAAAAGCTAAAAACTACCTGAAATGTACCCTTCATGTACCCTTAGCAGCAGGCCACAGTTGTCATGGCTGTTGATGTGACGACATATACTGACGTCACGGTGAGTATCAGCCAATCGAAGCCCTTGAAGCGTATTGAATGTGGTAGTGGTTGCCAGCTCGTGACATCATCCACAGGTAGATATTTCTTTCCCCTAGAGGAGCATTTTAAAAATAAAAATATTGAGCTTATGGTATATTTGTTAGGGAAACCATGGACGCTTTCATGATTTTCGGCTAAAAGTACCCCTAATTACACTCAATTCCAGGATTCCACCAAGGTGCCACATTCCCTTTAAATAGGTACCCAGAGATGACCTCTCAGACGTCACAGGTCCAACATTGCAACATGAACCTGGAAAGAGGTCGAAGATACTATGATTAGAATATGAAGGTATTATATGCTGTATCCACACAAATAGTCATTTTCGCCCGATTCCAGTTTTTCTGATGCATTTCCGATGGAGAGGTTATTATCTGTATCTGAGCCTAGGTCATCGATATGAAAAATCACGGATTCGTTCTGTAGCGCTCAGTGGGACCATTATGTGATATGAGTTTCAATTGGATAGATTAACCCTGTTCCTCCTTATGCTATCTTAAACTTTTTGGAGACTGACCTGCACACGTGACCTGCACAGGTGATCTGACCCTGAAATGACTCAACCTTAATTTTTTGGGAAAATTTGCAGAATTGATTAAGCATAAGGTATGCCAAGTACGGCGGCGCCCTGCGCCGCCGTTTTTTGTGCCACCGAAAAATCCGAGAAGGGTGTTGAAACACTCCCCACCGGGGCAAGGGTTGATTTTGACGTCCTAATATAATAAACGTTATATTGGGTTACGTCATCTGGTCGCAATCCCTGGGGTTAGTGGCCTTGAAAAGACTGGGGTGACATTCCTTTAAAGTGACCTTCATGTGAGGTGATATTGACGTTTCATTCTGACTACGTGACTTTATGAAGTCACTACTCGGTTTACAAAGGCAGGAGAACTAGCGCTACCCCTCTATTGTGGTAGGATAAAAATATGTCTATTTTAAAAGTATCTAAGCAGATAAACATGATTGTCCCACTTTCGAATTATTTACCCATCTAAGCATTTTCTGGCTCTTTGTGATTCCTGGCCGCATCAGAAAACATTGTGGTGTTTGTCAGGACCCTCCAGTACCAGGCCAATATTTAACTCTTGAAAGGTTCAAGAACGTGTTCTCTAGAAAAATAACTCTAGAGATCTTAAAACTGCTGAAATTTCTTGTTTATTGTTTATTGTTTATTTGTGTCATGAGCAACAGGTTGCCCCCAATTACAGCTCATGTCGTATCGAAGACGATCAAACACGAACGACGATCGAACACTCAGCTTATACAGGATACAATGATCCACATACGCACTAAATACAAATAAAACGTCCTAAGAAAACAAGGGGAGATCACTACAGACTTTTTATATACGCGCGGACTTGAGATCTGAACTGGCAAAATGCTGAACTGAATACATCTGAATTTTGACACACGGTTAAGAAAGAGTTCATAGCACCAGCCGCCCGACAAAATACACCTCTTTTAACCGCATCCACCCTGGCGAAGGGAACGTGGAGCAAAGTACCGTTCATATTCCGGGTGGGTCGCGCGGGGACGTGAAGGGGGAATGTCCCGAGCAAGAGAGCAGAGTCCACCTTCCCGGCTAGAATTTTGTGAACGAAAAGTACATCGTACTGATACCTTCTGTTTGAAAGGCTGGTTATGTTAAAAGTCGCCAAAAGGTCTGAGTATGCCAAAGACGTTGTTAATGTACGAGTAGTGGAAGCGAGCCAGATAAGGAATTTATGTTGAACCCTTTCAAGTCTTTCAAGGTTTGTTTGGGCAGTACCACCCCCCCAAATCACGCAACCGTATACTAGAATTGCCCGAACGTTGCCAAAATAAGCTGCCAGGAGAGGTTCTGGTGACAATTCTCCCCCTGTATGGCAAGATTGGAGGGTTCTAATCATCACGCCCAGAGCTCTGTTTGCTCTAGTTACCGTGTTGTTGATGTGGTCGGCGAAGGTTAATTTGGTGTCCAGCCATACCCCGAGGTCCCGGATAGAGTCTATCCGGTCCAGAGCAGTGTTTTGAATTTTGTAGGTGGCCAGAATGGGGTTCCGTTTCAGAGTAATTGAGAATGCTTTGCATTTCAAAGGATTTAGTTGGAGTTTCCAATCATGGGACCATTGTGTGAGAGCATTCAGGTCTCCCTGAAGCCGCTCAATGTCCTCCAAAGAGATAATTTGGCTGTACAATTTTACGTCGTCCGCAAAAAGAAGGCAGTTCGTTTTGATCACGTTCGGGAGATCGTTCACAAACAGAGCAAAGAGCAACGGGGAGAGAATGCTACCCTCTGGTGTTCCAGAGATTACCCTGGTCCAATCCGAACACTTTCCGTTGACAATGACACGTTGCTTTCGATTGCTCAAATAGGATGATAGCCAATTTAGTGCCAGGTCAGTGATTTGGTAAGAGTGCTTGAGCTTGTATAGGAGAAGTTTGTGATTGACGCTCTGGAACGCCGCAGAGTAATCGGTATAAATGACATCGGTTTGGTGGCCAGAAGAGATCGAATCGCACGCTGTTTTTAGAAGAGAGGCTAAATTTGTTTCGCAAGACCTGCGTGGGACAAAACCATGCTATTTGTCTGACAAGACGGGTTGAACATGGAGTATTAGTGAATCCCGTATACAGCTCTCCAATAGCTTGCCGAACAGGGGCAGGAGTGAAACGGCCCGATAATTTGATGGTAATTTTTTAGATCCCTTTTTGTGTATTGGTACAATGTTAGCCTCTGCCCACCTACTCGGGAACACACCCTCGGATACGGATTTATTGAAGAGTATGCTAAGTGGGGTTACAAGCTGGTCAGAGCACTCCCTAATAATTCGCGCACTGATGCTGTCTGGCCCACAAGCTTTGTGGGGCTGGAGATCGTGCAGGGCAGACCTAATGCTAGCAACACTAACCGTGAAACAGTTGAAACGTGGGAGGTCGTGCCTCGGGGCATCAGGAAGGACTTCTGCGTCAGGCGTGGTGAATTTTGCAGCAAACACTCGGTTGAGTAAATTCGCCCGCTCCACATCTGAGGTGACTTCCCTATCTCCGTTCAATAAAACAGGTAATTGGCCCTTTGCTCCCTTGACACATTTCAAAAAACGACCAGAAACGTTTTGGGTTTGATTTAAAGTCTCCTATCAGCCCACGTATGCAGCGTAAGTACCTTGAGCCAGAAATTTCCTTAAAATAGCGACGCTTGACCTGGAAGTTGTTCAGAGATTCGGGGTTTTTGTTCCGCTTAACACGGTTGAATGCTGTTTCTTTTTCCCTCAGAGCATGTCTGACCTCCTCGTCAAACCTGGGTGGATATTTACGTTTTAACACCACAGTAGGTATATGGTCACGAATCGCAGCTTGGAGCGTGTCATAAAATGAATCCACAGCATCATAAATGTTCATGTCCTGCAACGCATTCCAGGGAATAATATCTAATGACTGTCGAAGACCATCGAAGTCCGCTCTCCTGTAATTTAGTGCGGTGACCCGATTAGTTAATTGCCCCCTCTGAGAGGTGACAGCAAATCGACATACGATTTCATCATGATCAGAAGGAAAGATTCCAGGCCGAACATTGGCTTCTACCTGAGCGTGTCTACTGAAAATGAGATCTAAATAATTGTCACCTCTGGTCGGCTCCCACACATGCTGTTTCAAGTTGTATTTTTTCCTAGTTGTACAAATTTCCTAGTTGTACAAAACAGTAGCTGACCTGACGGCCACATGTGACCGAACGGATCAATATTTTGTCACTCGTTGGCATCTCTGTTAGTGACACTCGACAAGGGAGGGCTACCCACGACCAATTAAGACATTATAGTGTCCCGTTCCCTTCTCTTCTGGCGTCCGTCTTATGTTCCTTCCAATACCATGGAGATAATGGATCCAGATACGGTCACAACTAGCTGCTGCGAAACGTAAGGCACTTGTAAGGTATTCAGGCACCACTAACTTTGAAAAATGAGAATGCTTAGTTCAAATTTTTTAGTCATGTGAGGTTAGGTCAGCTCGATAGTATTAACACGCGCATTGAAGGGGTAGGCCGGGTACCCGCCCCCTCGGGTTTTACGGAGATAGCATAAACACGTAGGTGCGTAGCGCCGCTGTACTTTTCATAGCTTTTCTCTCTTTATTTTAACAACTTTTGTAAACAATTTTAAGGTTAGGTCATCTCAGGTCAGGTCACCAGTACAGGTCAAGTGAACTGACCTCAAAAAAGTTTAAGATAGCACATGTAAGAACAAAGTGAACTTATCCGATGGAAACTCATATCACATAATGATCCCGCCGAGTTCTCTAAAATATGTTCCGGTATTTTTTATATCGTTGACCTAAGGCCAGGTACGAGCCATGACCTCTCCATTGGAAATACATGGTGAAAATGGTTTTAACTTAATAAATTAGTAACGGATGGTGATAGAGTGCTTATTTTAACTGCATTAGATGTACCTTATCTTTGCAGTTCTATTGATGTAAATTTTAACTAATTTGACTTTGATCTGATCTCAGGTCAGGTCAAATCCTTATTTTGACCTAGCAGGGTCATGTTATATATCATTCGATTTGGCTTGCTGCAAGGATTCATACAGTTTAAACTGTTTTGCTCTATCTTACCTTGTTCAGATGTAATGACCGAAAACCTTCATTTACATGTTACCCCTATGACGGCATGTTTTGACCTCAAGTGACATTAAATTTGACCTGACGAAAAATGGTTTAGATATTTTCGATGGAAAAGTGGATGGGCCATTCAACACCGTTTACCGTTTTTCGCTACCCAGCGTGGTTCTCGAGAACCACCCCGTCAAAGGAGGTGGCTCAGACCCCCGTCAATGCGCGTGTTAAAAAGGGTGTAGCGTGCAAAGTCGGTTGGCAGCTGTCGGTGCTGGTTGGACTTCGGTTGTACTAGTTGACCTTTCTCGCGTCGTGTTCTTGGTTCTCCCGTTTTTGGAGTACGGTGCCGTGTTCCTCTTTTTGGTGGTCTATGTTACCAATGTGGGCTAAAACTTTTCGGCTCACTAATCGGCGTTGTATTGGGTCAAATTTAGAATAGAGTTTTAAATTTATACCCATGCTGTCTGTATTAAAACAAAACAGCACACGCCAGGCAAATCGTGCAAGGCCGAAACGACGCCGGTCCATTCTGTGCCTGAATCAAAGTTATTTGGTCATTGTCAGCCTTCAGTGGTCAAGACACCATTGGAGATGCGTCCGGGCGGGCAGTGGAGTCAGAAGTGTTCCCTCAGGGGAGGGGTTTGGTGACTTTGCTCAGGCAAACAGATCATGGATCGATAACCGTCCAGCTTTAACATCGTCGTACACCAGTACGTACACTGTACCTGTTCCCTGTCACAGTACTTGTACCATGGTACCATGACGTTCCGTTGCACGCCTTCCTGGGATGACCTCCTAATTACATACCAGTGGAAATTGGGCATAAATCGCAACGGTAAACACGTATGCTGATCGCGGCCCGCTGATTTTGAACGTGACTCACAATAGCAAGTAAGCCATCTAGAAGAAAGAGCATGGTGCAGGCACAACACTGGTCGGTCGACCAAAAGTGAAAAAGAACTGCAGATATAAGCCGCGGGGAGTAATCATTACAAGAGACACATGTCTCTTAGAGGGTTTATCTTTATTTTTGTTACATAGGCAAAGGAAATATATGCAAAAGCTGATCACAGCCTATCAGAGGCACATTTGCTAAAAATTTGCTGCGGGGTCTAATGCATCACTATATTCATCCACAGGTATATCAAAACGTTTTTTTCTGGGTCTCGACCTTTCTTTCCTGCATGTGTGCTTGATGATTTGGTCATTTTGTGCGAGCTTTTCGTTGAATTTGAAGAAGACAAACTGGTGAAAAATGCATGTCTTCAAATTTGACCAACCCGTTCAAGAACCAGTTGTGAGTCACGTCAAGTGTTGGCATGGTCGCAGTATAGTCAAAAGTTGGTTAGTGGTAGTGACAAATTTTGATACTTAACACGCGTCCCACGGGGGGCGCAATTCACCCCCTCCGGGTTTTTCCCAGATAACGTCAAAACAAAGAGACGCAGAACAACGAAACTTACAGTAACCTTATTCCTGATGAATTTAACGCATCTGACCATTTTTTTAGATCAGGTCATGTCAGGTCAAGGAGCTATTCAACGTCAAGGGACCCGACCTCAAAACCTGAAATCACGATTTGTAGCGGCGCCTAGGGAACATCAGCTAACCGATCAATTTCAATCTTTCACAATATGATAAGGTCATTAGGGTCTAAAAATCTGCAATCTCGGAATTTTGATATTGTTGGCCTAAAGTGGGGTCAGTTTTTGGTCTCCCATTATAATTGTGAAAAACAGAAATGGCTTGTTTTCAGAAAATACTGGATAGATAAGGCTGAAAGTCCTCAAAGCGTCTATTCTTACCATGATCTTGACCATAAATTTGATTTTTTGATCATCTGAGCTCTGGAAGGTCATATCAGTTCACAGGAGCCCACAGTGATTGTTTTGTCAATAACTTCTCACTGAATTGAGATAAAGCTCCCATTTTGCTTGTATTGTGCTTATATTGTCACGGGGAGTCGATTGATATGCAACATGACCATACCAGGCCACCATGTGACCTTGACCTAGCTCGATGTGAGGTCAATTTCAAAATGTGACCTAGCAAGGTCATATTGAACATCATTCAATTTGCCACGATGAGAGGAATCCAATGATGCATAAATATTTTCTCTAGCCCCACTGAGTAAAAACCTAGAGGGGTAAACGTACACCACCCTGGTGTAAGCCTATGGAACCTTCTTTGACCTGTGGGGACCTCAATATTGACCTGACATAAAACTACTTCGTATAATTTCTCTTCCTCTCATCAAGAGCTTTAGAATGTCGTTCCTAATTTTTATGTAGCTTTCTTGGGAAATGAGATACCTACGGAGGGGTGAAATAACCCCGGGGGGCGCGTCATGCAAGGGACCCCAGCGGGGCGCGTGTTAATCCATTTTAATAAAAATCATTCATTAATTACTAAAGGTTTTAAAAACATTGTTTTATTGATTTCAATCATTTACAAATTTTTAATTAATGGCAAGTCGATAAAGGCTAGTAACCCCTGATCAGCTGTAGAGCTTACACTATAGTGACTCCTTTGACATGAAATCCGCACGTGGTGTAATACAAGATGGAAACTAAGTAAACGTCTCTATAAAATCAGAGTAATGAGATCGGCGATACTCTTGATCATTGTCACGTAAAATAGCCCTTAAGCGGTGCAACTGGCCGGATATTTTAAGCTTTTGTAGGTTCTGGCTGAAGCACCAATGGTTTGAAAGCTCCAGTTTATTCCCGGCACTGTCAATATCCACTGCAATGGCAGTAGCTAAAGTGCCGGCAAAACATGCAATGCCGTTAAGCATACTTTGATGGTGGGGAACTTAGTGAGTCATGCTAGTAGATGTTCCCGAATTGAGCTTGTTAGGCATGTATGTACATACATACATTAACAACATATCGCTGTAGACATCTGGAAGTCCAGTATGGTTAAGCCAGGGGATGGGGCAAAGTTAAGTTCCAACTAATCTGGCAATCCCGTCGTGACATCACCGCGAGTATGCCCGAGGGCTTTTAGTGCTGAAGGTACGGCACGAAGGTGGTTTTCCAGAAAAAATATTAAAAATACTTGTAGCCCCTTTAGATATGTGTTTTTCAGTCAGAATGCTGCTGCAGCATTGTTCTTTCCAAAAATGGCCTCAAATAGTGCCAGACAGACACAATATCTAATCTGGAGGCCTCGATCTTGGGGTATGTCTGGCTTTCTCTAATGTCGGCTTCCAACATATTCCGGCGGCAGTATCGCCCTTAACACGCGCATTGACGGGGGGGCGGGTACCCGCCCCCTCGGGTTTTTCGGAGATAGTAGAAAAACGGCGGCGCGTAGCGCCGCCGTACTTGGTATACCTTTTCCCTCATCATTTTTACAACTTCTGTGAAAATTTTAAGGTTAGGTCATCTCAGGTCAGGTCACCAGTACAGGTCAAGTGACCCAACCTCAAAAAAAGTTTAAGATAGCATAAGTCGGAGCAGGGTGAACTTATCCGATTGAAACTCATATCACATAATGGCCCCACCGAGTTCTCTAACATATGTTCCGGTATTTTTGATATCGATGACCTAAGGTCAGGTACGAGGCATGACCTCTCCATTGGAAATACATGGGAAAAATGGTTTTTACGGAATAACTCAGTAACGGATGGTGATAGAGCATTTATTTAAGCTGCATTAGACTCGCCTGGGCTTTGCGGTTCTAATGATATGCATTTTATATAATTTGACCCTGACCTGACCTCAGGTCAGGTCACATCCTTGATTTGACCTAGCAAGGTCAAATTATATATCATTCGATTCGGCTTGCTGAGAGGATTCATATAGTTTAAGTCGTTTTGCTCTATCTTTACTTGTTCAGATGTAATGCCCGAAAAACTGAATTTTACATGTTATCCCTATGACGGGCATGTTTTGACCTCTCGTGACCTTAAATGTGACCTGACAAAAAATGGTTCAAATGTTTTCGATGGAGAAGTGGATGGGCAGCCCAACGCCGTTTACCGTTTTTCGCTACCTACCGTGGTTCTCGAGATCTTAGGGGGGCGGGTACCCGCCCCCCCCGTCAATGCGAAGGTGGCTCAGACCCCCGTCAATGCGCGTGTTAATGGTGCTATTTTCAGTCAGAGAGCTGGGACTAGTAAACTCGAACGCGATCGACCACTGCAAAACATGGAAGAGCTGCGGGTTGTCGCCTAAAGAAGGGCGAAACCGATGTCTTTGGGTTCAATGATAAAGCCTATCTATTGCTGATTGCATAAAACTTTTCTATTGATTCAGCGTTTACAGTGTTGAAGAGGGAGCTGGATGCAGGGGACAGAGGCAAATGCAGACGGCATAGGCAGATGCAGCAGGCAGAGGCGGATGGACGGACTAAGGTACTTCAACAGATAGGGGAGGATTCAGCGGGAGATGGAAGAGCAGAGACGGATACAGGGACAACGGAGGATGCAGAGGGCTGAGTGGATTGATGGAAAAAGGCGGACAAAGCGACAACACTCAAAACCGGTCAGGAGAACTTTGCCACAAACTTCTTCCGTAAGATTTCAGTGGTGACTCTTTGTTCTATCCGAATACCTCATTGAGTTCTTTGCATTTTGGCGGGAAAGTGTAAGAAGCATCACGTATTTTTTAGATAAGAACCCAATGGGACCGTTCTCAGGCGAGAAACGGCACTCAAATGCATTGCTTTTCAGTTTCTTCGTAAAGAACCCAAAGAAGGGATAGCGGTTTCTAACTGGGTCATTCCACCATGAATCGACCAAGGCATAAAACCCTTCTATTTTTAATTTCCTCCAAAATTGGTATATGGGGACTCACAAGGGCGTAGAATCCACCCATGGCACCCAAAAATTATTTAAAAATTGGTTTCAGAGAAATGACCTCCGGAAATTTCTGAAGGTCATTATACAGGCATTGTTTAAATGCCTATAGCTCCAAAAAGTCTCCAAGTGATTTCTAAAAATTTCATAGATTTAGGATGTAAATTTTACGGGCAATATTTTGGCTATGTTCAATTTTGAAATTGAAACAAAAATGTTTGGTGACCCCATGATCTAGTTTTATAACGGTGACCTTGACCCGTAGTACAGTGAAATTCAAAAATTCTCTTGGAAGCGTTTTGACATATGGTAGTATTCTTTCATATCAAATAAAGAAAAATGGCTTCCGAAATGCATATACTACTTTTAGCTTCATATATATAACACTAGGTGTCATTGTGGAGCCATGCTATCGTAACTCATGTTCTAATTGACTTGCAACTTTGAAATAAAAGCATTTGAAGAATCAAAATCAAGCAGTCAACCTAGAGCTGAAGCCTTTTAACACAAGCACAGGAATACGGGGTTACCCTCCCCTATTTTGAATTCACATTATTGTCCCTGAGGAAATGAACTTAGCTGTTGTAAATGTCATGTATGGTTGTTTGGATCATTGTACATCTTTTGAAAATGAATGTGTTCCCGTCACATTGAATCACCGAACTATGATGTCATTTCCAAAAGCACTTAACCCGCGCCCCACCGGGGTCCGGCGCCACCTTCGTCCCACGGGGGGCATCAATGACCCCTAACTCCGAAAATATGGAAGTTAGCGCAAAGCTGCAAAAGGCATTAGAAAGCTCATGTGAATTCAGCAAGATTTCACTAACACGTTTAAGCGCTCAGGTCTATGTTTTGACCTCCAGAGGTCAAGTTATGTCACGATAGGCTATTTCCTGTAGCCTATCGTGCCTATCAAGGTGGTTCTCCAACGCCGACGGTGACGGACGGCTGTAGCACGCTGCGTCATTTATAAGAGATTATGCAGGAACTACGCGGCAATCTGCTGCAACCTATGGTGAAGAAGGTCTCTGGTGGTGCCTTAGTCTTTGTGTAACATTGTTCAAGCTGTACGCATCCGGTATATGTAAATTAGAGCCGGCTCTGTGTTGGTCAGGGTGTCCTAGCAGTCACCCAAGCTTCAGAATCCGCGCCCGGATTTCGCCAGGCCACGAGCGCTAGAAGCTACTGCCCGCCGCAGATAACGCGGCAGTGGCCGAGTGGTTAAGCGCGCCGTCTGAGCGGTGAAATATATCGACTGCGAGAGTGGCGGTTCAATACTTCATGCATCCGCATTTTACAATGCATCTCTGGCTGTTGCTGGTTCTATTAGCGACAGGACGGAATGGACAACATGCCCTCGGGCGTGTGGCTGCCCCGGCAGTGGCGAACCCAGGAACAGAGAGGCTGGGGCGCGCCCCCATGTTTTTTCATAGTGCAGTAAAGCACAGCACGAATTCTACCTCAACTTTTAATGTGACGCGACTGCTTATAGCGGGAGACGTAGAGGTGAATCCCGGACCTCCTCAAGCAAAGACAGAAACTCTCCGTATTATCACTCAAAATGTCCGTTCCATACGGAATAAACTAGGCATACTCAGGGCATGTTCGATAGAGCTTGAGAAATACGATATCATTTCTTGGACTGAAACCTGGCTGGACGAGTCGGTAGGAACAGAGGAGCTACAGTCGGCATTACCGGACCACACATGGTACAGAAGAGATAGGCCAACTCACGCGGGGGGAGTGGCGTGCGCTATTGCCAGCAGGCTTCCTTCCACGAGGAGAGAAGACTTAGAGACTGACGGAACGGAGTCGCTGGTCATCGAGATCGGCACGACACCCAAATTACTCGTGTGTGTTCTTTATTGTGCCCCAGGTGATTCACATCTGTTTAGGAACTCTCTTGAGGTGATGACTGCCATTGCAGCCCGATATCCGCGAAGACCTTTTGTGTGCTTTGGGGATTTTAATACACCAGATGTTAAGTGGTACAGAAGTGTAGAGACAGGGCCGTTTTCGTCCACACCTGTTTATCAACGAATGTCGGAACGTGCTATCTTACTGATAGAGAAATGTGATATTGCTGGTCTCTGCCAAAGTGTTACAGAACCCACAAGGAATAACAACTTTCTGGATTTAGTGTTTTCTAGGTGTGCTCACGTGAAGTCCTGTGTGAGAAGTGGTATTTTTCCCTCTGACCATTCCGAAATTATCAGTGAGATTAGGGTTGTTGCACCTCAAACACCCCTTGTGAATAGGTCAACGGCGCTTAACTATAAAAGAGCAGATTTTGACGGCATGAGGCGCAGTCTACAGCTTGTACCTTGGCAGGCTTTGTTAAACCTCAATGCTGAGGGGGCGGTGGATATGTTTTATGATGTGCTGAGAGCCGCCATTCGCGATCATGTGCCAACTGTCACGTTGCGCCGGCGATGTCCCCCCTGGTTTGACGCTGAGGTTAGGCGTGCACTGCGAGAGAAAGAAAGAGCTTTCAAGGGTATGAAGCGTAATAGGAATGACCAGACCATCCAAAATTTTGAGGAAACGCGGCGATCATTCAAAACTCTGTCATCTCACAAATATTTTAAGCATTTGCAGGGCATGATCGGAAACTTTAAAACAAATCCAAAACGTTTTTGGTCGTACCTACAGTGCATCAGGGGGAATAAGGGACGAATTGCATCACTGTTAGATGGAACACACGAAATCTATGATGACATTCAAAAAGCCAACCTGCTTAACGATACCTTCGCGAGAAAATTTACCCCACCTGATGTTGCTGATTACCCCGCTGTCACAGAGTATAACTTGCCGTCTCTGGACAGATTTGAAATATCAGAGGGAACAGTTCGAGCTGTCTTGGATGATTTGCAGGTGCACAAGGCCTGCGGGCCTGACGATATCAGTGCTAGAGTCGTCAAGGAATTGCGGAACGAGCTGGTGCTCCCTCTCTGCATCCTATTTAGGAAATCAATAGAAGAGGGGATATTCCCGGGCAGATGGGCGGAGGCCAACATTGTCCCGATTTTCAAAAAAGGATCTAGGAAATCACCTCAAAATTACCGAAGTGTCTCTCTGCTTCCGCTATTCGGCAAAATTTTGGAGAGATGCGTATATCAGACCCTTCTCACTCATGTTCAACCAGTCCTGTCTGAATATCAGCACGGATTTGTCCCGCGCCGCTCATGTGACTCTAATTTGGCAACTCTTCTAAAAACGGCGTGGGACTCTATCTCTTCCGGCCATCAAACTGACATAATCTACACTGACTACTCTGCGGCCTTTCAGAGCGTGAATAATAAACTCTTACTCTATAAGCTTCAAAAATCTTATAACGTGTCTGGAAAAGCGCTGTCCTGGCTTAAATCATTCCTTTGCTCGAGAAAACAACGGGTTGTCGTAAACGGAAAGTGCTCTCATTGGACGGATGTACGCTCTGGAACACCGGAAGGCAGTCAAATATCTCCTTTGCTCTTTGCCTTGTTCATTAATGATCTGCCAAACGAAATTCAAACAAATTCTTTGCTATTTGCTGACGATGTGAAGCTTTACCACCAAATTCATACTCCCGAAGACTCAGAACTGCTCCAGGCTGATCTAGATAGATTGGCTAAGTGGTCCGAATCCTGGAAGCTAAATCTGAATCCCTCAAAATGTCATTCGTTTAGAATCACTTTAAAAAGGAATCCCATCCCGGCAATCTACAAAATTCGAAACACACCTCTGGAGCACATGGACAAAGTTCGCGACCTCGGCATTTGGTTAGATTCCAAATTGAACTTTTCAGAGCATATAAACATCATCGTCAGCAAGGCAAAAAAGATGTTGGGTCTGTTAATGCGCTCTCTTCAGACTGGCCGAGGTGGTGGAAGACTTAAGGAAGGACCAATTTTGGCTGCATATTTTGGCAATGTTCGATCAATTCTGGAATATGGATGTGTCATCTGGGGCGGAGCTGCAAGATGTCATTTGGACAGATTAGACAGGGTCCAACATAAATTTTTGATTTGGCTCGCATCCAACATTCACACATCTCGACCATCTCAGTCCTTGTCATACCATGATCTCTTAACCCGCGCCCCACCGGGGGTCCGGCGCCACCTTCGCCCCACCGGGGGGCCATCGATGGCCCCCCCTCTAACTCCGAAAATATGGGCGTTAGCGCAAATCTGCGAAGTGCAATAGAAAGCTCGCGTGAATTCAGTAAGAAATTACTTCGCATGTTTTAGTGCTCAGGTCAATGGTTTGACCTCCAGAGGTCAAATTAGGTCAAGATCGGCTATTTTCACTCAAATATGCAATGATTAAGCAAACTGGGCATAACTCTTATGTCATTAGAGCTATTGAGGCCTGGTAAAGTACATTTGATAGAAAATTGCCAGTACTTTTTCCGCTATGTGGAAGGTAAAGACCTCCCGCCAGTGGTTTGACCGCCAGAGGTCACCTCGTGACCTAATATGACCTGAGGTCACGAAAGGTCAAAAAGTGACCTTGCCGTATATCAAATGAAAGCCAGTGACAAGACAAACACGATGGTGTTTGTTTCACCGCTCTAGCTCAATTAGGGCAAAAGTTATTGTCAAAATACTGTTTTTGACCTCTGGTGACCTTGGATGACCTTGGAAAAGTCAAAAGGCAAATATGACCCCTGGGATCCGTGCAAGGGTGCCAAAAAACGTTGTTCTGAGCAGTCTGAGTATTTGCAATCATTTTTGTGGCTTTTATATCATGAAATAGCTTTTCCCCATGCTTTTCCAATGGGAGAGGTCGCCTCGTGACCTGACCTCAGGGCACGAAATCGAAAAATCCCGGATATACACCTTGTAGACCCTGGAGGGGTCATGAAGTGTAGGAAGTTTCAAATCGATCGACTTTGAAATGTAGCTCTTACAAAGCTCTAAAGGTGAAGTGAGGTGACCTTGGTTGACCTCGTCTGGTGACCTGACCTTGGGTGACCCGGGGTAAAAAATTTCAGGGATGATGGGAAAATGATGCAGTGAGAGGTAGAGCCCTCAACCGCGGTGCTGCGCCTCGTCGTTTTTCTGCTATCCCGGAAAAACCTTAGGGGGGCGAGGGTTAAAGCTCTTCAAAATTAGCAGTCTGTCCCAGAGGAGACTCCAGTACGACATTTACTTCGTACTCAAAATCATAACCGGGAAGGTGGACTCCGCCTGTCTGCTCGGGAGCTTCCCACTCCATGTGCCTCAGCGGCGAACCAGGGGGATGCAAAGCCACCTTTTACATGTTTCCCTGCCTCGTGTGGAGACCGTCAAAAGAGGCTTATTTCGCAGGGCAGCGATTGCTTTTAATGGCCATCTTGGACGCTGTCCCGAGGCAGACCCCTACGCGTCGACCTTTAGTAGTTTTAGAGCCAGGGTGAGGAAATATGTTAAAGCTCATCCATTTTAGGCTTCTTATCTTATTTTATGCCGTTTTTCATGTCTTAATGTATTGCAGTGTTTCTGATGTATTTTCATTTGCTTCATATTCATAGCTTCGTGTATATTTTATATCGAGTGTTTTATATTACTGTTGCAGGAATAGGTTGCATTACATTGTTACACGGTTGCATTGTAAATATTCATTGGTGTGCTGTTTTATTGCTTGACTTCAGCTGTAATTGGGTTTTCACATACCTGTTGCTGATAAGCCTGAATAAATGAAAATGAAATGAAATGAAATAAAACATGTAATCCTTAAGAAACCTGAGCATAGCCATTAGAGCTATTGAGATCTAGCAAAAATAATTTGATAGGAAAATGCCAGAGCTTCCTCTGCTATGTGGAACATAATGGCCTCCCGCCAGTGGTTTGGCCTCCAGAGGGTACCTCATGACTTGATATGACCGGAGGTCTCGAAAGGTAAGAAAGTGACCGTGTTGTATATCAAATGAAAACTGGTGACGAGACATACACGATGACCTTTGATTCAGTGTTGTAGCTTAATTAGGTAGAAAAATTTCGTCAAAATGCTGTTTTTGACCTCTGATGACCTCTGATGACCTCAGATAGGCCAAAGGGCAATATCGCCCCTGGGATCCATGAAAGGGTCTCCAAGAACGCTTGTCTGAGCAAATTGAGCATTTACAATTATTTTGTGACTTTAAGTTCATAAGACAGCTTTTCCCATGTTTTTTCTATGGAAGAGGTTACCTGGTGACCTGACCTCAGGTCACCAAATCGAAGAAGCCCGAAGATAAATTTTGTAGACTCCGGAGGGGTCATTAAGCGTCGAAAGTTTTAAATCGATCGGCTTAGAAATGTAGCTATGGTAGAGCTCAAAAGTTAAAGTGAGGTGACCTTGGTTGACCTCGCCTGGTGACATGACCTAGGGTGACCCGGGGTAATAAATTTCAGGGATTATGGGAAAATAATGGGGTAAGAGGTAGAACCGTCAACCACGGTGCTGCCCCTCGTTGTTTGTCTGTTGTTTCGAAAAAAAACCTTAGGGGGCCACCGATTTCATTATTCTAGGTGGGGCGAGGGTTAAGGAAGATTTTTGAAATTTGAGGCTTTGTGTCGCGTAGCTTGAATTTAAAACATTTTATGACCTCAGCTCAGCTTTTATAGCCGTTGGTAATCTCTTGTGGTATTTTCAAACGTGTTTAAACTTGATCTATGGTAATCTCGTCGTGAATTTTGCTCAGCATACTCATCATTTTAGCTCTTTTATAATTAAGAAGTTTTAGGCACTAAAAACAAATCATTGGTGATATTTAGTGGTACATTGCATTGCATGGGACTGGTTTAGAGCTCAAGAGCACTCCCTAAAAGTGAAAGTAACTAGTTCAGAGTCCCCATCATTTAAATGGATTATTCACAGGCCATTCTGAATCATTTATGCCAATTTAGTGAGTTTTAATCATCTGTCATTGCTTACACTCCCTTCAAGGTCAAATTAGTTCAAAGGTTGAAAAACATCAAGTCCATTTTGGAAGAAAAACGTCTTGTTTAGTGTCATTTTCATGCAAATTGACTATTCATAAGAAATTTTGCATCAGTTACGCCAAGTGCCTGCTTCATCATCTGTTATTGCTTACACCCCCTTCAAGGTCAAATAAGGTCAAATTTCGAAAAAGGTCATGTCCATGTAATATGCCAACCAACTAGTTTAGTGTCCATATCATTTAAATTGACTATTCATGGACCATTCTGCATCATTTACTCCAGGTAAGTTTGCTACTTCAATTGCTATTGCTTACCCCCTTTCAAGGTAAAAAGGTCACAGGTCGAATAAGGTTAAGCCCGTATCGGAACTAAGTCAAATATTTCGGTGTTTAGAAATAATTCTCATTTAGAAATAATTCTCATTTAGAAATACCGAATTCAAACACGCATCTGTAGTCGATATTCGAAACAGAGTTATCACTGAGGTCACGCAAGGTCAAATGAAGGTCATTGAATGTTAAAAAGGTCATAGAAGGTCTAACCTGGTAAAAATGAGCCTCGAAGGCTGGAAGAAAATATCCTGGGACAGTTCATGAGCAAATGATGCAAAAGAACGATAAGAGTCTGGAGCATTCACGTGAAAACGGGTACAGGCGCCCAAATGACCCCAACATGCCTCCACTCATGAGGTCATAACTCCGTGACCCTCAAGAGTAGGAACAATTATTTGCAAAATGTCCCCAATGAATGCGTCAGAAGCTATACAACATTTAACTTAAGAAGCTCGTTTTCGATTCTTGAAAAACCTAAGGGGGGGTTGCAACACCCCCCCCTGTACGTGTAAGGGTTAAAACCCCCTATGGCATTGACGGGAAAGAAATTGATCCATGGCTATCCTCTTAAATTCGGACGTTCCGTCGTCATTGGCATTAACCATACCGTGAGTTACTATGGTACAGCTCCATAGTGACACCTAGTGTTAAGTTTCGGAAGAGAACTAGTATATTTAGTGCGAAAGCCATGTTTTTTATTACTTTAACTAAAAGAGTATTTTCAAAGGTAGAAATGCTTGTACACGAATTTATAAATTTCACTGTACTGCGGGTCAAGGTCACCGTTCAAAAACTAGGTCACGAGGTCATGACGTCAATTTTGCAGAAATATAATAATTTTTGGGGCTTATCGACGCACCAACTGCCAGGGTCATATGGCGTCGCAAACTCTTTCCCTGTTGGAAGGGTTTCTCGGGAGCCAGCTTGCTCCTTGTTCAGGGAAGCCGCCGGGCCTTGAACCCGGGTCGGCTGCGTGGAAGCCAGCTACGCTGACCACTCCACTACCGCGCCCCCTTTGCAGAAATATAAAAATCGAAGTTAGCCAAATTGAAATATGCTAAATGGTGAACAAAAATGTAAAATATTGTTACAATCATTGAAAAAGGGCAGAACTATAGGCTTTCAAAACAATGCCTACATGATGACCCCCGAAAAATGCCGGAAACTATATCTGCCATACCAAATTTTCAAATATTTTTCGACGCCATGGTTAGATTCTACACCTTTGAAACCCCCTTGACATCAATTTTGGAGAGAATAAAAAATAGAAGGGTTTTATTTTACGAAATTTTTGGTCCATTTATGATGGAATGGCCCTGCTCATAAGACAGCTTTTCCCATGTTTTTTCTATGGAAGAGGTTACCTGGTGACCTGACCTTAGGTCACCAAATCAAAGAATCCCGAAAATAAATTTTTAAGACCCCAGAGGGGTCATTGAGTGTCAAAAATTTTAAATTGATCGGCTTAGAAATGTAGCTATGGTAGAGCTCAAAAGCTAAAGTGAGGTGACCTTGGTTGACCTCACCTGGTGACCTGACCTAGGGTGACCCGGGGTAATAAATTTCAGGGATGATGGGAAAATAATGGGGTAAGAGGTAGAGCCCTCAACCGCGGTGCTGCGCCACGTCATTTTTCTGTTATCCCGGAAAAACCTTAGGGGGCCATCGATGGCCCCTCCCGGTGGGGCGAGGGTTACGGAAGATTTTTTGAATTTGAGGCTTTGTGTCGCGTTCCCCCGGACGTAGCTTGAATTTAAAACATGTTATGTCCTCAGCTTAGCTTTTATAGCCTTTGGTAATCTCTTGTGGTATTTTCAAACGTGTTTAAACTTGGCCTATGGTAATCTCGTTGTGAATTTTGCTCAGCATACTCATCATTTTAGCTCTTTTATAATTAAGAAGTTTTAGGCACTAAAAACAAATCATTGGTGATATTTAGTGGTACATTGCATTGCATGGGACTGGTTCAGAGCTCAAGAACACTCCCTAAAAGTGAAAGTAACTAGTTCAGAGTCCCCATCATTTAAATGGATTATTCACAGGCCATTCTGAATCATTTATGCCAATTTAGTGAGTTTTAATCATCTGTCATTGCTTACACCCCCTTCAAGGTCAAATTAGTTCAAAGGTTGAAAAACGTCAAGTCCGTTTTGGAAGAAAAATGTCTTGTTCAGTGTCATTTTCATGCAAATTGACTATTCATAAGAAATTTTGCATCGGTTACGCTAAGTGCCTGCTTCATCATCTGTTATTGCCTACACCCCCTTCAAGGTCAAATAAGTTCAAATTTTGAAAAAAGTCATGCCCATGTAATATGCAAACCAACTAGTTTAGTGTCCATATCATTCAAATTGACTATTCATTAACCATTCTGCATCATTTACTCCAAGTAAGTTTGCTACTTCAATTGCTATTGCTTACCCCTTTCAAGGTAAAAAGGTCACAGGTCGAATAAGGTTAAGCCTGTATCGGACGCAAGTCAAATAATTCGGTGTTTAGAAATAATTCTCATTTAGAAATACCGGATTCAAACACGCATCTGTAGTCGATATTCGACACAGAGTTATCACTGAGGTCACGCAAGGTCAAATAAAGGTCACTGAATGTTACAAAAAAGGCCATAGAAGGTCTAACCTGGTAAAAATGAACCTCGAAGGCTGGAAGAAAATATCCTGGGACAGTTCGTGAGCAAATGAAGCAAAAGAACGATAAGAGTCTGGAGCATTCACGTGAAAACGGGTACAGGCGCCCAAATGACCCCAACATGCCTCCACTCATGAGGTCATAACTCCGTGACCTTGAAGAGTAGGAACAATTCTTTGCAAGATGTCCCCAATGAATGCGTCAGAAGCTATACAGCATTTCAAGATTCTAACTTAAGAAGCTCGTTTGCAATTCTTGAAAAACCTGAGGGGGGTTGCAACACCCCCTCTGTACATGTAAGGGTTAAAACCCCCTATGGCATTGACGGGAAAGAAATTATTCCATGGCTACCCTCTTAAATTCGGACGTTCCGTCGTCATTGGCATTAACCATACCGTGAGTTACTATGGTACAGCTCCATAGTGACACCTGGTGTTATGTTTCGGAAATAAGAAGTAGTATATTTAGTGGAAAGCCATGTTATTACTTTAACTGAAAGAGTATTTCCAAAGGTAAAAATGCTTCTTCACGAATTTATAAATTTCACTGTACTGCGGGTCAAGGTCACCGTTCAAAAACTAGGTCACGAGGTCATGACGTCAATTTTGCAGAAATATAAAAATCGAAGATAGCCAAATTGAAATATATTAAGTGGTGAACAAAAATGTAAAATATCGTTACAATCATTAAAAAGATGACAAAACTATAGACTTTCAAAACAATGCCTACATGATGACCCCCAAAAAATGCCGAAGGCTATATCTGCCATACCAAATTTTCAAGTAATTTTTTTGATGCCATGGCTAGATTCTACACCTTTGAAACCCCCTTGACACCAATTTTGGAGAGAATAAAAAATAGAAGGGTTTTATTTTACGAAATTTTTGGTCGATTTATGGTGGAATGACCCAACTCCTTCCCGGGAATGGTCTCAGCTGATTAAGCGCGTGCGTGACGTTGCGGGGCTGCGTCGCCATGGCAACACAACGACGCGACAGCGGTACTTCTCTGTCCATTTTTTCACGTTAAATCAGATTTACAGTTTGAGTCTCTTCGATTTAGCGGCCCCTATTTCTTCGAATTTAGTATTAAGTACGCCTAAAAGATACTAATAAAAGTACTAAGTGAGTGAAAAAATAAACATAGCTGGGCAGCAATTCTACTTAAACTGCGCAACAGCGACAAGACAAGTCAGAAATGTTTATGTGATGTAGAGCCTGCCAAAAATTTAAACAGGCGGGAAGCCACTTATTTTGAGGACATATTTATTAGGTATATTTGAGATAAGTGCAGGCTAAAACTAGCTAGAAAAATATTGCTGCCCATGGCTAATCTAAGATGAATGTAGGCTATTGTAGGACTGGTGCACTTTCCCATATCAAGCTTGGTTTTCATTCCTTAGCCTGCTTGTGCCTTAGCTTATTTGTGCCCTAGATTGGTTAGATAGATTTGGAGCTGGAAGAAGTTGGGAGAGTTGGCGCCAGCAACAGGCTGGCAACAACAGTGATTCAGGTGAGTTTTCATGATCAAATTATCATATCAATATTGTACAGATAGCAAATGTGTGCTAATGCAGTCCTCCACAAAGTGTTAACACCCACACTGGAGAGGGGCCTGGCACTAACGTGCACTGGAGGGGGCCGAGTAGACCCCTTCTTATCTCAGAAAATCACAGCAAATCTCAGAAAGAAATAGACTTTGAAAAACGCTGGTTGGGGTGTGTTGCTTACTACCAGTGGTGGTGGTAAGCAACGCACAGGACCTGAACTGCATGGAGTTAAAGCAGGATTTGACTACACTGGATCTTTCTTTGGAATGTGAATTCCAATACCTCTGTACCTATTAGGCCAATAGACATAATTTTACATCTACGCAGGCTAGTTGCCTCAGAGTCTTTACTGCAAGAAGGATTGACCAGGCAGGTGATGATCGTGAGTGGGATGCAAATTTTAAGCATTTGATGTGTTTATAAAAATGCTACCTAAGGTCCACTTTACCAACACATTTTAGGTAGATCCAAATACTATGTTGACATAGACATTTTTGTCCCTTTTGTTGATATGTGAGATAGAAGTTTAGTGGGGGGGGGAAGCTGTGGTTAGGGTTCCCAATTGTGTGTACATGTACGCTCCCATTAATATATAGGTATGTTCCCAATAATAACTATTTTCATGATAATTGCTACATTTAATCATGTGGAAAAGTACCATAATTGGAAACACTCCTTCCAAAAATGGAAACTTCTTCAAAAAGAGAAATGCATGTTATTTGGGGGAAACTGCAGTCAGAGTTGCCAATAATATTTATGACCCCAATACTGGAAAAAATGACCCATAATTGGAAATTTTCCTTCCAAAAACAAAAACATGATCTATAAATGAAAACTCAGTTTGCTACTTTCATGCTGTAATGGTTTGGTGCTAGAACCTTGTCTGCTGCAAAAAGTAAGGGACAGGTAGAGGACATTCAGCATATTGGAAATGGTATTCAAGGATACAATTATTATTTCCAGCTCTGTGTGACAGAGGAGGCATACGTCGCTTTGAGTTTGTGACAGCCAGCATACTTTCTGCACCTGTGGTGTGACGGCACTTTGTTAATTGGTAACAACTGTCATGTGTGGTAACTAAATTTGGCTACTGGCCTATGGGAAAATTGCATCGTTGTACAAAACTGTGGTACCACCGACGCTTTGTGGCAGACCTGGCAAAATGTTTGGACGGGGCCAGCCCTGGAAAAATTTCAAAAAAATAGTGTTTCTGAAGAACAAAACAAAACGCTTTGTGCTTTCAAGAAGGGTCACGAGATCCACTGGTGATGTGCAGTTAGGTTGACTTTACTGTTTTCCTGTCCGAGGCGGGGTTTGGGAAGGGGGTTGGTTTTGTCCATCCGTCCATAGGCAGATCTTAACCCGCGCCCCACCGGGGGTCCGGCGCCACCTTCGCCCCACCGGGGGCCATCGATGGCCCCCCTCTAACTCCGAAAATATGGGCGTTAGCGCAAATCTGCAAAGTGCAATAGAAAGCTCGCGTGAATTCAGTAAGAAATTACTTTGCATGTTTTAGTGCTCAGGTCAATGGTTTGACCTCCAGAGGTCAAATTAGGTCAAGATCGGCTATTTTCACTCAAATATGCAATGATTAAGCAAACTGGGCATAACTCTTATGTCATTAGAGCTATTGAGGCCTGGTAAAGTACATTTGATAGCAAATTGCCTGTACTTTTTCTGCTATGCGGAATGTAAAGACCTCCCGCCAGTGGTTTGACCGCCAGTGGTCACCTCGTGGCCTAATATGACCTGAGGTCACGAAAGGTCAAAAAGTGACCTTGCCGTATATCAAATGAAAGCCAGTGACAAGACAAACACGATGGTGTTTGTTTCACCGCTCTAGCTCAATTAGGTCAAAAGTTATTGTCAAAATACTGTTTTTGACCTCCGGTGACCTTGGATGACCTTGGAAAAGTCAAAGGGCAAATATGACCCCTGGGATCCGTGAAAGGGTGTCCAAAAACGTTGTTCTGAGCAGTCTGAGTATTTGCAATCATTTTTGTGGCTTTTATATCATGAAATAGCTTTTCCCCATGCTTTTCCAATGGGAGAGGTCGCCTCGTGACCTGACCTCAGGGCACGAAATCGAAAAATCCCGGATATACACCTTGTAGACCCTGGAGGGGTCATGAAGTGTAGGAAGTTTCAAATCGATTGACTTTGAAAAGTAGCTCTTACAGAGCTCTAAAGTGAAGTGAGGTGACCTTGGTTGACCTCGTCTGGTGACCTGACCTTGGGTGACCCGGGGTAAAAAATTTCAGGGATGATGGGAAAATAATGCAGTGAGAGGTAGAGCCCTCAACCGCGGTGCTGCGCCTCGTCGTTTTTCTGCTATCCCGGAAAAACCTTAGGGGGCCATCGATGGCCCCCCCGGTGGGGCGAGGGTTAAATTGCCGATCAGGGGAGGGACACATGTTCAGGGCGCCATCCAGACCTGGGGGACGCCAATGCCAGGGGCGCCAAAGATATATCCGTTGGGCGCCAAATCCGATCGCGATAGCGCTTATTCTTGCTTCCCGGTAGGGAAGCGACATTTATGGGGGCCCATTGACCTGTCAGAGAGTGTCATTGATCTTTCATGGGGCATCGATAGTCGGTGGGGCGAAGGGGTGGCAAAAGTCTTTAAAAAGTCTCTTTGTCCCATAAATCGGTCTATGCATCTGTCATATTTCTCCGAGATATCTTTAAAATAAAGCTGGTAAAATATGGCTTAAGAACCGGCATCTTAATCCCCAAATGGAACAGACCAGTCGCGGATCCAAGCCCCCCCCTAGAAATGTCCGAGCCCCAATAGTAAACGCATAGCCGGATGCTGTTCGAGGTGCTGGCGGGGCAGGCTCCCAGCCCCCCTTCTATAGTATGGCAACAGGCCAGGCGAGATGCACTTATAGCTATATCCCTAGAATGATTGTGCCGCTTGCTACGGAAGATTTGCATCCAACAAGGGAGAACAAATATGTAAATACCTACAAACCAGTCTGAGAACTATGACATTATGACAACATACCCAAAAGCAGTCTGAAAAGTATGGCAACATGAACATGTCAGAAAAATTAACCAACAATATATAGAATAGTCACACCACCAGCCATTTAAAATTTGCAACAAAGCGGGGAAGAAAAATGCACTGACCCATATTTTGAAGCAACAAGACAATGCACCAACTATTTAGAACAATCACAAAACTAGTCACCAAAATCTTGGACTGAACTGGGCAGAAAAATTCACGGAGCCCATGGGGGAAACTGTGGTCAGCGTTCCCATGAATGGCTACGTTCCCAACAATGGGTGCAATGACCCATATTTGGAAACGCTTGTTCCATAATTGGAAACTCATTTTCTATTGTAGATTCAAATTGGTATTTCAGACAACTTGAAACGAATAAAGGTGTATATTTACCGAATTATTTTAATAAGTCAGTTTCTTTGAATAAATCTGAATGGGGGCCATAGGCGGATTCGGAGAGGGCGCAAAGGGGCACGTGCCCGTCGACGCCCCCTGAAATGGTCACAGCGCCCCCTGAAAGGTCGATGGCGCCCCCTGAAATGTCACTTCCCACCTCCCACCTCCCGATGCAAAAAGCGGCGCCCACCGATAGGATCTTGAGCCCACCTGATAGGTTTTATCGGTCAAAAGTGGTGCACTCCTGGTACGGATGGCGCCGCCGTGAGAAGTGCCCTCCCCCGATCGGCAATCCTGGATCCGCCTATAAAAAAGCCTGCTCCTGCAAGAAGCAGGCTCAAAGGGGTGGAAGGGACATAGACGGATCCAGGCTTTCAAAGAGGGGAAGGCAACGGTCGAAAGGGGGCATCATCCGAACAGGGGGGAGGGTTGGAGCGAAGATTTGTTTTTGCTCTACAGACCTAGTGTAAACACCTTTTTCAAAAAAATTCCGGCGTTTGGGGGGCCAAAAATAGTTTGGCCTCCCTCCAGCACTTTGGAGGGCCATGGCCGGAATGAGCCCCCTCCCCTGCGTCCGCAAAGGTCCGCGTTTATTTTTACTACATGTTTTTACTACATGAACTCTGATATCTTGAGGGGGACTTGAGACCTTAGGCCACACCTATCAGGTGGGCGCAAAATCCTATTGGTGTGCGCCGATTTTCGCATCCTGGGGGAACGGTGGAAAGCGATATTTCAGGGCGCCATCGACCTTTCAGGGGGCGCCGAGGGTCAATGGGGGGGGCGAAGGTTGATCGGGGGAGGCGAGGGTTGATCGGGGGGGAACGTGACTCCCTTTGCCCCCCTGGATCTGCCCATGAATGAAGTACCACAGTAAATATCGAGTTGATGCAGTGACACCCCATAAATATATCAAAACACTACGAAATGACTCGAACAATTTGGGGGACAAAATCTGCCAGAGCTAAACACTTCTGATACGAAGCAATATGAAACAGCTTAGGAAATGCGAAATTACCACTTTTAAGCACTACTTACTTCGTAAACAGACGAAAGGCACGGTTTTCCTCTATTTAGTCAGGTAGGTATGTACATGGTGGGCAGCAACCAAGGGGCAGCAACTGTGTGATACCAGTAAAAATATTTTTGCAGCCTTCAATTTTGAATTTTTTCACTCTTTCACTTCTCATTAACTTTCCCCGAAAATTATCACAAAAATATTTGTCTGGTTGCACAGTTTCAGAGCAATCTTTTCATCGTTCTTGACCGGGGCTGGATCACGCAGTATAGACGAATATTTGAGGGAGCGTTCAAAGACAGATTTCCTAATTCAAAGTAGAAACCCCCATCAAAGTTTAAGATGATTAGAAAGTGACGAGGTGGAAAGGTCCCCCTTTTCTTTTCCAGATTCCTGTTGTGTTTTCTGAAAACATCGTTCCGGGCGTTTCCATCCTTGGGAACGTGCGGTTTTATTTATGGATGAAAAGTTTTCAAATATGGGTCAATGCTCCGATTGCTTGGAACGTAGCCATTCTTGGAAGCCCTGACCACAGTTTTTCCCACTGAAAGTGTGATACTCAGCATACTAGCTTAACCCTCGCCCCACCGGGGGGCCATCGATGGCCCCCTAAGGTTTTTCCGGGATAGCAGAAAAACGACGAGGCGCAGCACCGCAGTTGAGGGCTCCACCTCTCACTGCATCATTTTCCCATCATCCCTGAAATTTTTTACCCCGGGTCACCCAAGGTCAGGTCACCAGACGAGGTCAACCAAGGTCACCTCACTTCACTTTAGAGCTCTGTAAGAGCTACATTTCAAAGTCAATCGATTTGAAACTTCCTACACTTCATAACCCCTCCAGGGTCTACAAGGTGTATATCCGGGATTTTTCGATTTCGTGCCCTGAGGTCAGGTCACGAGGCGACCTCTCCCATTAGAAAAGCATAGGGAAAAGTTGTTTCATGATATAAAAGCCACAAAAATGATTGCAAATACTCAGACTGCTCAGAACAACGTTTTTGGACACCCTTTCACGGATCCGAAGGGTCATATTTGCCCTTTGACTTTTCCAAGGTCATCCAAGGTCACCAGAGGTCAAAACAGTATTTTGGCAATAACTTTTGACCTAATTAAGCTAGAGCGGTGAAACAAACACCATCGTGTTTGTCTTGTCACTGGCTGTCATTTGATATACGACAAGGTCACTTTCTGACCTTTCGTGACCTCAGGTCATATTAGGTCACGAGGTGACCTCTGGAGGTCAAACCACTGGCGGGAGGTCTTTACGTTCCACATAGCGGAAAAAGTACTGGCAATTTGCTATCAAATGTACTTTACCAGGCCTCAATAGCTCTAATGACATAAGAGTTATGCCCAGTTTGCTCAATCATTGCATATTTGAGTGAAAATAGCCGATCTTGACCTAATTTGACCTCTGGAGGTCAAACCATTGACCTGAGCACTAAAACATGCAAAGTAATTTCTTACTGAATTCACGCAAGCTTTCTATTGCACTTTGCAGATTTGCGCTAACGCCCATATTTTCGGAGTTAGAGGGGGGCATCGATGGCCCCCCGGTGGGGCGAAGGTGGCGCCGGACCCCCGGTGGGGCGCGGGTTAAAATTAGGGAAGTTGGCATTCATATTTTTCAGCTCGTTTTGATTCCTCTATGTTTTGTGGCTGTTCATTCTCAGCTCCCTTTGCCAGACCCATTCTGCAAAATATGGTACTTCCAAGGAGTTCTTGTCTGAGCGAGTGCCCCTGAGGCCAGTGAAAGTGGTGCAAATTTTGGAGAAAGCAAAATTGTCACTGGTGAAAAGGGGGCCTGGTGAAAGGGAGCTGACAGTGAACACCCACAAAACTTCAAGAGGAAGGAAAATTTGGTAATGAGTATAAAATCCCAACTTATGTTTTTAGCAAATGGTTGATGTTTTTCCTCTCCCCAGTTTGGTTTTAGAAGGCTGGTGGTGTGATTATTCAAAAACTGGTTTGTAATACCTGTGTGTATCATCTGACATATTGTCATACCTTGCAGACTGGTACCAGAGCCCTGCAGACTGGACCGCAGACTGGACCGCAGACTGGACCGCAGACTGGACAGCAGACTGGACAGCTCGAAGCCCCTCCTCTGCCGGGCCAGCACAGTCTGCAGCTCCGGCGGACAGATGTTGAGCGGGCTGACGGCGCCACTGGTGTTCTCCCCGCTGTTTCCCTGATGACGCCAATCACTGCCTATCCATGGCTGCCGCCACACAAGGGGCTTCGGGCTGTCCCTAGAGTTCCTTGAAGAATACTCTGTGTTCGAACTCTCGGTCAACGTCGAGAACATCCTCGTTAGCAGCCTGTCGATGAAGTGGCAGTCCGGTACCATGAACTGCAGGCTGAGTAAGCTGCATGCTGTGCTAGCAGTTAGTCGTTCCATGATCCTCAAAAGAACAGAAGCCTTGGAAGCGTAAGTTTTCCGGCTTCATCTTGTTCACGGTCCAGATGCAGAGAAAGCAGCAGGTAGAGCTGGAGTAGAAGGAGCGGACCAATGGCAAGTTAGCCACACATACGAAGGAGCGGCAGCTGGTCGCCTAAGGGGAATGATATGAAGAGCGTGGGCGTGGACGAGCTGGACCCACTGAAGGTGAGAAGCGAGCCCCTCACGGTCGCAGAGCAGGCGCAACAGTACCTGGACAAGCCAGCCTTGGAAAGAGAAAGGAGAAGAAGCAAAGGTTGAAGGAGCAGTAGTCCGCCAGGGAGAGTTGGGTCACTGTTCAATGTGGACACTGTTCAGGATTCAGGCCACTCTAGATCAAGAGGAGACGGGACAAGACCACCGGAGTGTTCAAAGAATATTTGGTAGCTTTGCTGAGCAATACGACCAAGTTGGCAGCCGTGGAGTACAACCTTGTAAGGTCTTCTCAGGAAATTCAACCCGAAAAATGACGGCAACTTCAACGGAGTCTTTACTGTGGCAAAGATTATATTGAGAAGAGAGTGTAATTAGGAATTATGGCTTAGTATAATGATATTTGTATGTAAAGGCGCTTAAAAGGCTAAAAGCCAGAAGGCTTGTTGTTCTAACCTATTGCAACAAGAGTGTAATTAGCAATTATTGCTTAGTGTAATGACATTTTTATGTAAAGTAAACCACTTAAAAAGGCTAAGCACCCTAAAGCTTGTTCTAAGCGACTGGAACAAGATTCTAACTTTTGCATATTACCTTCCCCCGCTGTATTGTTTCAAATATGTAATGTGCCGGAACTTAATAGTTTGTTTTTGTGGCGAGAGGAATAAAGAATGCTTTGGTAAGGAATTGTTAAGGTTGTGAATAATCCACTGGGTTCTTAAAAAGTGTCGCTTTATTTAATATAAGGGAAATCGAACCCGGTAACAAAGAATCTAACAGCCCAAAAGCAAAGAGTCGAAGAACTCAATTGTAATTTTCATTGGGGACGGCGAGAATGTACACAGTTCTTAAAGAGCCCTTAGCTTCTTCGTCGTTTTCAGCATGCTTTTGCAAGAATGTTTTTTGACTTGGCTGCGAAGAATTCACTGGGTTCTTAAAAAGTGCTGCCTTTTTTAATAGGGATAACAAGAACCGTAGAACCCTTAAACATAAAACCCGAGAACCCAAGAGCCTTAAAGCAAAGAATCGAAGAACCCGGTGTAAAGAATATAAGAACCCACTTGAATAATCCGGTTGCAAAGAACCCACACGGTTCTCAAAAAGTGCTACCTTTTTTGATAGGGGGGCAATTCCAGCACCAATCGACCAAGACCTACACGGCACCGCTCCGATTTTCTTTAAAATTGGCATATAGGGTTCTCATGGACCCCAAAGCTGAATCTGAGAGTATCAGCTCAATCGGAATAAAGTTTTAGAAGTTATTGCCTCAGGCATTTTTTGAAAATCTGCTTGCAGTACATTTTTTAGGTGACCATACAACCCACAGAGACTGATGAACTATGTATTAAATATACATTTTCCTGTCTGAAATGAACCGAAAAACTCGAATCTGAAGTCCGTTTGACCCTAGGTCACTTGTGAAAAATTTATGATTTGACCTTGACCTAAGGTCATGTCCCAAATTTGCTGGTATACTTTTTTTCAAAATGGAATATCTCAAATTGAAGATTGAACTTTTTCCGTCCCATTAAATAGATTAGAACATCTGTTTGTTATATCTACTAGTGTTTTTAACACGCACAGTGGAGGGTGGTCTGGTGTCAACACGTAATGCAGGGGGTCTCGAAATGCCTCCCCTGAGATCTCGCCAATTAAGAGGGTTAGGAAAACGCATGTTCCGGGATTTGTGAGGCCTGTAAACTGTTTTATTTGAGCTGTATTGTATGGACTTATATCTATAGCTTTAAGGTCAAATCAGGTCATAAATGTTAAATGTATGTACGTCATACCGGACACCTTTAGTGAAGTGCCGTGATTATAGGGAAAAAGTCGCGGAACGTTTGCAACATATAACAGTGATATATTGAAACAGTGCTATTGAAAAATATAACAGTACGGTGACAGTGGACACCCTCACGTCAAAGGAGCCCTAGATAGGAGGAGGTTAGGGAGAATTTATACTCTTTTGACTCCGTGCAAATGGCTTCTGAAGATATTACGTTCAAAGAATGGTCAAAATCAGAGAGAGAATCGACGCGTTCGGATTGCGTGGATAATATAGAGCGATTTGTTGATTCCCCGAGTGAGAAGGTATTTAACCTAACCCGTCACCACTACATCTATATGGCTCAAGGGCATTATATAGCAAACTGGAAGGAAAAGGCACCAAAGGGGGAAGCCGTAGTCATCGATGACTTATCAGAAAATAATACATGTGCTGCGCAAAATGCTGCTCAGTCGTATCACTGGTATGCAAAGCAGGTGACTGTTCACCTTTTTGTTCCATACTGGATTTAGGATGGAGTCCGGTGCAGTAGAAGTTGTTTTTTTTAAGTGACGACTTAAAGCACTCTCACGTCATGGCTCATATCTTGCAGCACAAACTCGTACCTTGGCTACGCACCCACATGCCAAGTTTGAAGAAAACACATTTCGTATCAGACGGGTGCGGTGGCCAATACAAAAACAATTTTCACTTTATCAATGCTTGTTATCATCCAGATAGCCTTTCAAATACCATGTGAATAACACTTTTTTGCTACCAGCCACGGGAAGAACGCCTGTGACGGAGTTGGCGGTAAAGTTAGAAGAATAACAGCCAAGATAAGCTTAACCCGCGCCCCACCAGGGGTCCGGCGCCACCTTCGCCCCACCGGGGGGCCATCGATGGCCCCCTCTAACTCCGAAAATATGGGCGTTAGCGCAAATCTGCAAAGTGTAATAGAAAGCTCGCGTGAATTCAGTAAGAAATTACTTCACATGTTTTAGTGCTCAGGTCAATGGTTTGACCTCCAGAGGTCAAATTAGGTCAAGATTGGCTATTTTCACTCAAATATGCAATGATTAAGCAAACTGGGCATAACTCTTATGTCATTAGCGCTATTGAGGCCTAGTAAAGTACATTTGATAGTAAATTGCCAGTACTTTTTCCGCTATGTGGAACGTAAAGACCTCCCGCCAGTGGTTTGACCTCCAAAGGTCACCTCGTGACCTAATATGACCTGAAGTCACGAAAGGTCAGAAAGTGACCTTGCCGTATATCAAATGAAAGCCCGTGACAAGACAAACACGATGGTGTTTGTTTCATTGCTCGAGCTTAATTAGGTCAAAAGTTATTGTCAAAATACTGTTTTTGACCTCTGGTGACCTTGGATGACCTTGGAAAAGTCAAAGGGCAAATATGACCCCTGGGATCGGTGAAAGGGTGTCCAAAAACGCTGTTCTGAGCAGTCTGAGTATTTGCAATCATTTTTTTGTGGCTTTTATATCATGAAACAGCTTTTCCCCATGCTTTTCCAATGGGAGAGGTCGCCTCGTGACCTGACCTCAGGGCACGAAATCGAAAAATCCCGGTTATACACCTTGTAGACCCTGGAGGGGTCATGAAGTGTAGGAAGTTTCCAATCGATCGACTGAGAAATGTAGCTCTTACTGAGCTCTAAAGTTGAAGTGAGGTGACCTTGGTTGACCTCGTCTGGTGACCTGACCTTGGGTGACCCGGGGTAAAAAAATTCAGGGATGATGGGAAAATGATGCAGTGAGAGGTAGAGCCCTCAACCGCGGTGCTGCGCCTCTTCGTTTTTCTGTTATCCCGGAAAAAACCTTAGGGGGCCATCGATGGCCCCCGGTGGGGCGAGGGTTAAGGAGAGAAGAAAAGGATCAGATCTTGGACCTTCTATTGATGCTCTCTTTTCTGACGCAATACTTCGACACCACAATCCATTTCGCGTTTGTCAGTAGAGAGGAGGTCTTTGAAATGTCAAAACGACTGATACAGCGGTACAGCTCGGCGTTGAAGATCAAGGGCACCTAACGGTTTCATCGTTTCACACCCGTAAACCTGAAAACCATGCAGGTGCGAGAGCTCTCTGAAGACATCGACGGAACCAGTGGCAGATCTAGCCGGTCGGTTTGGGAGGAGCAAACCAAAGTCAAAAAGGAAAAAAGAGAAAAAACGTCACGCAGTGGAAAATTGTGCTACAATAATATGATTTGGCAGTAGGATCTGGGATATTTGAGCCAAAAGGCAAAAAAACGTCACGGGGTGAACAAGTATGGGCTCAAGATACTTTTTTCTATCCAAGACCCAATATTTACACTGAACTTAACTGGTTCTGTTTGAAGTTGAGAGTTGAAACACCAAAATCTTGCTTATAAATTAAAAATGAGTCGGGGCATAAAGGAGGTGGACCGCTTGGGGGAGGGGGGCAAAACATAGTTTTGCCCCTAGCTTTCCATTTGGGGGGGACATGCCGTTTTTGCTTCCCCCTGGATCCCCCACTGGACGGAACAGAGCTGCCAAATGTGAAAGCGTAAGGTCAGCTCAGCTCAAAGACAGCTCATGGAGGCGCCAGCTCCCGTATTTCGGGGCATTGTTGCAAGCCGGTGTCCGGTGTACATACATACATATTTTTCCACGTGTTGACAAATGCTTGCTTCCTTTAACTTCAAAAAAATCGCGCAAAGATATTGTCAAGGAGAGAGTATTGCTCTAGTTCTAACTCGTAAGTGGAAAATGCTTGCTTCAGTCCGATGCAGAAAAACTTATTTGAATTGATGCGATAGGCGAGTTCTATATATGAACACGGGAAACCATGATTGCCTTATTTGGCTTTCACCAGACTTCTAGCACTGTTCCTATTGTATCACCATTTTGTCCCACTAAATGTCCAGTATGCTGTCGAAGCCTCAGCGACGAGTTATTATCACCCTTTAAAACACTGTAATGAGCATTAACACGCAGTCGGACAGGGCTTAAGCATAATTAACCGAGGTGGCCGGAAACCCTTCATGGCAGAAAAACAACATCGATGAGCGAGTTAATTTTGGAAAGAACTTTGAAAATATGTCCTCTATGTTTACGCACTGACTGTCCTATAGGCTTAAAAATCAGATGTATATTCCTAAATAGCCATAATCTGCGGTCACATAAGCATCGCCACCGGAAAAAAGTGGGGGCCAGTCAAACTTCAACCTGATGTTGACAAAAAACCTTTCCAGGATATGACCAAAAACTGTTCGAATTTGGGCTCCTTGTTGCCTTCCACAGTTACTGTTTATGCAAATTTCAGGTTTTCTCCCACTTTGACTGAGATAAGGAAATTTTGGGCCAAAAAGTGGGGGCCAGGCCCCCTGGCCTTCTTTTCCGACGCCTATGTGCGGTCACACCAGTTCAAATGCATTGCAGACCTATCTATGCGATGAAGACGTAGCATCGTCAGAGTTTTATGTTAACCCGCGCCCCACCGGGGTCCGGCGCCACCTTCGCCCCACCGGGGGCCATCGATGGCCCCCTCTAACTCCGAAAATATGGGCGTTAGCGTAAATCTGCAAAGTGCAATAGAAAGCTTGCGTGAATTCAGTAAGAAATTACTTCGTATGTTTTAGTGCTCAGGTCAATGGTTTGACCTCCAGAGGTCAAATTAGGTCAAGATCGGCTATTTTCACTCAAATATGCAATGATTAAGCAAACTGGGCATAACTCTTATGTCATTAGAGCTATTGAGGCCTGGTAAAGTAAATTTGATAGAAAATTGCCAGTACTTTTTCCGCTATGTGGAACGTAAAGACCTCCCGCCAGTGGTTTGACCTCCAGAGGTCACCTCGTGACCTAATATGACCTGAGGTCATGAAAGGTCAAAAAGTGACCTTTCTGTATATCAAATGAAAGCCAGTGACAAGACAAACACGATGGTGTTTGTTTCACCGCTCTAGCTTAATTAGGTCAAAAGTTATTGCCAAAATACTGTTTTTGACCTCTGGTGACCTTGGATGACCTTGGAAAAGTCAAAGAGCAAATATGACCCCTGGGATCCGTGAAAGGGTGTCCAAAAACGTTGTTCTAAGCATTCTGAGTATTTTCAATCATTTTTGTGGCTTTTATATCATGAAACAACTTTTCCCTATGCTTTTCCAATGGGAGAGGTCGCCTCGTGACCTGACCTCAGGGCACGAAATCGAAAAAATCCCGGATATACACCTTGTAGACCCTGGAGGGGTCATGAAGTGTAGGAAGTTTCAAATCGATTGACTTTGAAATGTAGCTCTTACAGAGCTCTAAAGGTGAAGTGAGGTGACCTTGGTTGACCTCGTCTGGTGACCTGACCTTGGGTGACCCGGGGTAAAAAATTTCAGATATGATGGGAAAATGATGCAG
Source organism: Lepas anatifera (assembly GCA_034440635.1). Classification (NCBI taxonomy): domain Eukaryota; kingdom Metazoa; phylum Arthropoda; class Thecostraca; family Lepadidae; genus Lepas; species Lepas anatifera. The sequence continues at coordinate 305,683 of JAOTON010000202.1, forward strand.
TGAGAGGTAGAGCCCTCAACCGCGGTGCTGCGCCTCGTCGTTTTTCTGCTATCCCGGAAAAACCTTAGGGGGGCCATCGATGGCCCCCCGGTGGGGCGAGGGTTAAGATCATTTCACTAGATCATAGGTTACAGACCAAGGTCATATAAACATTATCACAATTGTTGATCGCACAGATTTCGGTCACATGACGTTCCCTGGCAATACGTGTATGATGTTTTTATGTTACAGCTGAGATTACAGAATGCTAAGTTCCAGGTCACAGGCCAAAGACCGTGGGTCAAGGTCAAACTCATTGATTGCTTAAAGGTTGCTTCTATGCAAGCTTCAACGTATGTGCATCCATTATGGAAATATCTCACGTTGTGGTGTCATTGGTGAATTACCTTGACCGACCTCGACCTAAATATTCCAGAGAAAACAATTTATGTCTTCTCTTTATGAAATTTGCCCGCTCAAAGTGTATTCGCGACTAAATAAAAAAATTAAAAAAATAAGTAAATAAATAAAATAAAATTTAAAAAAATATAAAAAATATAAAAAAATAAAAAAACTTTGTTTCGCACAGTAACGGCATTTCGCTAAGTGTCAGGTACGGCCTACATTTGACCTCTATGACCTCATTTGACCTTGAGAATACTGGTCTAGGTCCATGAAATCTAGCTTAAAAACACATTCTACAGCCCTCACAAAACCTGCAACACGCGTTTTGCTAACCCTCTTAATTGGTGAAATCTCAGGGGAGGCATTTCGGGACCTCTTCATTACGTGTTGATGCCAGGCTACCCTCCACTAAGCGTGTTAAAAACACTAGTAGATATAAAAAATGGATGTTCTAATCTATTTTAATGGGAGGAGAAAAGTTCAATCTTTAATTTGGAACATGCCATTTTGAACAAAAGGTGTACCAGCAAATTTTGAATGTGACCTTAGGTCAAGGTCAAATCACAACTTTTTTTCACAAGTGACCTAGGGTCAAACAGACTTCAGATTCGAGTTCTTTGGCGCATTTCAGACAGGAAAATATATACTTTAACCATATTTCATCCGTCTCTGTGGGTTTTATGATCACCTAAAAAATGCACTGTAAGCAGATTTTCAAAAAATGCCTGAGGCAATAACTTCTAAAGTTTTACTCCAATCGAGCTAAAACTTTCAGATTCGTCTTTAGGGCCCATGAGAACCCTATAAAATTATTTTGAAGAAAATCGAAGAGGTACCGTGTAGATTTGCAATTTGCCTGGTCGATTGATGCTGGAATTGCCCAGGGGCTACGAGAACGTACACAGTTCTTCAAGAGCACCTTGGGCTCTTCGCTGTTTTTCAGTGAAGGCTGGATGCAGGGGCAGAGTGGTTGGAGCGGGCAGAGGCGGATGAAGGGGCAAAGGCGGATGCAGGGGCAGGGGGCGGATGGAGGAACAAAGGCAGATGCATGGACAGAGGCGGAGGCAGGCGCAGAGACGAATGGAGGGGCACACGAGGAGGCAGACAGCTGAGGCGGGTGCAGGAGACAGAGGCTGATGCAGGAGACAGAGGCGGATTCAGGAGCGGATGCAGGGGGCGGAGGCGGATTCAGGAGCAGAAGCAGTGAAAGAGGCAGATGCAGTGGCAGAGTCAGATGAAGGGATAGAGGCGGATGAAGGGACAGGAGTGAATGAATGAGCAGATGTGGTGCAGAGGCAGATACAGTTCGAAGGGCAGAGGGGATGCGGGGGCAGAGACGATTGTAGGAGATAGATACCGATGTACAGGCAGGGACGGATACAGAGGGCAGAGGCAGAGGCATGAACAGAGGCGGATGCAGAAGTGAATACAGATAGAGGGGCAAAGGTGGATGCAGATGGTTGACGCGGATGCAGGAGATAGAGGCCGATATACAGGTAGGGGCAGATGCCGAAGGTAGAAGCGGATGCAGGAGGCAAAGGCGGATGAAATGGGAGGGTTCAGGGCAGCTTTTGCCCATCCTTACGGCAGGTACGGAAACCTTGGGGCAGAAACTAACACTTGGGGCAGCACTGACACACCAAGGCAGGTAGTGAACCACCGAAAAATAAAGAAAAGAAACAACGAGTATTGGTTTTTGGTGACCTTCCTGTAGAAAAAATCAAAATGCATGGCCCTGTGGAATAATATGGGAGGGTTCAGGGCAGCTTTTGCCCATCCTTACGGCAGGTACGGAAACCTTGGGGCAGAAACTAACACTTGGGGCAGCACTGACACACCAAGGCAGGTAGTGAACCACCGAAAAATAAAGAAAAGAAACAACGAGTATTGGTTTTTGGTGACCTTCCTGTAGAAAAAATCAAAATGCATGGCCCTGTGGAATAATATGCCTCAGCAAACCAATATATGCTCCAATTAGGCCAGGATTTGAGCTGCCCTAAACATCACTTCGAGATGCCTGTCACATTCTGCAGACTGGATGACAGTGATGTACCTGACAGAATATTGTAGAAGAGGGATAGAGGCATATAAATTTAGGCATGTGCCCCTAAAATTCATTTTATCATTTTTCACCCGATTATTTTGCATCATATACCAATAACTGTCAACAACTTTCAACTCGGATCAGCAAAACCCATAAAGATGGTGTAAAAGTGCTGCATTGCATATTCAACTAAAAAATTACAAAATAGTAAATTGTGTTATATATGCTGTAAAGAAAACCGAAACTCAGCATTTCCCCTTTGTTGGCTCTTGATAATTAACTGTCAGCAAAAAGTCATAACCGCATTCAAATACTACATCAAGCCTTTGTAGCTTAGTTGTTTGTGTTTGAGTTTGTAAAATTGAATTCACAATAAGTTGGTAAACTGTTAATTGGCTCTTGCTCATGTAATCCTGAATCCAAAATATTCAGTGCAACCATACACTCTGACTCAGCTATAAAACAGAAGCCGTTTTCACAACGTGAATTAAATCTTGGGAGTCTTTTTGAAAGGTTTTTGGTAGCACTGTAAGATTGCTGCCATTTATCGGATTTTCACAAGAGTCTTGGGAATTTATTGAGTACAATTATCTGGCACATCTGGCAATGCTTCAGTGTCGCCGGGCAACCTGTGTTGAGTGTTACGGATTTTAATAGGATGAAATTCAACTTTAATAAGTCATATAATAAGGAGTGAAATTTGCATCAGTTATACTCCTTCTACCCCAGTCGCTTCAACCACTTATGGTTTTTCTCTCAGGTTGTATATAAGCTGTGTAGTAAGTTCAAAACAAAAGGAGTAGGGACTAGGGTAACGTCTGCTCGTGTAATACTCAGGTAACTTTCCAATTACATTGATAAAAAAGTTTATTACCTAGGTAACCAACTCGCATACGAGCAGGGATGTCCTAAACAAAGGGTAACAGGCAGAGGAATCCCTAAATGTAAATTAGGGTGGATATTATGCCAAGTTTTTGGTGGTTGAATGATGTAAGTTTTCTGCATTCTCATTACAATTAATGTGTCGATCCACCCAAATTCTGAGACGTGCTAAATTTATTGGTGAATTGTTTGAACAGTATCATTTGAAGACAAACAATTTGGTCCAAACTTTTCTTCCACTGCATGTTATCCCCCTATTTCTAGTCGGAGCATCTCCCCAAATAAAAACTAAGTGGCGACGTCCCGTATCCTTATTGCAGGGTATGGGTGTTTTGACTGTAAGCGGTTTTTACCTTGAAGTAGGCACAACTGAAAAATTATAATTTATCTTGGTTTCTCAGGTCTGCTTGGGTATATTTGCTATATGCAACTAGCAATACAAAACACTTTGCTTATTATTCGAATAGAGGTATATCTGCTTTTTAGGTCGCTTTTTTTTGGGTGGTTCCATGTGAAATACAGGATATGTAAAGATTATCCTTGTTTTTAAAAAATACCCACAGACAATAATGCTAATTCATCATAATAAGATGGTGTAGCTTTGTTGGTTGCATTGCTCATTTACCAAAAAGATCCTGGGTTTTCTGAGATGTCTAAAAAGTAATTAAAGGAGTTTCCTGATGTTGATCATTTTGTCATACTATTGGGATTCATCCTTTGATACCTTAAAAGTATCAAGCTATTAAATGGTGCAGTATCAGGCTTAACTTTGGCATCATTTGGGAATTCTGTGTGACAGCAAGTCACTTGGTGCCCCACATCGGCGCCCCTTCTAGTCAGCGGCACTGTCTCATAATTTTTACAGGGTGGACTTACCCGAGCTGGTGCTAGCTGGAGAAAGCCAATTTTGAGCATATTTAGTACCTGACAGCATTAATGATGACGGACAAAAAATTTTGGGCGGACATCCCCCTGGTTGGCCAACAAGGGAGATGCCTCCCCCCGTTTTCAGCTCCTATGCTTCTAGTGATGTGAACCAAACTTTGAGGTTGACATGCTGGGTGAATCAACCCCACATGCTTCAGCAAGCTTGGCTTTGCACATTAGACATCTACAGCTGAAATTTATTGAGTATTTACTCCAGGCAAATACAATGGATGGTACTATTCTATCCAAAGAGTGAGAAGTTGAGGTACATTGCTTTTACCATTATTGTACCATGCTAGATTCACTGACACACTGCCCATTTCACCATGTTGACCTACAAACCCCAAAGTATGTTTGGTGAGCTATCGCCGATGGAGTTGGCCGCCTACCGGAGATTGCGGGGCAACTTGCCGGTCGTGGCATTGTGAGAAGGTATTCGGCGGCGGTGGCTTCCCCACCTAGGCCTGCGACAACGGTAGTCGCCTGGGTAACTGCGGCCCAACCCGGACCAGCGGCGGCGACGGCCCAACCCGGGCCAGCGGCGGCTCCTAGGAACAGCGGTGGCCCCCTCTGATTCAATTGGTCCTCGCCATACTCGTGAACGTGACACCGGCGATGTATTGACGAAGAAGTTCGATGAGCCGATGTGCAGTCTATGGCGTCATGGTCTCCCCCCTTCCCCAACTATCCATCGCCTCGCGCCTCACGAACACCGTCGCCTCCCGCCTTGCTAGTGCCGTCACCCTCCGCCTCACCAGTGCCGTCACCTCCCACCTCACTAATTCCGTCACCTCGCGTACACCGAAGGATAGACCCTCGGCGCCATCTGAAATGGTCACGGCAACCCCTAAAAGTTGAATTGCGCCCCCTAAAATGTCGCTTCCCACCCACTACCCCCCTAGTATGCAGGAATCAGTGCCCATCGATAGGATTTTGCGCCCACCTTAAAAGTTTTGCAGGCAAATAGCGGCGCACACTGGAAAGGTGCCCCCGACGATCGGCAATCTCGGAGTCGTCCATGCCTTCCCGGGGGTGCCATCCGGACCAGCGGCGCATTTTTTGACCGGAAAAAATATTTCAGGCGGGCGCAAAATCCTAGCAATGGGTGCCGATTTTTGCATCCTTGGAGAAAGGGCGGGAAGCGACATTTCAGGGGGCGCCATCAACCCTTCAGGCGGCGCCGCAACCATCCAGGGGCATAGGCAGACCCAGGGGTTGGGGCACGTGCCCCTCCGATTGACCCTCTGCACCCCCTGAAATGGTCACGGTGCCCCTAAAATTTCGGTTCCCCCAGAATGTGAAAATCGGCGCCCACCGATGGGATTTTGTGCCCACCTCATATGTTTTTTTCTGGTTAAAAGTGGCCCCCCGGGTCCGGATGGCGCCAACCCGGAAAGGTACCCCCGATCGGCCATCCTGGATCCGCCTATGATCCAGAGGCGCATATGATCGATCGGAGGGGCACCTGCCCCTTTAATTGACCCCCAATCTGTATGATAGGAATCTGACTGTATCCTGACTGTATCTGCCTGACTGCGGCACGAAATTGGTAACGATAAAATAATTTCGATCAAATATTCAACTTTTGTTCCTAAAATACATGTAAAATAACGATCGTAGCTCACATACCGTGAGTAAACATTCATTAGAGAACAAACTTGGCGTTGCTTCATTATCGCCCAAGTTTCCCGAACGCGGCCTCTCTATAGGGCCTTGAGCGCGGCCATGCTGCTCTCAGTAAACTGTCCGGTGATTGGTTCTTGGCCATGACGTAGTTAGTGACGTCAAGCTGGCATCTCGTGCCTAAGTAGCCGACCTCAAAATTCGCTTCTGCATATGGAAGCCTTTGAAAAATCCCTCCAGACAAATCTAGAGACCGAAAAGACCGGATCTAGAGGCTTGGGAGACTTTTGAAAAAACCGACCCTGGAGGTCGGTTTTTTTCAAAAAGACCCCCAAGATCTTGGGATATTTCAATATATATATATATATATATATATATATATATATTATATATATATATATATATATATATATATATATATATATATATATATATATATATATATATATATATATATATATATATATATATATATATATATATATATATATATATATATCCATTAATTTAGATTTATTTATGGAATTTAACGCGAGGAAAAGGTCAGAATCAAGATATTTAGGGTCATTGCTTTCAATTTTTGGTAAGCATATTTTTCTAACTTCTATAGTTTCACTGAAATGAATGCCGGTTTTTTTGGCTTGGGAAATGTTAAAAAAAACTACCAAAAGTCTCCCAAGGTTGATTTCAATTTATTCACGTTGTGAAAACGGCTAGAATCTTCATGTTGGCAATAGATGATCGAAAAAATTATTCACCATAGTGTGAGCAAGCAATGACAGGCAGCAGCTCACTCTAACAAATAATGTTCCTGACTGGTTGAGCCGCAACAAGTTGCAGACCACATCATGAAGAAAAATTGCCTGACCAGCTTACCTGAAGGTTCTGGTGGATGGCTGTACCTGTAGGTGTAATCACGTTGAATTTGCAATATTTTGCATCCGGGCTTTGAGGATGAATGCCAAGTAAAAAATGAACTTATATTACTCGTCAGTGCAGCAGTGTAGAAGTCATCAGTTTTTAACCCGCGCCCCACCGGAGGTCCGGCGCCACCTTCGCCCCACCGGGGGCCATCGATGGCCCCCCTCTAACTCCGAAAATATGGGCGTTAGCGCAAATCTGCGAAGTGCACTAGAAAGCTCGCGTGAATTCAGTAAGAAATTACTTAGCATGTTTTAGTGCTCAGGTCAATGGTTTGACCTCCAGAGGTCAAATTAGGTCAAGATCGGCTATTTTCACTCAAATATGCAATGCTTAAGCAAACTGGGCATAACTCTTATGCCATTGGAGCTATTGAAGTGTGGTTAAGTACATTTGATAGGAAATTTCCAGTACTTTTTCCGCTATGTGGAACGTAAAGACCTTCCGTCAGTGATTTGACCTCCAGAGGTCACCTTGTGACCTAAGATGACCTGAGGTCACGAAAGGTCAGAAAGTGACCTTGCCGTATATCAAATAAAAGCCAGTGATGAGGCAAACACGATGGTGTTTGTTTCAGCGCTCTAACTTAATTAGGTCAAAAGTTATTGTCAAAATACTGTTTTTGACCCCTGGTGACCTTGGATGACCTTGGAGAGGTCAAAGGGCAAATATGGCCCCTGGAATTCGTGAAAGGGTGTCCAAGAACGCTTTTCTGATCAAGCTGAGCATTTTCAATCGTTTTTGTGACTTATAGATCATATGACAGCTTTTCCCCATGCTTTTTCAATGGGAGAGGTCACCTCGTGACCTGACCTCAGGGCACGAAATAGAAAAATCCCGGATATACACCTTGTAGATCTTGGAAGGGTCATGAAGTGTAGGAAGTTTCAAATCGATCGACTTCGAAATGTAGCTCTTACAGAGCTTTAAAGTTGAAGTGAGGTGACCTTGGTTGACCTCGTCTGGTGACCTGACATTGGGTGACCCGGGGTAAAAAATTTCAGGGATGATGGGAAAATGATGCAGTGAGAGGTAGAGCCCTCAACCGCGGTGCTGCGCCTCGTCGTTTTTCTGCTATCCCGGAAAAACCTTAAGGGGGGCCATCGACGGCCCCCGGTGGGGCGAGGGTTAAAGAAAAATAAATATCAAATAATCTGCAAACTTGACCTCCACTCTCTACTATTAACGGTTTTCTGTAATTGCACAGCTTAACCTATCAGTTTGCACCTAACATCATATGCAAGATTTTTAGGTTTAAACTGCAAGTGCCTCTTGAAATCAATGTCAATAAATGAGAATATACTTCGACATTCTCTACAAAAAACCTAACTATCAAACACGTGCACCAATTTTCAGAGCTATTAATCCTCCCCAAATATATAAACGCGCATGATCTCGTTGAGCCAGAAGTGTTTCAGCCTTAGTCATTGACCTTCCTGCACCCTAGAACAACGCAGTAACGTCATAAGTTCTTATGCGGATCAAAGGTGTTACATACAAGGAAAATTTAGCCCCTGATAAGAAATTTTCCAACCGATCAGCCTCTTTTTGTCCCTTTCACCATCACGACAAACACACGTGATCACCCAGTGCAGTTCCAGAATAACAGCGAATATCTGCGTAAATGTATGTCTCATTTGCACAGAAATAGCAAATCTGGCACAGCTAGTATCCAGGGGCGCAGCCAGGGGGCACAGGGGCACGTGCCCCCCCCATCGGTGCCGGGGTGCCCTTTTGATTGCCAGGTGGTGTGCCCTCTTTGGGCCGTGCCGCTCGAAATTTAGTACCCTACGTCGTTGAGCCTAGATGGAACTAGACTGCATTTAGTGATTTAAGCTATTGTTTGACAATTAAGTGCCTTTTTGGTCAGTTAGGGCATTCTGTCGCCTTTCCAAGCACCCGGGAAGAGTATAGGCACGTAATCCGTTTCCAGATAATACCTCATCGTCGCCAATAATCGTATGGGCAGAGCAAATCTGGTGCCCCTTGAGCTCATCTGGTGCCCCCTGAGCGCTGGTCTTGAACCCTGGAGCTGATCATGTGCCCTCTGAGCTGATCTGATGCCCTCGTAGTCAATATGGTGCCCCCCTGAGAAAATAATTGTGCCTTCTGGATCTATATAATGTTCTCTGAATAAGTCTGATGCCTACGAGCTTTCCTGGTGCCTTATTAGCTGTTTTAGTGCCCCTTGAGCTGATCCGGGCCCCCTGAACTTATATAATGCCTCCCGTAGTTTATCTACTGTCGAGGGCCGCAGCCGCGGGACACAGGGGGCACGTGCCCCCATCGGTGCCGGGTGCCCTTTTGATTGCCAGGTGGTGTACCCCCTTTGGGCCGTGCCGCTCGAAATTTAGTGCCCTACGCCGTTGAACCTAGACGGAACTAGGCCGCATTTAGCGATTTCAACTATTGTTTGACAATTAAGTGCCTTTTTGGTCACCTAAAACATTCTGTCGCCTTTCCAAGCACCCGGGAATAGTATAGGCTCGTAATCCGTTTCCAGATAATGCCTCATCGTCGCCAATAATCGTACGGGTGGAGCTCATCTGGTGCCTCCTGGAGGTGATCATGTGCCTTCTGAGCTGATCTGATGCCCTCGTAGTTAATCTGGTGCCCCCCTCCCCTGAATAAATAATTGTGACTTCTGAGCCTATATAATGCTCTCTAAGTTAGTCTGATGCCTCCGAGCTTGCCTGCTGCCCTATTAGCTGTTTTAGTGCTCCTTGAGCTGATCCGGGCCCCTGAACTTATTTAATGCCTCCCGGAGTTTATCTACTGTCCAGGGGGGCACAAGCGGCACGTGCACCCATCGGTGCCGGGTGCCCTTTTGATTGCCAGGTGGTGTACCCTCTTTGGGCCGTGCCGCCCGAAATTTAGTGCCCTGCGCCGTTGAACCTAAATGTAACTAGACTGCATTTAGCGATTTCAACTATTGTTTGACAACTAAGTGCCTTTTTGGTCAGCTAGGGCAGTCTGTCGCCTTTCCAAGCACCCGGGAAGAGCATAGGCACGTAATCCGTTTCCAGATAATGCCTCTTCGTCGCCAATAATCGTACGGGCGGAGCTCATCTGGTGCCCCCTGGAGCTGATCATGTGCCCTCTGACCTGATCTGGTGCCCTCGTAGTCAATCTGGTGCCCTCCTGAGAAAATAAAAGTGCCTTCTGAGCCTATAAAATACTCTCTGAGTTAGTTTGATGCCTCCGAGCTTGCCTGGAGTCGTTTTAGCTGTTTTAGTGCCCCTTGAGCTGATCCGGGCCCCTGAGCTTATTTAATGCCTCCCGGAGTTGATCTACTGTCCAGGGGTGCAGCCAGGAAGGCACAGGGGCACGTGCACCCATCGGTGCCGGGTGCCCTTTTGATTGCCAGGTGGTGTACCCAATTTGGGCCGTGCCGCTCGAAATTTAGTGCCCTAGCCGTTGAACCTAGATGTAACTGGACCGCATGTAGCGATTGAAACTATTGTTGGACAACTTAATACCTTTCTCGGTCAGCTAGGGCATTCTATCGCCTTTCCAAGCACCCGGGAAGAGTATGGGCACCTAGTATGTGTCCACCTAATGCCTCATTGTCGCCAATAATCGTACGGGTAAAGCCGATCTGGTGCTCCTTGAGCTCATCTCGTGGCCTCTCAGCTGGTCTTGGCCCCTTAAGCTGATTACTTGCCCTCTAAGCTGATCTGGTGCCCCTGAGTCAATCTGGTGCCCTCCTGAGAAAATAAGTGTGCCTTCTGAGCCTATAAAATGCTCTCTGAATTAGTCTAATGCTTCCGAGCTTGTTTGGTGCCCTAATAGCTGATTTAGTGCCCCTTGAGCTGATTCGGGCCCCCAAACTGATTTCATGCCTCCCCAAGTTGATTCTGTCTCCTATGTCAATATGGTACCTCTTCAGCTGATTAGGTGCCCCCTCAACTGATTATTGATGTCTCCTTAGATGGTCTGCCCCCCCTGAGCTGGTTTGGTGGGCCCTGAGCCCACCATGTGTCCCCTGAGCTGTTATGTTGCTCCCTGAGCTGATTAGGCTCCTGCCATAGTCTGGGGGGCTGGGAGCTGATTTGGACCCCGAACGGATCGATCTGGTGCCACCTGAGCTGCACTAATGCCCCTTAGTCGATCTGGTGCCTCCTGAGCCCATCTGATGCCCCCCTGAGTAATCTGGTGCCCTTTAAGCTGATCTGGGCCTCCTTACGTGATTTCATGAGCATTCTAAAGCCCTGAGCTGAGCTGGGCCCACAGAGGCTGATGAGGGCCCCTGAGATGGTATGGGGCTCCTGAGCTGATTAACCCTCGCCCCACCGGGGGGCCATCGATGGCCCCCTAAGGTTTTTCCGGGATAGCAGAAAAACGACGAGGCGCAGCACCGCGGTTGAGGGCTCTACCTCTCACTGCATCATTTTCCCATCATCCCTGAAATTTTTTACCCCGGGTCACCCAAGGTCAGGTCACCAGACGAGGTCAACCAAGGTCACCTCACTTCACCTTTAGAGCTCTGTAAGAGCTACATTTCAAAGTCGATCGATTTGAAACTTCCTACACTTCATGACCCCTCCAGGGTCTACAAGGTGTATATCCGGGATTTTTCGATTTCGTGCCCTGAGGTCAGATCACGAGGCGACCTCTCCCATTGGAAAAGCATGGGGAAAAGCTATTTCATGATATAAAAGCCACAAAAATGATTGCAAATACTCAGACTGCTCAGAACAACGTTTTTGGACACCCTTTCACGGATCCCAGGGGTCATATTTGCCCTTTGACTTTTCCAAGGTCATCCAAGGTCACCGGAGGTCAAAAACAGTATTTTGACCATAACTTTTGACCTAATTGAGCTAGAGCGGTGAAACAAACACCATCGTGTTTATCTTGTCACTGGCTTTCATTTGATATACGGCAAGGTCACTTTTTGACCTTTCGTGACCTCAGGTCATATTAGGTCACGAGGTGACCTCTGGAGGTCAAACAACTGGCGGGAGGTCTTTACGTTCCACATAGCGGAAAAAGTACTGGCAATTTGCTATCAAATGTACTTTACCAGGCCTCAATAGCTCTAATGACATAAGAGTTATGCCCAGTTTGCTTAATCATTGCATATTTGAGTGAAAATAGCCGATCTTGACCTAATTTGACCTCTGGAGGTGAAACCATTGACCTGAGCACTAAAACATGCGAAGTAATTTCTTACTGAATTCACGCGAGCTTTCTATTGCACTTTGCAGATTTGCGCTAACGCCCATATTTTCGGAGTTAGAGGGGGGCCATCGATGGCCCCCCGGTGGGGCGAAGGTGGCGCCGGACCCCCGGTGGGGCGCGGGTTAAGTGCCTCCTGACTTGATCTGGTATTCCCGGGCTGGTCGGGGACCACTGATCTGATTGTTTGTCCCCGGAGCTGATCTGGTGCCCTATGGGCATTTGGTGTGCCCTGAGCAGCTATGGGGCTTTTGAACTGATTGGGCCCCGAGCTTATGAGGGATCCCTGAGCTGATTTAGTGCCCCTGGCTTGAACATGCCCCTGTGCTGATCGATCTGGTGCGCTCTGAGCAGATATACTGCCTCCTGAACTTAACTAATGCCCCCTGAGTCGATCTGGTGCCTGCTGAGTCATCAGTGTGTCTCCTGAGTCCATTTTATTCCCTCTGAGCTAGTCTGGTGCCCCATGGCTAATATGGTGCCCTTTAAGCTGACCGGGGCCTCCTGGGTTGATTGCGTGATTTCCTGAGCAGGTCCCAGGCCCTGAGGTGAATTGGACCCACAGGGGCTGGTGAGGGCCCCTGAGATAGTATGGGGCTCCTGAGCTGATTAAGTGCCTCCTAACTTGATCTGGTATTCCCGAGCTGATCTGGGCCCCGAGCTAGTCGGGGACCACTGATCTGATTATTTGTCCCCGAGGCTGATCTGGTGCCCTATGGGCCGATCTGGTGTTCCCTGAGCAGCTCTGGGGCTTTTGAACTGCTTGGTCCCCGAGCTGGTGAGGGATTCCTGAGCTGATTTAGTGGCCCTGACTTGATCCTGCCCCTGACCTGACTTGAGGCCCCTGAACTGATCTGGGGCCCCACGAGCTGATCTGGGGCCCAAGAGTGGGTTTAGGTTCTGAGTGTACACTGAGCTGGTCTGGGCGCTGAGCTTGTGAGAGCCCCTAAGTTGGCTTGAGGCCCCCTGAGGTGATCTGGCGCCTTAAACTGTTCTGGAGCTTCTTGAACTGGTTTAAGGCCCTATGAGCCTATCTGTGGCCCATTGAGCTAGTCTGATGACCTCATCTCTGGGACCAATGAGCTAGTCTAGTCCCTGGGTGAAGCATGAGCTGCTCTGTGGCCTGATCTACATCAGGCGCCCCTGAGGTGGTCTTGAATAGACAGATAATAATAACACAAGGCCAACTCCCATCATTTCGGGACGGGGTCACTGAGCTAGTCTAGTCCCTGGAGGCACAACTGGGGGATGGGTGGAGCTGCTCTGGGGGCCTCTGATCCACATTTGGGGGCCCCAGAGCTGGTCTTGAATAGATGGGGAATAAGAACACAATGGAAACTCCCCTTGTAAGATGGAGCTAACGAGGAATGAGGAATCTCTAAAACGGCTTGTGATACCTAGGCACCCCAGGTTATATAAATTGCTTATTATACTGGTGGATTCTGGGAAGGGATGATAAAAAGACATGTGCCCCTGAACTCAGAGCACAGTCCCCTAAACCAGGATTTCTACTAATTAATTTAAATGAAGAACTAGTTGTTACAATTTTCAGCCCTGTCACACCATTCCCATCTAAACCACCGGCCTGTTCACCTTTTATTTACTCTTAACTGGGACCGATCCTTGAGAATATGGAACTTAATAAACAAGTTCAAAAGGTATCTCCCAAATTTTTCCGGCAGCAAAAATGTGTTCTTCCAAAGACACTATGCCACTCCTCGTCCCACGGCGATTGTGGGAGGCAAGGAGCTTAATCCGCGTTCAGCCAGGGCTCACTCGTCACGACAAAACCAGTGGGCATAACAAAAAAATTCGACTTCAATATGCCTTAACCTGCACATTGTAACAGATATCACATGCTCCGCTGATGTTAAGTACTTGCATGAGTTGGCTGTCCTTAAATCTATCCCAAAAAAGTAGTGTTTTGGCTACTTCCATGGCTTTTGGTGTTATTTTGCTCCTTTTTTCGGTTTTAATCGAGTTTTCCTTCTCCGTCAATTATTTCTTTGCATTTTTATTGACCCAAAGATGCCCAAAAATGATATAAACAAAAATATAGTAAGTTTTTTAGGTTACGTTAAAAAGTGCCCTTTTTCCCCGGGGTGCCCCTCAAAGTTGGTGTGCCCCCCCATACGAAAGCTCTGGCTGCGCCCCTGCTAGTATCATACCAGCTAAAAACATTCTGGATCTGCAAAAACATACTTTTCAATAAAAACCATGTTATAAATCATGTTGACCTAATTTGTCCAAGGAATTGTATTTCGTTAAAATTTATATTCAGAAAAAATATACGTAGGCAGGATTAAAAAAATTACCATGAGATGCTAGTATACCCTGGAAGGAAACTTTGACCAGCCTTGTCTTTTAGGGCCTTAGGTTAACCTTCGCCAGGGTGGGGGTCTCTTTAGACCCCCTCGGGTTTTTCCGAGGTAACCAAAAGACGGCGGCGCGCAGCGCCGCTAAAGTTTCTGTAGCTGTTTCTTTATTATTTTTACATCTTCCCTGAAAATGTAAAGCTCAAGGTCATATCAGGTCAGGTCACCAGGCCAGGTGAAGTGACCTCACCTCAAAAAACGTTTAGGGCCGCATAACTAAAAGAAGGGTTAATAGATCAAGTTGAAACTCATACCACATATTGGGCCCACCTACAACATTTGTTCCGGGACTTTTTATATTGGTGACCTATGGTCATGTGCAGAGCATGACCTGCCCATTGGAAATACATGGGGAAAATCACGAAATGAGCTTTCCTCAGCAAGTATGGATGTAATCAACTTCAAACATCGGTTACGACCTTGCTCTCAGCCCATTTCTAAAGTTGATGCCAAACATTTTGAATTGTGAGCTTTAAAAGGTCACCTTAGGTCAAATAAGCATATATTTATAAAATATATAAAAAAATATATTTATAAATATTTTTTTGGTGTTTTATTCTATAAATTTTGAATAAAATAAAATATAACTTTTGTTTTGTCACCGAAGTGTTTGTATAGTCACTGCAAGTAAAATGATATACATCATGACTATACCAGGTCAAGTTGGGTAAGACCGTTGACCTGGATCAGGTCAAATTCTTAAATATGACCTGGCATAGCAATGCTATATATCATTCGATTCGTATTGACGAGAGGATTCCAATGGTGCATCAACTATGGCTGTAACTTGTTTGGTTTGGAAATTATTAGCGAAAGAGGAAACGCCCTTATGCGTGGGTGGCTATGGACATTCCCATGAATATGCCCAATATTCAGTGACCTGTAGCTCCCTAGGCTTTGACCTGACACGAAAATTAATGTCACTGCAATAAAAGAGCAACTCAAGAGCTCTCGAATGGTGTCAGAAAAATGTTTCTAGCTATCATAGTTTCTGAGATATATGAGGTTTTCTTAGTACACCTCATATTAGCGATTTTGACCAATTTTGACCTCTGATGACCTTGATATTGACCTGACAAAAAATGACCGAAGTATTTTCCATATCGCCTTTGAAGAGCTTTTGAGTGCCGTTAGGCGCTTTTTTCTAGCTCTCTTAGTTTTTGAGATCGTGGGGGGTCTTTTCTAGCCCCCTCCAGGGTGAAGGTGGCTCGTACCCGCCACCGGGGTAAGGGTTAAGCTAAAAACCGTCATTGAATCCATTCATTTGCGGCTCGATAAAGAGTCAATAATATTAAATTCATATACGGCTACGTAAGCTGAATTTTACTTCCGACAGCATAGTTCATTTATTGAGTAGAAATTAAATGCAGTTTAATGTACTTCGGAAAAAGTGAACATGTTGAAAACGTGCGTGACGGATTGACAGTGACTAAAATCTCAAAGCTGCTGAAGTGTAACAGTCTCCATTTTAAAGCTGTCTTTAACACGCACAGTGGAGTGGTCCTAAAGAAACCAAGAAGGTCAGAAAAACACCCGTTTCGGGGGGGGTGGGCGCCATGATGATCCACATTATGGAAAAGTTTCATTGCTCTAGTTTAATATATTCAAGGTCAAACAAAGTTGTAATGGTCAAATCAAAGCCGTGCTTGAGACCTATCGGGAAATGCCGTGACTATGTGAAAAACGGAAATACACCAAAAACGGACTCAGGTCATAGAGGACAGGTCCCACACAGTGATCTCTGAAAATGCTAGGCCAGGGTCATTCAAGGCCAATCACTTATGACATAACAATATAACATATTCCCAACAATGTACATACAATATAGGTGACACTATGACAGCCTTCGGGCGGTAACTGAGGATTTGGTTAAGATTAAGGTTAAGGTATTATGGGCTGAGATTAGACAGTCTACTGGAATACCCGTTTCATGGTAAGGACGTGTTCAGGACAGGATATGTTTGTCCAGTCTTGCTTTTAATGCATTAATAGATAGCGCACTTATCACATGTTCATATAAAGAATTCCACATGTTTACAACCCTGTTAGAGAAGAACTTGGTTCTCCTGAGATGTGTTGCCATCTGCTTCTTTATCTTGAGAAAATGACCTCTGGTACGTGTTGGGTTCAAAGCGAAGAAGTTGCTCGGGTTTTTCCTAAATTTGCCAGTTGATATCTCCAATGTCTCTATCATGTCTCCCCGATTCATCCTGTCCCTGATGATTATCATATCCAGCTTCTTAAGGCGTTCTTCATAGGGTAATTGACTTATACCCTGGAACGATTTTGTACCCCTCAGTTGAACCTTTTCAAGTACATTCAAGTCTTGAATCAAATAGGGACCATCAGCCTGAACACAATATTCAAGATGTGGCCTTACATACACATTGAAAAGTGGTTTGAAGTTTTGCAGGGTTAGCTTGTCAAATGTTGTTTTAATCAGTCTGAGTGAACTCGCTCGGTTTGCAGCTTTTTGAAATGCTCACATGGTTTAAGATCTGATGATATTGTAACTCCTAGATCTCTTTCAGAGGTTTTTGTTTCCAATTGAATAACTTGACCTACCTTGAAAGACTTTTGAACTGACCTTGATCTTGGTTAGCCTTAACCATGAAGTCATAGAATAAAATACATCATACGGAATAATGTCATTTGACCGGAATAATGGGGTCAATGACCTTGACCTGTGAGCTTTGACCCTAACTTTGACCATCATATGAGTTAACCTTTACATATAACCTGATATATGACGTTATGACGTCACCACTCGGTCTACAGTGCAGGGGGAACCGGTGCGACCGCGCAATTGCAACAGTCTCAAAATATAGGTCTGGCTATAAGTCTATAAGTAAAAAAATATGGACTGATTTTCAACATTCTTTCACCATTCCATGCGGTCATCAATTCTCTCAAATGTAACTAAGTAGCCTTTTCTGGCGGCGAGCGGTTCTCCGGCCACCGCGGAAAATAGATTGGGGGGGCAGTTTAGGACTCCATCCACTGCGCGTGTTAATAACATGTGAGTTATAACAACTATTTTTGCATATTCTTTCAGCATATACCCATCTATCTATGAGACCTAGCAAAACTGTGAAATGACGAAATTGAGACGCGGATGTCTTTTTTTGCTTTTTACCGAGTCTTCCACATATCAAAATCCAGCGCATTATCTTCCCGATTTCCAGCCTTTCAATGTATTGATAACATACACTGTGAGTTGTGGGGTGGAGGTCAAGTGTAGATTATTTTCGACAGTGAAGACGATAAAAAGTTGGTCCAGAAATACTATGTGGGATCTAACACTGTTAAATCCACTGGCCAAACAACAGTTCAACACGAGAGAACGAGTCGACAGTCGTACCCTATCTTCAAAAAGCTTTTAAGTGGGTCGGAAGATGGCTGGTAATTGACGGGGTAGACCATTCAGACTTCCCCGGGTTTGGCATGTATGAACAAAGCTTAAGTGGTATAACAATTATCAATAGCCGAAGAACATACGTATCTGCATACCTCCCAGCCATTGGAAATATGCAACTTACTCCCCGTATATGTTGCTTTCTTGCATTCATCTCTGATTATTTTTGGTCATCAATTATCAGCAGGAACGCTCCTCAGCTCCCCTTTCCCTAAATGCGTTGCACTTGGGTAAAACAATCTGTATTATGCTGTGAGTTCATGAATGTATGTATGTAGATGCATAACATGTGTAACATAGTATCACATGAATACACCATGGCTGCACAAGGGCAATAAGTTGACCTTAAGTTAGATGGACATTTTTATTTGATCAAATATGTGTAGTAATATTATATACCATTTGACCTGCACTGGCAAGAGCATTACAAATGTGCCCCAATAATAGGGGAGACCAGGGCGAAGCGGACTGCGGGGCAAAGCGGAAAAAGCTGAATAACTCTCTGCAAAGTGCTGCAATCTGTCGTAAATATGTTTCATTCTGAGCGTTACTTAGCAACGCATCCCGCGCATCTTCGTCAGCTGTCTCCTCATTTCGCTTCCAGCGCGGTGGAGAAAGGTAGGGTTTTTAGGCTGTTAGCTGGAATTTGCACTACACTTCGTGGTCTTCAAAGCCTCATCCGAGCAGCACGGATTTTGATTGATTGAACTGCTGGAAACCAGGACGGCTCCTTTTATTGTTTAGAAAAACCTCGCCTCGATTTGGCACTCTTTGTGATGACTGGTCTCCCATTTTCGTAGACTGTGTTGCATGGGGCACGGTGAACCGGGGAATCCGTCCACTTTGCCCCATGAATGGAAAGAGGGACGTAGTGCAGAGAAATAATAGATTGTGACGATAGCACACAGGCGTAGAAACGTGGGGGGGGGGCAGGAGGGCCACTGATCCACCATTTTTCTGTGGTGGGCCCCCGCAACGGATGCAAAATATCAAAAACTGTAATAGAAAATAAGAGACCCAAACGGGCCCGAAAGCTTGTCTGGGAAACTTCTCAAGCTGACCTGGGCGCCTGAGCTGGTTTAAGATACCTTGAATCAATCTCGAGGGGCCGCTGAACTGACCTCTGATGCCCTATAAGCTAATCTGGGGCCTCTTTAGCTGAACTGAGGGCCCCAGAGCTAGTTTGGGACCTCTAAAAATCGTTCTAGGGTATCTAAGCTGAGCTGAGAGCCGTGAACTTGAACGGGCTCTTGAGCTGGTCAAAGACCCTATATCAGCCGACATTGGGGCCTTTGAAGTGAGGTGCTCCCTAAGGCTAATCTGACCCCTGAGCTAATCTGGGGCCCTGTGCTGAACTGGGAGTGGGCTTAGCTGGTCTGTACACTCTGCACAGTAATAGGGCCTCTGAGCAGGGGGCCATGAGCTTAAATTGGCCCTCCTGAGCTGTTCTTAGGCCCTGAGCTGATCTAAGCCCCTAAGCTAATCTGGTCATCTGAGTTCATGTAGCTGGGGCTCCTGTGCTGAGAGAGGGGGGCTCCTGAAGTGGTCTGGGTGCTCCCTGAAATACTTAAGAGTCACTGAGCCGAAGGCTTTGAGCTGGGATGGGTCCTTTGAGCTGTTCTGACCCTTGAACAGGCGACCTGGGCCCCTGAGCTAAGCTGGGCCCTAAGCTAATCTTGAACTCTCTGTGCTGAACTGGGCAGTCTCTGGGCTGGTCTGGGCCCCCCAGCACAGTTATAGGGCCACTGAGCTGAGCTGGGGACCATGAGCTTAAATGGGCTTCTGGAGATGTTCTGAGACCCGATATGCACCGACCTTTGGGCGCCCCAAAATTGAACTAGGGCCCTAACCTAGTTGAATTGCTGGTGCATAAGCGGAGAATGTCCCAGAGGGGGAAGCAACCACAGGTGGAAAAAGCAGGCACCCTGAGGACCAGCAGGGGGGTTGATGCAGAGGTTAAGGAGTAAAAGACCAAGAATGGACACCAACGGTGCGAGGGCTGGTCCGAGCAGGCGAACCGAAACGCCAGTTCTTCCAAACTGATGACAGTGGAAATGATAAGTGTCTATTGTACAGAGACTTACGCTAAATCCAAAAAAGGGGATGACTAGTCACGCTGCGCAATATCTCGTAAGTGGATCCACGATACATGTGGGAGGGGGGTTGTTGCAGAGGATATCGTTTCGTGTGTGGCACGTGCCAGTAGTGGACGCCTTGGTTCGTGAATAGTGAGGATGCCTTAGCGATCATCGTGAATACAGAAATGTATGCGTGTTTCTCTCGTTTTTTATGGGTTTGATAAACCAAACCGAAATTTTACACAGCAATTGACATTACGTTATCTGCAGACGTGGCAGCCAGCATGTGACTTATGTCTTATACGACTGATATCAAAAGCAAACGATAGCACTCTTTTGACCACCACAAAATGCTCTATTCCATCGCTTAAAACCTCTACGCAAACCAGAATACTTCCACCCGAATAATATACACGCGTGACTTCCTATTCAGCTCATGACTATTGTGGCATGCGACTTTCTTTATTAACCCGCGCCCCACCGGGGGTCCGGCGCCACCTTCGCCCCACCGGGGGCCATCGATAGCCCCCCTCTAACTCCGAAAATATGGGCGTTAGCGCAAATCTGCAAAGTGCAATAGAAAGCTCGAGTGAATTCAGTCAGAACTTACTTGGCATGTTTTAGTGCTCAGGTCAATGGTTTGACCTCCAGAGGTCAAATTAGGTCAAGATCGGCTATTTTCACTCAAATATGCAATGATTAAGCAAACTGGGCATAACTCTTATGTCATTAGAGCTATTGAGGCCTGGTAAAGTAAATTTGATAGCAAATTGCCAGTACTTTTTCGCCTATGTGGAACGTAAGGACCTCCCGCCAGTGGTTTGACCGCCAGAGGTCACCTCGTGACCTAATATGACCTGAGGTCACGAAAGGTCAAAAAGTGACCTTGCCATATATCAAATGAAAGCCAGTGACAAGACAAACACGATGGTGTTTGTTTCACCGCTCTAGCTCAATTATGTCAAAAGTTATTTGTTAAAATACTGTTTTTGGCCGGTGACCTTGGATGACCTTGGAGAGCTCAATGGACAAATATGGCCCCTGGGATCCGTGAAAGGGTGTCCAAAAACGTTGTTCTGAGTAGTCTGAGTATTTGCAATCATTTTTGTGGCTTTTATATAATGAAATAGCTTTTCCCCATGCTTTTCCAATGGGGAGAGGTCGCCTCGTGACCTGACCTCAGGTCACGAAATCGAAAAATCCCGGATATACACCTTGTAGACCCTAGAGGGGTCATGAAGTGTAGGAAGTTTCAAATCGATCGACTTTGAAATGTAGCTCTTACAGAGCTCTAAAGGTGAAGTGAGGTGACCTTGGTTGACCTCGTCTGGTGACCTGACCTTGGGTGACCCGGGGTAAAAAATTTCAGGGATGATGGGAAAATGATGCAGTGCGAGGTAGAGCCCTCAACCGCGGTGCTGCGCCTCGTCGTTTTTCTGCTATCCCGGAAAAACCTTAGGGGGCCATCGATGGCCCCCCGGTGGGGCGAGGGTTAAAGTTGTCGGTCTTTTGGTGTTGGAAGTTTCTTAACCGTCCATGTCGGGTACAGCAGCATACCACAGAGGCCTGTCGCAAAACATTTTTACCGTCAGATAAGAACATTTTATGCTAGAGTGTTTTGAAACTGAGTAGCGAGGAGGGGATAGCAATATTGCCACTCCGCAGAAGTTATCATATTAAATAAGTGGTTCGAAGCATTTATGTACAATTATAGATTAATAATAAAACGGAAAAGTATACATGGCAAATATCTTGCAAACAAAGAATCGAGGCAAAATAAGTCTGTCCAGCTTGCCCCGTGCTTGGGGCAAAATGGTCAAAATAACTTCTTTCTTTGGGGGGTTTCCTGTGCAGATGTCTTGTATTTTTGGCCTTTTTGTCCCCTCTATTGTCTTCAGAACTGAACATGGGACAAACTCATGGTACCTTACACAAGAAATCGGGATTACAAGTCCTTCAAAATTGAGCAAATATCACTAGGGTGACCGCTTTGCCCTAGTCTCCCCGACATATATTCTAGTTCGGAAGTTATTCGTTAAAAGTAAACTCATCATGATACCAGTAACGTATTGCCCTCGACCTCAGTTAGCCTGACCGTAGAGTTCACGCAAACTTGTCAAATTCTTAAATATGACCTGGCATAGCAATGCTATATATCATTCGATTCGTATTGACGAGAGGATTCCAATGGTGCATCAACTATGGCTGTAACTTGTTTGGTTTGGAAATTATTAGCGAAAGAGGAAACGCCCTTATGCGTGGGTGGCTATGGACATTCCCATGAATATGCCCAATATTCAGTGACCTGTAGCTCCCTAGGCTTTGACCTGACACGAAAATTAATGTCACTGCAATAAAAGAGCAACTCAAGAGCTCTCGAATGGTGTCAGAAAAATGTTTCTAGCTATCATAGTTTCTGAGATATATGAGGTTTTCTTAGTACACCTCATATTAGCGATTTTGACCAATTTTGACCTCTGATGACCTTGATATTGACCTGACAAAAAATGACCGAAGTATTTTCCATATCGCCTTTGAAGAGCTTTTGAGTGCCGTTAGGCGCTTTTTCTAGCTCTCTTAGTTTTTGAGATCGTGGGGGTCTTTTCTAGCCCCCTCCAGGGTGAAGGTGGCTCGTACCCGCCACCGGGGTAAGGGTTAAGCTAAAAACCGTCATTGAATCCATTCATTTGCGGCTCGATAAAGAGTCAATAATATTAAATTCATATACGGCTACGTAAGCTGAATTTTACTTCCGACAGCATAGTTCATTTATTGAGTAGAAATTAAATGCAGTTTAATGTACTTCGGAAAAAGTGAACATGTTGAAAACGTGCGTGACGGATTGACAGTGACTAAAATCTCAAAGCTGCTGAAGTGTAACAGTCTCCATTTTAAAGCTGTCTTTAACACGCACAGTGGAGTGGTCCTAAAGAAACCAAGAAGGTCAGAAAAACACCCGTTTCGGGGGGGGGTGGGCGCCATGATGATCCACATTATGGAAAAGTTTCATTGCTCTAGTTTAATATATTCAAGGTCAAACAAAGTTGTAATGGTCAAATCAAAGCCGTGCTTGAGACCTATCGGGAAATGCCGTGACTATGTGAAAAACGGAAATACACCAAAAACGGACTCAGGTCATAGAGGACAGGTCCCACACAGTGATCTCTGAAAATGCTAGGCCAGGGTCATTCAAGGCCAATCACTTATGACATAACAATATAACATATTCCCAACAATGTACATACAATATAGGTGACACTATGACAGCCTTCGGGCGGTAACTGAGGATTTGGTTAAGATTAAGGTTAAGGTATTATGGGCTGAGATTAGACAGTCTACTGGAATACCCGTTTCATGGTAAGGACGTGTTCAGGACAGGATATGTTTGTCCAGTCTTGCTTTTAATGCATTAATAGATAGCGCACTTATCACATGTTCATATAAAGAATTCCACATGTTTACAACCCTGTTAGAGAAGAACTTGGTTCTCCTGAGATGTGTTGCCATCTGCTTCTTTATCTTGAGAAAATGACCTCTGGTACGTGTTGGGTTCAAAGCGAAGAAGTTGCTCGGGTTTTTCCTAAATTTGCCAGTTGATATCTCCAATGTCTCTATCATGTCTCCCCGATTCATCCTGTCCCTGATGATTATCATATCCAGCTTCTTAAGGCGTTCTTCATAGGGTAATTGACTTATACCCTGGAACGATTTTGTACCCCTCAGTTGAACCTTTTCAAGTACATTCAAGTCTTGAATCAAATAGGGACCATCAGCCTGAACACAATATTCAAGATGTGGCCTTACATACACATTGAAAAGTGGTTTGAAGTTTTGCAGGGTTAGCTTGTCAAATGTTGTTTTAATCAGTCTGAGTGAACTCGCTCGGTTTGCAGCTTTTTGAAATGCTCACATGGTTTAAGATCTGATGATATTGTAACTCCTAGATCTCTTTCAGAGGTTTTTGTTTCCAATTGAATAACTTGACCTACCTTGAAAGACTTTTGAACTGACCTTGATCTTGGTTAGCCTTAACCATGAAGTCATAGAATAAAATACATCATACGGAATAATGTCATTTGACCGGAATAATGGGGTCAATGACCTTGACCTGTGAGCTTTGACCCTAACTTTGACCATCATATGAGTTAACCTTTACATATAACCTGATATATGACGTTATGACGTCACCACTCGGTCTACAGTGCAGGGGAACCGGTGCGACCGCGCAATTGCAACAGTCTCAAAATATAGGTCTGGCTATAAGTCTATAAGTAAAAAAATATGGACTGATTTTCAACATTCTTTCACCATTCCATGCGGTCATCAATTCTCTCAAATGTAACTAAGTAGCCTTTTCTGGCGGCGAGCGGTTCTCCGGCCACCGCGGAAAATAGATTGGGGGGGCAGTTTAGGACTCCATCCACTGCGCGTGTTAATAACATGTGAGTTATAACAACTATTTTTGCATATTCTTTCAGCATATACCCATCTATCTATGAGACCTAGCAAAACTGTGAAATGACGAAATTGAGACGCGGATGTCTTTTTTTGCTTTTTACCGAGTCTTCCACATATCAAAATCCAGCGCATTATCTTCCCGATTTCCAGCCTTTCAATGTATTGATAACATACACTGTGAGTTGTGGGGTGGAGGTCAAGTGTAGATTATTTTCGACAGTGAAGACGATAAAAAGTTGGTCCAGAAATACTATGTGGGATCTAACACTGTTAAATCCACTGGCCAAACAACAGTTCAACACGAGAGAACGAGTCGACAGTCGTACCCTATCTTCAAAAAGCTTTTAAGTGGGTCGGAAGATGGCTGGTAATTGACGGGGTAGACCATTCAGACTTCCCCGGGTTTGGCATGTATGAACAAAGCTTAAGTGGTATAACAATTATCAATAGCCGAAGAACATACGTATCTGCATACCTCCCAGCCATTGGAAATATGCAACTTACTCCCCGTATATGTTGCTTTCTTGCATTCATCTCTGATTATTTTTGGTCATCAATTATCAGCAGGAACGCTCCTCAGCTCCCCTTTCCCTAAATGCGTTGCACTTGGGTAAAACAATCTGTATTATGCTGTGAGTTCATGAATGTATGTATGTAGATGCATAACATGTGTAACATAGTATCACATGAATACACCATGGCTGCACAAGGGCAATAAGTTGACCTTAAGTTAGATGGACATTTTTATTTGATCAAATATGTGTAGTAATATTATATACCATTTGACCTGCACTGGCAAGAGCATTACAAATGTGCCCCAATAATAGGGGAGACCAGGGCGAAGCGGACTGCGGGGCAAAGCGGAAAAAGCTGAATAACTCTCTGCAAAGTGCTGCAATCTGTCGTAAATATGTTTCATTCTGAGCGTTACTTAGCAACGCATCCCGCGCATCTTCGTCAGCTGTCTCCTCATTTCGCTTCCAGCGCGGTGGAGAAAGGTAGGGTTTTTAGGCTGTTAGCTGGAATTTGCACTACACTTCGTGGTCTTCAAAGCCTCATCCGAGCAGCACGGATTTTGATTGATTGAACTGCTGGAAACCAGGACGGCTCCTTTTATTGTTTAGAAAAACCTCGCCTCGATTTGGCACTCTTTGTGATGACTGGTCTCCCATTTTCGTAGACTGTGTTGCATGGGGCACGGTGAACCGGGGAATCCGTCCACTTTGCCCCATGAATGGAAAGAGGGACGTAGTGCAGAGAAATAATAGATTGTGACGATAGCACACAGGCGTAGAAACGTGGGGGGGGGGCAGGAGGGCCACTGATCCACCATTTTTCTGTGGTGGGCCCCCGCAACGGATGCAAAATATCAAAAACTGTAATAGAAAATAAGAGACCCAAACGGGCCCGAAAGCTTGTCTGGGAAACTTCTCAAGCTGACCTGGGCGCCTGAGCTGGTTTAAGATACCTTGAATCAATCTCGAGGGGCCGCTGAACTGACCTCTGATGCCCTATAAGCTAATCTGGGGCCTCTTTAGCTGAACTGAGGGCCCCAGAGCTAGTTTGGGACCTCTAAAAATCGTTCTAGGGTATCTAAGCTGAGCTGAGAGCCGTGAACTTGAACGGGCTCTTGAGCTGGTCAAAGACCCTATATCAGCCGACATTGGGGCCTTTGAAGTGAGGTGCTCCCTAAGGCTAATCTGACCCCTGAGCTAATCTGGGGCCCTGTGCTGAACTGGGAGTGGGCTTAGCTGGTCTGTACACTCTGCACAGTAATAGGGCCTCTGAGCAGGGGGCCATGAGCTTAAATTGGCCCTCCTGAGCTGTTCTTAGGCCCTGAGCTGATCTAAGCCCCTAAGCTAATCTGGTCATCTGAGTTCATGTAGCTGGGGCTCCTGTGCTGAGAGGGGGGCTCCTGAAGTGGTCTGGGTGCTCCCTGAAATACTTAAGAGTCACTGAGCCGAAGGCTTTGAGCTGGGATGGGTCCTTTGAGCTGTTCTGACCCTTGAACAGGCGACCTGGGCCCCTGAGCTAAGCTGGGCCCTAAGCTAATCTTGAACTCTCTGTGCTGAACTGGGCAGTCTCTGGGCTGGTCTGGGCCCCCAGCACAGTTATAGGGCCACTGAGCTGAGCTGGGGACCATGAGCTTAAATGGGCTTCTGGAGATGTTCTGAGACCCGATATGCACCGACCTTTGGGCGCCCCAAAATTGAACTAGGGCCCTAACCTAGTTGAATTGCTGGTGCATAAGCGGAGAATGTCCCAGAGGGGGAAGCAACCACAGGTGGAAAAAGCAGGCACCCTGAGGACCAGCAGGGGGGTTGATGCAGAGGTTAAGGAGTAAAAGACCAAGAATGGACACCAACGGTGCGAGGGCTGGTCCGAGCAGGCGAACCGAAACGCCAGTTCTTCCAAACTGATGACAGTGGAAATGATAAGTGTCTATTGTACAGAGACTTACGCTAAATCCAAAAAGGGGATGACTAGTCACGCTGCGCAATATCTCGTAAGTGGATCCACGATACATGTGGGGGGGGGTTGTTGCAGAGGATATCGTTTCGTGTGTGGCACGTGCCAGTAGTGGACGCCTTGGTTCGTGAATAGTGAGGATGCCTTAGCGATCATCGTGAATACAGAAATGTATGCGTGTTTCTCTCGTTTTTTGTGGGTTTGATAAACCAAACCGAAATTTTACACAGCAATTGACATTACGTTATCTGCAGACGTGGCAGCCAGCATGTGACTTATGTCTTATACGACTGATATCAAAAGCAAACGATAGCACTCTTTTGACCACCACAAAATGCTCTATTCCATCGCTTAAAACCTCTACGCAAACCAGAATACTTCCACCCGAATAATATACACGCGTGACTTCCTATTCAGCTCATGACTATTGTGGCATGCGACTTTCTTTATTAACCCGCGCCCCACCGGGGGTCCGGCGCCACCTTCGCCCCACCGGGGGCCATCGATGGCCCCCCTCTAACTCCGAAAATATGGGCGTTAGCGCAAATCTGCAAAGTGCAATAGAAAGCTCGAGTGAATTCAGTCAGAACTTACTTGGCATGTTTTAGTGCTCAGGTCAATGGTTTGACCTCCAGAGGTCAAATTAGGTCAAGATCGGCTATTTTCACTCAAATATGCAATGATTAAGCAAACTGGGCATAACTCTTATGTCATTAGAGCTATTGAGGCCTGGTAAAGTAAATTTGATAGCAAATTGCCAGTACTTTTTCGCCTATGTGGAACGTAAGGACCTCCCGCCAGTGGTTTGACCGCCAGAGGTCACCTCGTGACCTAATATGACCTGAGGTCACGAAAGGTCAAAAAGTGACCTTGCCATATATCAAATGAAAGCCAGTGACAAGACAAACACGATGGTGTTTGTTTCACCGCTCTAGCTCAATTATGTCAAAAGTTATTTGTTAAAATACTGTTTTTGGCCGGTGACCTTGGATGACCTTGGAGAGCTCAATGGACAAATATGGCCCCTGGGATCCGTGAAAGGGTGTCCAAAAACGTTGTTCTGAGTAGTCTGAGTATTTGCAATCATTTTTGTGGCTTTTATATAATGAAATAGCTTTTCCCCATGCTTTTCCAATGGGAGAGGTCGCCTCGTGACCTGACCTCAGGTCACGAAATCGAAAAATCCCGGATATACACCTTGTAGACCCTAGAGGGGTCATGAAGTGTAGGAAGTTTCAAATCGATCGACTTTGAAATGTAGCTCTTACAGAGCTCTAAAGGTGAAGTGAGGTGACCTTGGTTGACCTCGTCTGGTGACCTGACCTTGGGTGACCCGGGGTAAAAAATTTCAGGGATGATGGGAAAATGATGCAGTGCGAGGTAGAGCCCTCAACCGCGGTGCTGCGCCTCGTCGTTTTTCTGCTATCCCGGAAAAACCTTAGGGGGCCATCGATGGCCCCCCGGTGGGGCGAGGGTTAAAGTTGTCGGTCTTTTGGTGTTGGAAGTTTCTTAACCGTCCATGTCGGGTACAGCAGCATACCACAGAGGCCTGTCGCAAAACATTTTTACCGTCAGATAAGAACATTTTATGCTAGAGTGTTTTGAAACTGAGTAGCGAGGAGGGGATAGCAATATTGCCACTCCGCAGAAGTTATCATATTAAATAAGTGGTTCGAAGCATTTATGTACAATTATAGATTAATAATAAAACGGAAAAGTATACATGGCAAATATCTTGCAAACAAAGAATCGAGGCAAAATAAGTCTGTCCAGCTTGCCCCGTGCTTGGGGCAAAATGGTCAAAATAACTTCTTTCTTTGGGGGTTTCCTGTGCAGATGTCTTGTATTTTTTGGCCTTTTTGTCCCCTCTATTGTCTTCAGAACTGAACATGGGACAAACTCATGGTACCTTACACAAGAAATCGGGATTACAAGTCCTTCAAAATTGAGCAAATATCACTAGGGTGACCGCTTTGCCCTAGTCTCCCCGACATATATTCTAGTTCGGAAGTTATTCGTTAAAAGTAAACTCATCATGATACCAGTAACGTATTGCCCTCGACCTCAGTTAGCCTGACCGTAGAGTTCACGCAAACTTGTCAAATTCTTAAATATGACCTGGCATAGCAATGCTATATATCATTCGATTCGTATTGACGAGAGGATTCCAATGGTGCATCAACTATGGCTGTAACTTGTTTGGTTTGGAAATTATTAGCGAAAGAGGAAACGCCCTTATGCGTGGGTGGCTATGGACATTCCCATGAATATGCCCAATATTCAGTGACCTGTAGCTCCCTAGGCTTTGACCTGACACGAAAATTAATGTCACTGCAATAAAAGAGCAACTCAAGAGCTCTCGAATGGTGTCAGAAAAATGTTTCTAGCTATCATAGTTTCTGAGATATATGAGGTTTTCTTAGTACACCTCATATTAGCGATTTTGACCAATTTTGACCTCTGATGACCTTGATATTGACCTGACAAAAAATGACCGAAGTATTTTCGATATCGCCTTTGAAGAGCTTTTGATTGCCGTTAGGCGCTTTTTTCTAGCTCTCTTAGTTTTTGAGATCGTGGGGGTCTTTTCTAGCCCCCTCCAGGGTGAAGGTGGCTCGTACCCGCCACCGGGGTAAGGGTTAAGCTAAAAACCGTCATTGAATCCATTCATTTGCGGCTCGATAAAGAGTCAATAATATTAAATTCATATACGGCTACGTAAGCTGAATTTTACTTCCGACAGCATAGTTCATTTATTGAGTAGAAATTAAATGCAGTTTAATGTACTTCGGAAAAAGTGAACATGTTGAAAACGTGCGTGACGGATTGACAGTGACTAAAATCTCAAAGCTGCTGAAGTGTAACAGTCTCCATTTTAAAGCTGTCTTTAACACGCACAGTGGAGTGGTCCTAAAGAAACCAAGAAGGTCAGAAAAACACCCGTTTCGGGGGGGTGGGCGCCATGATGATCCACATTATGGAAAAGTTTCATTGCTCTAGTTTAATATATTCAAGGTCAAACAAAGTTGTAATGGTCAAATCAAAGCCGTGCTTGAGACCTATCGGGAAATGCCGTGACTATGTGAAAAACGGAAATACACCAAAAACGGACTCAGGTCATAGAGGACAGGTCCCACACAGTGATCTCTGAAAATGCTAGGCCAGGGTCATTCAAGGCCAATCACTTATGACATAACAATATAACATATTCCCAACAATGTACATACAATATAGGTGACACTATGACAGCCTTCGGGCGGTAACTGAGGATTTGGTTAAGATTAAGGTTAAGGTATTATGGGCTGAGATTAGACAGTCTACTGGAATACCCGTTTCATGGTAAGGACGTGTTCAGGACAGGATATGTTTGTCCAGTCTTGCTTTTAATGCATTAATAGATAGCGCACTTATCACATGTTCATATAAAGAATTCCACATGTTTACAACCCTGTTAGAGAAGAACTTGGTTCTCCTGAGATGTGTTGCCATCTGCTTCTTTATCTTGAGAAAATGACCTCTGGTACGTGTTGGGTTCAAAGCGAAGAAGTTGCTCGGGTTTTTCCTAAATTTGCCAGTTGATATCTCCAATGTCTCTATCATGTCTCCCCGATTCATCCTGTCCCTGATGATTATCATATCCAGCTTCTTAAGGCGTTCTTCATAGGGTAATTGACTTATACCCTGGAACGATTTTGTACCCCTCAGTTGAACCTTTTCAAGTACATTCAAGTCTTGAATCAAATAGGGACCATCAGCCTGAACACAATATTCAAGATGTGGCCTTACATACACATTGAAAAGTGGTTTGAAGTTTTGCAGGGTTAGCTTGTCAAATGTTGTTTTAATCAGTCTGAGTGAACTCGCTCGGTTTGCAGCTTTTTGAAATGCTCACATGGTTTAAGATCTGATGATATTGTAACTCCTAGATCTCTTTCAGAGGTTTTTGTTTCCAATTGAATAACTTGACCTACCTTGAAAGACTTTTGAACTGACCTTGATCTTGGTTAGCCTTAACCATGAAGTCATAGAATAAAATACATCATACGGAATAATGTCATTTGACCGGAATAATGGGGTCAATGACCTTGACCTGTGAGCTTTGACCCTAACTTTGACCATCATATGAGTTAACCTTTACATATAACCTGATATATGACGTTATGACGTCACCACTCGGTCTACAGTGCAGGGGGAACCGGTGCGACCGCGCAATTGCAACAGTCTCAAAATATAGGTCTGGCTATAAGTCTATAAGTAAAAAAATATGGACTGATTTTCAACATTCTTTCACCATTCCATGCGGTCATCAATTCTCTCAAATGTAACTAAGTAGCCTTTTCTGGCGGCGAGCGGTTCTCCGGCCACCGCGGAAAATAGATTGGGGGGGCAGTTTAGGACTCCATCCACTGCGCGTGTTAATAACATGTGAGTTATAACAACTATTTTTGCATATTCTTTCAGCATATACCCATCTATCTATGAGACCTAGCAAAACTGTGAAATGACGAAATTGAGACGCGGATGTCTTTTTTTGCTTTTTACCGAGTCTTCCACATATCAAAATCCAGCGCATTATCTTCCCGATTTCCAGCCTTTCAATGTATTGATAACATACACTGTGAGTTGTGGGGTGGAGGTCAAGTGTAGATTATTTTCGACAGTGAAGACGATAAAAAGTTGGTCCAGAAATACTATGTGGGATCTAACACTGTTAAATCCACTGGCCAAACAACAGTTCAACACGAGAGAACGAGTCGACAGTCGTACCCTATCTTCAAAAAGCTTTTAAGTGGGTCGGAAGATGGCTGGTAATTGACGGGGTAGACCATTCAGACTTCCCCGGGTTTGGCATGTATGAACAAAGCTTAAGTGGTATAACAATTATCAATAGCCGAAGAACATACGTATCTGCATACCTCCCAGCCATTGGAAATATGCAACTTACTCCCCGTATATGTTGCTTTCTTGCATTCATCTCTGATTATTTTTGGTCATCAATTATCAGCAGGAACGCTCCTCAGCGCCCCTTTCCCTAAATGCGTTGCACTTGGGTAAAACAATCTGTATTATGCTGTGAGTTCATGAATGTATGTATGTAGATGCATAACATGTGTAACATAGTATCACATGAATACACCATGGCTGCACAAGGGCAATAAGTTGACCTTAAGTTAGATGGACATTTTTATTTGATCAAATATGTGTAGTAATATTATATACCATTTGACCTGCACTGGCAAGAGCATTACAAATGTGCCCCAATAATAGGGGAGACCAGGGCGAAGCGGACTGCGGGGCAAAGCGGAAAAAGCTGAATAACTCTCTGCAAAGTGCTGCAATCTGTCGTAAATATGTTTCATTCTGAGCGTTACTTAGCAACGCATCCCGCGCATCTTCGTCAGCTGTCTCCTCATTTCGCTTCCAGCGCGGTGGAGAAAGGTAGGGTTTTTAGGCTGTTAGCTGGAATTTGCACTACACTTCGTGGTCTTCAAAGCCTCATCCGAGCAGCACGGATTTTGATTGATTGAACTGCTGGAAACCAGGACGGCTCCTTTTATTGTTTAGAAAAACCTCGCCTCGATTTGGCACTCTTTGTGATGACTGGTCTCCCATTTTCGTAGACTGTGTTGCATGGGGCACGGTGAACCGGGGAATCCGTCCACTTTGCCCCATGAATGGAAAGAGGGACGTAGTGCAGAGAAATAATAGATTGTGACGATAGCACACAGGCGTAGAAACGTGGGGGGGGGCAGGAGGGCCACTGATCCACCATTTTTCTGTGGTGGGCCCCGCAACGGATGCAAAATATCAAAAACTGTAATAGAAAATAAGAGACCCAAACGGGCCCGAAAGCTTGTCTGGGAAACTTCTCAAGCTGACCTGGGCGCCTGAGCTGGTTTAAGATACCTTGAATCAATCTCGAGGGGCCGCTGAACTGACCTCTGATGCCCTATAAGCTAATCTGGGGCCTCTTTAGCTGAACTGAGGGCCCCAGAGCTAGTTTGGGACCTCTAAAAATCGTTCTAGGGTATCTAAGCTGAGCTGAGAGCCGTGAACTTGAACGGGCTCTTGAGCTGGTCAAAGACCCTATATCAGCCGACATTGGGGCCTTTGAAGTGAGGTGCTCCCTAAGGCTAATCTGACCCCTGAGCTAATCTGGGGCCCTGTGCTGAACTGGGAGTGGGCTTAGCTGGTCTGTACACTCTGCACAGTAATAGGGCCTCTGAGCAGGGGGCCATGAGCTTAAATTGGCCCTCCTGAGCTGTTCTTAGGCCCTGAGCTGATCTAAGCCCCTAAGCTAATCTGGTCATCTGAGTTCATGTAGCTGGGGCTCCTGTGCTGAGAGGGGGGCTCCTGAAGTGGTCTGGGTGCTCCCTGAAATACTTAAGAGTCACTGAGCCGAAGGCTTTGAGCTGGGATGGGTCCTTTGAGCTGTTCTGACCCTTGAACAGGCGACCTGGGCCCCTGAGCTAAGCTGGGCCCTAAGCTAATCTTGAACTCTCTGTGCTGAACTGGGCAGTCTCTGGGCTGGTCTGGGCCCCCAGCACAGTTATAGGGCCACTGAGCTGAGCTGGGGACCATGAGCTTAAATGGGCTTCTGGAGATGTTCTGAGACCCGATATGCACCGACCTTTGGGCGCCCCAAAAATTGAACTAGGGCCCTAACCTAGTTGAATTGCTGGTGCATAAGCGGAGAAAGTCCCAGAGGGGGAAGCAACCACAGGTGGAAAAAGCAGGCACCCTGAGGACCAGCAGGGGGTTGATGCAGAGGTTAAGGAGTAAAAGACCAAGAATGGACACCAACGGTGCGAGGGCTGGTCCGAGCAGGCGAACCGAAACGCCAGTTCTTCCAAACTGATGACAGTGGAAATGATAAGTGTCTATTGTACAGAGACTTACGCTAAATCCAAAAAAGGGGATGACTAGTCACGCTGCGCAATATCTCGTAAGTGGATCCACGATACATGTGGGAGGGGGTTGTTGCAGAGGATATCGTTTCGTGTGTGGCACGTGCCAGTAGTGGACGCCTTGGTTCGTGAATAGTGAGGATGCCTTAGCGATCATCGTGAATACAGAAATGTATGCGTGTTTCTCTCGTTTTTTGTGGGTTTGATAAACCAAACCGAAATTTTACACAGCAATTGACATTACGTTATCTGCAGACGTGGCAGCCAGCATGTGACTTATGTCTTATACGACTGATATCAAAAGCAAACGATAGCACTCTTTTGACCACCACAAAATGCTCTATTCCATCGCTTAAAACCTCTACGCAAACCAGAATACTTCCACCCGAATAATATCAACGCGTGACTTCCTATTCAGCTCATGACTATTGTGGCATGCGACTTTCTTTATTAACCCGCGCCCCACCGGGGGTCCGGCGCCACCTTCGCCCCACCGGGGGCCATCGATGGCCCCCCTCTAACTCCGAAAATATGGGCGTTAGCGCAAATCTGCAAAGTGCAATAGAAAGCTCGCGTGAATTCAGTAAGAAATTACTTGGCATGTTTTAGTGCTCAGGTCAATGGTTTGACCTCCAGAGGTCAAATTAGGTCAAGATGGGCTATTTTCACTCAAATATGCAATGATTAAGCAAACTGGGCATAACTCGTATGTCATTAGAGCTATTGAGGCCTGGTAAATTACATTTGATAGCAAATTGCCAGTACTTTTTCGCCTATGTGGAACGTAAAGACCTCCCGCCAGTGGTTTGACCGCCAGAGGTCACCTCGTGACCTAATATGACCTGAGGTCACGAAAGGTCAAAAAGTGACCTTGCCGTATATCAAATGAAAGCCAGTAACAAGACAAACACGATGGTGTTTGTTTCACTGCTCTAGCTCAATTAGGTCAAAAGTTATTGTCAAAATACTGTTTTTGACCTCTGGTGACCTTGGATGACCTTGGAAAGGTCAAAGGGCAAATATGGCCCCTGGGATCCGTGAAAGGGTGTCCAAAAACGTTGTTCTGAGCAGTCTGAGTATTTGCAATCATTTTTGTGGCTTTTATATCATGAAATAGCTTTTCCCCATGCTTTCCAATGGGAGAGGTCGCCTCGTGACCTGACCTCAGGGCACGAAATCGAAAAATCCCGGATATACACCTTGTAGACCCTGGAGGGGTCATGAAGTGTAGGAAGTTTCAAATCGATCGACTTTGAAATGTAGCTCTTACAGAGCTCTAAAGGTGAAGTGAGGTGACCTTGGTTGACCTCGTCTGGTGACCTGACCTTGGGTGACCCGGGGTAAAAATTTCAGGGATGATGGGAAAATGATGCAGTGAGAGGTAGAGCCCTCAACCGCGGTGCTGCGCCTCGTCGTTTTTCTGCTATCCTGGAAAAACCTTAGGGGGCCATCGATGGCCCCCCGGTGGGGCGAGGGTTAACCCGCGCCCCACCAGGGGGTCCCGGCGCCCCTTTGCCCCACCGGGGGGCATCGATGGCCCCCCTCTAACTCCGAAAATATGGGCGTTAGCGCAAATCTGCAAAGTGCAATAGAAAGCTCGAGTGAATTCAGTCAGAAATTACTTGGCATGTTTTAGTGCTCAGGTCAATGGTTTGACCTCCAGAGGTCAAATTAGGTCAAGATCGGCTATTTTCACTCAAATATGCAATGATTAAGCAAACTGGGCATAACTCTTATGTCATTAGAGCTATTGAGGCCTGGTAAAGTAAATTTGATAGCAAATTGCCAGTACTTTTCCGCCTATGTGGAACGTAAGGACCTCCCGCCAGTGGTTTTACCGCCAGAGGTCACCTCGTGACCTAATATGACCTGAGGTCACGAAAGGTCAAAAAGTGACCTTGCCATATATCAAATGAAAGCCAGTGACAAGACAAACACGATGGTGTTTGTTTCACCGCTCTAGCTCAATTATGTCAAAAGTTATTTGTTAAAATACTGTTTTTGGCTGGTGACCTTGGATGACCTTGGAGAGCTCAATGGACAAATATGGCCCCTGGGATCCGTGAAAGGGTGTCCAAAAACGTTGTTCTGAGCAGTCTGAGTATTTGCAATCATTTTTGTGGCTTTTATATAATGAAATAGCTTTTCCCCATGCTTTTCCAATGGGAGAGGTCGCCTCGTGACCTGACCTCAGGTCACGAAATCGAAAAATCCCGGATATACACCTTGTAGACCCTGGAGGGTTCATGAAGTGTAGGAAGTTTCAAATCGATCGACTTTGAAATGTAGCTCTTACAGAGCTCTAAAGGTGAAGTGAGGTGACCTTGGTTGACCTCGTCTGGTGACCTGACCTTGGGTGACCCGGGGTAAAAATTTCAGGGATGATGGGAAAATGATGCAGTGCGAGGTAGAGCCCTCAACCGCGGTGCTGCGCCTCGTCGTTTTTCTGCTATCCCGGAAAAACCTTAGGGGGCCATCGATGGCCCCCCGGTGGGTGAGGGTTAAAGTTGTCGGTCTTTTGGTGTTGGAAGTTTCTTAACCGTCCATGTCGGGTACAGCAGCATACCACAGAGGCCTGTCGCAAAACATTTTTACCGTCAGATAAGAACATTTTATGCTAGAGCGTTTTGAAACTGAGTAGCGAGGAGGGGATAGCAATATTGCCACTCCGCAGAAGTTATCATATTAAATAAGTGGTTCGAAGCATTTATGTACAATTATAGATTAATAATAAAACGGAAAAGTATACATGGCAAATATCTTGCAAACAAAGAATCGAGGCAAAATAAGTCTGTCCAGCTTGCCCCGTGCTTGGGGCAAAATGGTCAAAATAACTTCTTTCTTTGGGGGGGTTTCCTGTGCAGATGTCTTGTATTTTTTTGGCCTTTTTGTCCCCTCTATTGTCTTCAGAACTGAACATGGGACAAACTCATGGTACCTTACACAAGAAATCGGGATTACAAGTCCTTCAAAATTGAGCAAATATCACTAGGGTGACCGCTTTGCCCTAGTCTCCCCGACATATATTCTAGTTCGGAAGTTATTCGTTAAAAGTAAACTCATCATGATACCAGTAACGTATTGCCCTCGACCTCAGTTAGCCTGACCGTAGAGTTCACGCAAACTTGTCAAATTCTTAAATATGACCTGGCATAGCAATGCTATATATCATTCGATTCGTATTGACGAGAGGATTCCAATGGTGCATCAACTATGGCTGTAACTTGTTTGGTTTGGAAATTATTAGCGAAAGAGGAAACGCCCTTATGCGTGGGTGGCTATGGACATTCCCATGAATATGCCCAATATTCAGTGACCTGTAGCTCCCTAGGCTTTGACCTGACACGAAAATTAATGTCACTGCAATAAAAGAGCAACTCAAGAGCTCTCGAATGGTGTCAGAAAAATGTTTCTAGCTATCATAGTTTCTGAGATATATGAGGTTTTCTTAGTACACCTCATATTAGCGATTTTGACCAATTTTGACCTCTGATGACCTTGATATTGACCTGACAAAAAATGACCGAAGTATTTTCGATATCGCCTTTGAAGAGCTTTCGATTGCCGTTAGGCGCTTTTTTCTAGCTCTCTTAGTTTTTGTGATCGTGGGGGTCTTTTCTAGCCCCCTCCAGGGTGAAGGTGGCTCGTACCCGCCACCGGGGTAAGGGTTAAGCTAAAAACCGTCATTGAATTTATTCATTTGCGGCTTGATAAAGAGTCAATAATATTAAATTCATATACGGCTACGTAAGCTGAATTTTACTTCCGACAGCATAGTTCATTTATTGAGTAGAAATTAAATGCAGTTTAATGTACTTCGGAAAAAGTGAACATGTTGAAAACGTGCGTGACGGATTGACAGTGACTAAAATCTCAAAGCTGCTGAAGTGTAACAGTCTCCATTTTAAAGCTGTCCTTAACACGCACAGTGGAGTGGTCCTAAAGAAACCAAGAAGGTCAGAAAAACACCCGTTTCGGGGGGGTGGGCGCCATGATGATCCACATTATGGAAAAGTTTCATTGCTCTAGTTTAATATATTCAAGGTCAAACAAAGTTGTAATGGTCAAATCAAAGCCGTGCTTGAGACCTATCGGGAAATGCCGTGACTATGTGAAAAACGGAAATACACCAAAAACGGACTCAGGTCATAGAGGACAGGTCCCACACAGTGATCTCTGAAAATGCTAGGCCAGGGTCATTCAAGGCCAATCACTTATGACATAACAATATAACATATTCCCAACAATGTACATACAATATAGGTGACACTATGACAGCCTTCGGGCGGTAACTGAGGATTTGGTTAAGATTAAGGTTAAGGTATTATGGGCTGAGATTAGACAGTCTACTGGAATACCCGTTTCATGGTAAGGACGTGTTCAGGACAGGATATGTTTGTCCAGTCTTGCTTTTAATGCATTAATAGATAGCGCACTTATCACATGTTCATATAAAGAATTCCACATGTTTACAACCCTGTTAGAGAAGAACTTGGTTCTCCTGAGATGTGTTGCCATCTGCTTCTTTATCTTGAGAAAATGACCTCTGGTACGTGTTGGGTTCAAAGCGAAGAAGTTGCTCGGGTTTTTCCTAAATTTGCCTGTTGATATCTCCAATGTCTCTATCATGTCTCCCCGATTCATCCTGTCCCTGATGATTATCATATCCAGCTTCTTAAGGCGTTCTTCATAGGGTAATTGACTTATACCCTGGAACGATTTTGTACCCCTCAGTTGAACCTTTTCAAGTACATTCAAGTCTTGACTCAAATAGGGACCATCAGCCTGAACACAATATTCAAGATGTGGCCTTACATACACATTAAAAAGTGGTTTGAAGTTTTGCAGGGTTAGCTTGTCAAATGTTGTTTTAATCAGTCTGAGTGAACTCGCTCGGTTTGCAGCTTTTTGAAATGCTCACATGGTTTAAGATCTGATGATATTGTAACTCCTAGATCTCTTTCAGAGGTTTTTGTTTCCAATTGAATAACTTGACCTACCTTGAAAGACTTTTGAACTGACCTTGATCTTGGTTAGCCTTAACCATGAAGTCATAGAATAAAATACATCATACGGAATAATGTCATTTGACCGGAATAATGGGGTCAATAACCTTGACCTGTGAGCTTTGGCCCTAACTTTGACCATCATATGAGTTAACCTTTACATATAACCTGATATATGACGTTATGACGTCACCACTCGGTCTACAGTGCAGGGGGAACCGGTGCGACCGCGCAATTGCAACAGTCTCAAAATATAGGTCTGGCTATAAGTCTATAAGTAAAAAAATATGGACTGATTTTCAACATTCTTTCACCATTCGATGCGGTCATCAATTCTCTCAAATGTAACTAAGTAGCCTTTTCTGGCGGCGAGCGGTTCTCCGGCCACCGCGGAAAATAGATTGGGGGGGGCAGTTTAGGACTCCATCCACTGCGCGTGTTAATAACATGTGAGTTATAACAACTATTTTTGCATATTCTTTC
The DNA here is from genome assembly GCA_034440635.1 of Lepas anatifera. Lineage (NCBI taxonomy): Eukaryota > Metazoa > Arthropoda > Thecostraca > Lepadidae > Lepas > Lepas anatifera. The sequence continues at coordinate 344,837 of JAOTON010000202.1, forward strand.
AGCATATACCCATCTATCTATGAGACCTAGCAAAACTGTGAAATGACGAAAATGAGACGCGGATGTCTTTTTTTTGCTTTTTACCGAGTCTTCCACATATCAAAATCCAGCGCATTATCTTCCCGATTTCCAGCCTTTCAATGTATTGATAACATACACTGTGAGTTGTGGGGTGGAGGTCAAGTGTAGATTATTTTCGACAGTGAAGACGATAAAAAGTTGGTCCAGAAATACTATGTGGGATCTAACACTGTTAAATCCACTGGCCAAACAACAGTTCAACACGAGAGAACGAGTCGACAGTCGTACCCTATCTTCAAAAAGCTTTTAAGTGGGTCGGAAGATGGCTGGTAATTGACGGGGTAGACCATTCAGACTTCCCCGGGTTTGGCATGTATGAACAAAGCTTAAGTGGTATAACAATTATCAATAGCCGAAGAACATACGTATCTGCATACCTCCCAGCCATTGGAAATATGCAACTTACTCCCCGTATATGTTGCTTTCTTGCATTCATCTCTGATTATTTTTGGTCATCAATTATCAGCAGGAACGCTCCTCAGCGCCCCTTTCCCTAAATGCGTTGCACTTGGGTAAAACAATCTGTATTATGCTGTGAGTTCATGAATGTATGTATGTAGATGCATAACATGTGTAACATAGTATCACATGAATACACCATGGCTGCACAAGGGCAATAAGTTGACCTTAAGTTAGATGGACATTTTTATTTGATCAAATATGTGTAGTAATATTATATACCATTTGACCTGCACTGGCAAGAGCATTACAAATGTGCCCCAATAATAGGGGAGACCAGGGCGAAGCGGACTGCGGGGCAAAGCGGAAAAAGCTGAATAACTCTCTGCAAAGTGCTGCAATCTGCCGTAAATATGTTTCATTCTGAGCGTTACTTAGCAACGCATCCCGCGCATCTTCGTCAGCTGTCTCCTCATTTCGCTTCCAGCGCGGTGGAGAAAGGTAGGGTTTTTAGGCTGTTAGCTGGAATTTGCACTACACTTCGTGGTCTTCAAAGCCTCATCCGAGCAGCACGGATTTTGATTGATTGAACTGCTGGAAACCAGGACGGCTCCTTTTATTGTTTAGAAAAACCTCGCCTCGATTTGGCACTCTTTGTGATGACTGGTCTCCCATTTTCGTAGACTGTGTTGCATGGGGCACGGTGAACCGGGGAATCCGTCCACTTTGCCCCATGAATGGAAAGAGGGACGTAGTGCAGAGAAATAATAGATTGTGACGATAGCACACAGGCGTAGAAACGTGGGGGGGGGCAGGAGGGCCACTGATCCACCATTTTTCTGTGGTGGGCCCCCGCAACGGATGCAAAATATCAAAAACTGTAATAGAAAATAAGAGACCCAAACGGGCCCGAAAGCTTGTCTGGGAAACTTCTCAAGCTGACCTGGGCGCCTGAGCTGGTTTAAGATACCTTGAATCAATCTCGAGGGGCCGCTGAACTGACCTCTGATGCCCTATAAGCTAATCTGGGGCCTCTTTAGCTGAACTGAGGGCCCCAGAGCTAGTTTGGGACCTCTAAAAATCGTTCTAGGGTATCTAAGCTGAGCTGAGAGCCGTGAACTTGAACGGGCTCTTGAGCTGGTCAAAGACCCTATATCAGCCGACATTGGGGCCTTTGAAGTGAGGTGCTCCCTAAGGCTAATCTGACCCCTGAGCTAATCTGGGGCCCTGTGCTGAACTGGGAGTGGGCTTAGCTGGTCTGTACACTCTGCACAGTAATAGGGCCTCTGAGCAGGGGGCCATGAGCTTAAATTGGCCCTCCTGAGCTGTTCTTAGGCCCTGAGCTGATCTAAGCCCCTAAGCTAATCTGGTCATCTGAGTTCATGTAGCTGGGGCTCCTGTGCTGAGAGGGGGGGCTCCTGAAGTGGTCTGGGTGCTCCCTGAAATACTTAAGAGTCACTGAGCCGAAGGCTTTGAGCTGGGATGGGTCCTTTGAGCTGTTCTGACCCTTGAACAGGCGACCTGGGCCCCTGAGCTAAGCTGGGCCCTAAGCTAATCTTGAACTCTCTGTGCTGAACTGGGCAGTCTCTGGGCTGGTCTGGGCCCCCCAGCACAGTTATAGGGCCACTGAGCTGAGCTGGGGACCATGAGCTTAAATGGGCTTCTGGAGATGTTCTGAGACCCGATATGCACCGACCTTTGGGCGCCCCAAAATTGAACTAGGGCCCTAACCTAGTTGAATTGCTGGTGCATAAGCGGAGAAAGTCCCAGAGGGGGAAGCAACCACAGGTGGAAAAAGCAGGCACCCTGAGGACCAGCAGGGGGGTTGATGCAGAGGTTAAGGAGTAAAAGACCAAGAATGGACACCAACGGTGCGAGGGCTGGTCCGAGCAGGCGAACCGAAACGCCAGTTCTTCCAAACTGATGACAGTGGAAATGATAAGTGTCTATTGTACAGAGACTTACGCTAAATCCAAAAAAGGGGATGACTAGTCACGCTGCGCAATATCTCGTAAGTGGATCCACGATACATGTGGGAGGGGGGTTGTTGCAGAGGATATCGTTTCGTGTGTGGCACGTGCCAGTAGTGGACGCCTTGGTTCGTGAATAGTGAGGATGCCTTAGCGATCATCGTGAATACAGAAATGTATGCGTGTTTCTCTCGTTTTTTGTGGGTTTGATAAACCAAACCGAAATTTTACACAGCAATTGACATTACGTTATCTGCAGACGTGGCAGCCAGCATGTGACTTATGTCTTATACGACTGATATCAAAAGCAAACGATAGCACTCTTTTGACCACCACAAAATGCTCTATTCCATCGCTTAAAACCTCTACGCAAACCAGAATACTTCCACCCGAATAATATCAACGCGTGACTTCCTATTCAGCTCATGACTATTGTGGCATGCGACTTCCTTTATTAACCCGCGCCCCACCGGGGGTCCGGCGCCACCTTCGCCCCACCGGGGGGCCATCGATGCCCCCCCTCTAACTCCGAAAATATGGGCGTTAGCGCAAATCTGCAAAGTGCAATAAAAAGCTCGCGTGAATTCAGTAAGAAATTACTTCGCATGTTTTAGTGCTCAGGTCAATGGTTTGACCTCCAGAGGTCAAATTAGGTCAAGATGGGCTATTTTCACTCAAATATGCAATGATTAAGCAAACTGGGCATAACTCGTATGTCATTAGAGCTATTGAGGCCTGGTAAATTACATTTGATAGCAAATTGCCAGTACTTTTTCCGCTATGTGGAACGTAAAGACCTCCCGCCAGTGGTTTGACCGCCAGAGGTCACCTCGTGACCTAATATGACCTGAGGTCACGAAAGGTCAAAAAGTGACCTTGCCGTATATCAAATGAAAGCCAGTAACAAGACAAACACGATGGTGTTTGTTTCACTGCTCTAGCTCAATTAGGTCAAAAGTTATTGTCAAAATACTGTTTTTGACCTCTGGTGACCTTGGATGACCTTGGAAAAGTCAAAGGGCAAATATGACCCCTGGGATCCGTGAAAGGGTGTCCAAAAACGTTGTTCTGAGCAGTCTGAGTATTTGCAATCATTTTTGTGGCTTTTATATCATGAAATAGCTTTTCCCCATGCTTTCCAATGGGAGAGGTCGCCTCGTGACCTGACCTCAGGGCACGAAATCGAAAAATCCCGGATATACACCTTGTAGACCCTGGAGGGGTCATGAAGTGTAGGAAGTTTCAAATCGATCGACTTTGAAAAGTAGCTCTTACAGAGCTCTAAAGGTGAAGTGAGGTGACCTTGGTTGACCTCGTCTGGTGACCTGACCTTGGGTGACCCGGGGTAAAAATTTCAGGGATGATGGGAAAATAATGCAGTGAGAGGTAGAGCCCTCAACCGCGGTGCTGCGCCTCGTCGTTTTTCTGCTATCCTGGAAAAACCTTGAGGGGGCCATCGATGGCCCCCCGGTGGGGCGAGGGTTAACCCGCGCCCCACCGGGGGTCCGGCGCCACCTTCGCCCCACCGGGGGGCATCGATGGCCCCCCTCTAACTCCGAAAATATGGGCGTTAGCGCAAATCTGCAAAGTGCAATAGAAAGCTCGAGTGAATTCAGTCAGAAATTACTTGGCATGTTTTAGTGCTCAGGTCAATGGTTTGACCTCCAGAGGTCAAATTAGGTCAAAATCGGCTATTTTCACTCAAATATGCAATGATTAAGCAAACTGGGCATAACTCTTATGTCATTAGAGCTATTGAGGCCTGGTAAAGTAAATTTGATAGCAAATTGCCAGTACTTTTTCGCCTATGTGGAACGTAAGGACCTCCCGCCAGTGGTTTTACCGCCAGAGGTCACCTCGTGACCTAATATGACCTGAGGTCACGAAAGGTCAAAAAGTGACCTTGCCATATATCAAATGAAAGCCAGTGACAAGACAAACACGATGGTGTTTGTTTCACCGCTCTAGCTCAATTATGTCAAAAGTTATTTGTTAAAATACTGTTTTTGGCCGGTGACCTTGGATGACCTTGGAGAGCTCAATGGACAAATATGGCCCCTGGGATCCGTGAAAGGGTGTCCAAAAACGTTGTTCTGAGCAGTCTGAGTATTTGCAATCATTTTTGTGGCTTTTATATAATGAAATAGCTTTTCCCCATGCTTTTCCAATGGGAGAGGTCGCCTCGTGACCTGACCTCAGGTCACGAAATCGAAAAATCCCGGATATACACCTTGTAGACCCTGGAGGGGTCATGAAGTGTAGGAAGTTTCAAATCGATCGACTTTGAAATGTAGCTCTTACAGAGCTCTAAAGGTGAAGTGAGGTGACCTTGGTTGACCTCGTCTGGTGACCTGACCTTGGGTGACCCGGGGTAAAAAATTTCAGGGATGATGGGAAAATGATGCAGTGCGAGGTAGAGCCCTCAACCGCGGTGCTGCGCCTCGTCATTTTTCTGCTATCCCGGAAAAACCTTAGGGGGCCATCGATGGCCCCCCGGTGGTGCGAGGGTTAAAGTTGTCGGTCTTCTGGTGTTGGAAGTTTCTTAACCGTCCATGTCGGGTACAGCAGCATACCACAGAGGCCTGTCGCAAAACATTTTTACCGTCAGATAAGAACATTTTATGCTAGAGCGTTTTGAAACTGAGTAGCGAGGAGGGGATAGCAATATTGCCACTCCGCAGAAGTTATCATATTAAATAAGTGGTTCGAAGCATTTATGTACAATTATAGATTAATAATAAAACGGAAAAGTATACATGGCAAATATCTTGCAAACAAAGAATCGAGGCAAAATAAGTCTGTCCAGCTTGCCCCGTGCTTGGGGCAAAATGGTCAAAATAACTTCTTTCTTTGGGGGTTTCCTGTGCAGATGTCTTGTATTTTTTGGCCTTTTTGTCCCCTCTATTGTCTTCAGAACTGAACATGGGACAAACTCATGGTACCTTACACAAGAAATCGGGATTACAAGTCCTTCAAAATTGAGCAAATATCACTAGGGTGACCGCTTCGCCCTAGTCTCCCCGACATATATTCTAGTTCGGAAGTTATTCGTTAAAAGTAAACTCATCATGATACCAGTAACGTATTGCCCTCGACCTCAGTTAGCCTGACCGTAGAGTTCACGCAAACTTGTAGGCCCTGTATCGATCTATCCTTCCCCCAGGAGCTGTCAAATTGTCCCAGAAACACTGTTCTAACATGCCTTATAGGCGTGGCAAACTGCATCAAACTAGCCCCTGCGTGATATATCAGTCTGAAGATACATTCTTCATCTTGCAATGCTCAGTGACCTATAGTGCCTAGCATTTCACTGAGCCCGAAATTTGCTATCGAAGCACAGAAAGAGTAACTTAACCCTCGCACCACCGGGGCCATCGATGCCCCTAAGGTTTTTTCCGGGATAGCAGAAAAACGACGAGGCGCAGCACCGCGGTTGAGGGCTCTACCTCTCACCCCATCATTTTCCCCACCATCCCTGAATTTTTTTTTACCCCGGGTCACCCAAGGTCAGGTCACCAGGCGAGGTCAACCAAGGTCACCTCACTTCAACTTCTGAGCTCTATAAGAGCTACATTTCGAATTCGATCGATTGGAAACTTCCGACGCTTTATCACCCTTCCAGGGTCTAAAAGATGTATATCCGGGATTTTTCGATTTCGGGACCTGAGGTCAGGTCACGAGGTGATCTCTCCCCTTGAAAAAGCATGGGAAAAGATGTCTTATGACCTAAAAGTCACAAAAACGATTGAAAGTACTCGGCTTACTCAGAAGAGCGTTCTTAGACACCCTGTCACGGATCCCAAGGATCATATTTGCCCTTTGACCTCTCCAAGGCCACCAAGGGTCAAAAACAGTATTTTGACCACAACTTTTGACCTAATTAACCCTGGCCCCACCGGGAGAGACCCAAGGCCCCCCCCCTAAGTTTTAGAAAAAAAAAAAAAAAAAGGGGCGCCCCCCCGCGGGGGGGGAAAAAACCCACACCAACATCCCCACCCCCCCCCCCAAAAAAACAAAACCTCCCCAACGGAAGCCAACCAAAAAAAAGAAAACAAAAAAAACCCCCCCCCCCCCCCCTAACAAATAAAAAAAAAAAAAAAAAAAAAAAAAAAAAAAAAAAAAAACCAAAAAAACCCCCCCCCCCCCCAAAAAAAAAAAAATAAAAAATCAATTATTTATTTTTCCCCTGAGGAGGGAAAAGAAACCCCCCACCCCCAAAAAAAAAAAAAAAAAAAAAAAAAAAAAAAAAAAAAAAAAAAAAAAAAAAAATAAAAAAAAAAAAAAAAAAAAAAAAAAAAAAATTTAAAACACAACCACCCAACCCAACAGTTTATTTACACTCCCCCCCCCATTAAAACAAAAACAAAAAAAAAAAAAAAAAAAAAAAAAAAAAAAAAAAAAAAAAAAAAAAAAAAAAAAAAAAAAAAAAAAAAAAATTTTTTATAAAAAAAAAAAAAAAAAAAAAAAACCCATAAAAAAGAAACAACGAGGCAACAACCCCCCGAGAAAAAAAAAAAAAAAAAAAAAAAAAAAAAAAAAAAAAAACAAACAAAAAAAAAAAAAAAAAAAAATTAAAAAAATAAAAAAAAAAAAAAAAAAAAAAAAAAAAAAAAACAAAAAAAAAAAAAAAAAAAAAAAAAAAAAAAAAAAAAAAAAAAAAAAAAAAAAATTATATTAAAACAAAACATTAGGGAGGTAGAGGGGGGGAAGAGAGGGCCCGGGGGGGGGGGGGGAAGGGGTTAAGCTAGAGTGCTGAATCAAACACCATCGTGTATGTCTCGTCACTGGCTTTCATTTGATATACGGCAACGTCACTTTCTGACCTTCTGTGACTTCAGGTCATATTAGGTCACGAGGTGACCTCTGGAGGTCAAACCATTGACCTGAGGGCTTAAAAATTTGAAGAAATTTCGTACTGAATTCACGCGAGCTTTCTAATACACTTTGCAGATTTGCGCTAACTCCCATATTTTCAGAGTTAGAGGGGGCCATCGATGCCCCGGTGGGGCGAAGGTAGCGCCGTACCCCCGGTGGGGCGCGGGTTAAGCGCTTTCAACAAATTAAACCTGTTTGGACCTTAAGTGAGCTCAAAATGGATCTCACGGAAAGATGGACTGACATACTTTCTATTGCATTTCGGATGAACTTTTGAATTGTTTACATATCTTCTAAGCTATCTTAGGTTTAACATACGCACTGGAGGGGGCCTAGGAAGCCCCCCTACCTATCTTTCCAAGGTGGCTGGTAGCCAAGAAACGATACTTGGCCACCTTTTACAGAATTTAATGGTACGTCGATTGGTGTAAAAATTCTGATCATCGGCCGAAGTTTTTTACTTACAGGCTTTCAAAGTGAGGCCTGCATTTTGAGATTGCCACAATTTCGCGGTCGGACCAGTTCGCTTCTGTTGGGAGACCAAGTGGTAACGTCATAATGCCATATAAACGGGGTGATATGTCAAGAGCACCTCACATGAAGGTCAAGGTCATATAAGCACTTTCAAGGTCATTGACCACAGTGCTTTCGGTCAAATGGCGTTGCCCGGTTTGATGTATATTATGCTGTGACGTCATAGTAAAGGTACCTCAATATAAAGGTAAGGGTCAAAGGTCATTCTTAGATGTCAATTCTCATTTCCCGCCAAACAGTTACTATAGTGTTAGTTGTAGTATATATTATAGGTATTATACCATATTGTGCCCTCATAGGTCAATGACCTTGGATGACCTTGACCCAAAAATTGTAGCGAAGGTTCTTTGTGACCTTCCCTCTATGATTGTGGTCCGTCTTTAGCTTATTTCCGTATTTTTCCCGCACAGTCCCGGCATTCCCAATCGGTCCCCAGCATGGCCAAGATTTGACCTTTATGACCTCGTTTGACCCAAAGATATTGACCTAGGTCAATGAAAATTGGTTATAATGTAGATCACTATAGTCCCACTCACCCACCAACCGACCTTTTCCTACACCTCTTGGTTTCCGAGATCTTGGGGGACCTACCAGGCCCCTCTAGTGCGCGTTAATGCCAGATCCCTGTCCAGTTGGGGTGTTAAACGTAGAAAGGGGTCCTTTCTGAATCCCCAACCTGACAGAGGTGACTCGTACCCCCAACCGAGTGAAGGGTGGCTCCACCATACACACGCGTTGACGGGGGAGGTACACATCCTCTCCCTCCATCTCACCCAGAAATGCACCAGCATCCTCATCGCACTCATACATATTCGGTACGTCATTCCACATTATATTCATAAACTACTAATTCAATCACTTGTCATATCCCACATCAGGTACGGAATTGCTGTACACGCCGTGTGTAGCGAAACACAACATCATCGGATCCAGAAAATCATTAAGTTTGGTGCCCGAGTCTTACCAGGAAGAGAAAATTTGACTATATTTCACGCGAAGTCACTAGACTACTTCTGCCCAGCCTTTCCAATCTACTGGCATTCCATTAGCTTAGTTTAATCCATTTTGTAAAACGTGCTGGGGAGCCATCTGTGCTAAGCAGTATGATTCAGTAGGGCCGTTCCAAAAAAAAAGTTTTTTTCTACTTTTCAGACTCGAACCCACTTTTTTCCCATTATATATTCAATTTTGATTTCAATGAGCCACACTCCAAGCATCTACGACAACGGGAAAGATCGCCTCAAATCGGTTAAAGATTTCATGTTTCAGGCGCGATTGGCCGCCCGGCGTTGCATTCTTAAAATTCTTAAATTGGGATGAAATGGGTGCATAACCTACCACTAAAGACAGCGTGGCATGTGTGTACGTATAAGAGCGGTAGATGGGATTTAACATGCAGGCATTTACTTTTCAGATGTATCTGCAGCGCAATACAAATACATGTTATTCCACAAAAGACCTGAAATTAAATGGTTCAGCACCCTAGTACTCTAAATCCCGACAGAACAGGAATGCCGTCCGGAGGTGAACCTTTGTCTGGTAACAATCGTTGGAGAACGTCGTTGGGGCAGGTGCTTCTCCCTATTCTCCTGCGAACTATTTAAGAATCTGATACTGCTAGAAGAAGATCCTGCTGCGTATTTTTTATCCTTTGGATGGCTCACGAAATCTTCCACCAGCTTCACACCACGTCATGTGGGACCGTTCACGACAGTAAGTTCTGGAATACCTTGAAACAGGGGAAGCTATACCAGTCACCAGCTTCTCAACGGAGCCATTTCATTTTAGAATATTTCAGATTCAAGCGTTCGAATACCAGCCAGCTTTCAGGAATGACAAATTGGCACAGGCTTGGTACCGAGCCGAGCTCTTCATAGTCAGTCGGAAACTTTAGCCTACCCAACTGAAAGGTGGATGGTTTTGCTGTTTAGGCCAGGTACTGTGTCACTGCCTTTTTCCCCAGCATTGTGATTCTTATTTGCGAGGCAGATTATAACTTTCTCGTCACAAATAACAGTTGCGTTTGCACATTGACTTCAGCGCCTTTACACACTACTAGAGTATTTTTTTGGAAGACCTATCAGGGAACATTCCTGGAAGATAATGACTTGAGAAGATAATCACGAATTGCGCAAGCTGGTTTACTTGTGGCTGTCAGGAGAGGTTGTCTCCAACAAATGTCTGTTTAGAAGACCCGCAGCCCACCAGCGAGCTGTATTCATGGAATACAGGACATTTATGGCATGAAGTGCGTGCTACTACTGCGTCAGATTCCGTTCATCATTCTAGAAGATACTTAAAGACTGAGCATTATAATTTTTGGAGTTAAACAACGCTCAGGTCATATGAAATCAAAGGCGAGAGGGAAAAAAATTAGCTTGGGCTTGAGCAGGGCGCCAGATTCTGCCTCTGGGTGGGCTCGAACCCACGACACCCAGCACATACAGAATGCCATTGGCCGAGCCAAGCGCAAGTGCTAACCGACTGAGCCACTTAGACCTCGAAAGAGTTAGCGGCTTTCCTTGTAAGCTGCCAGCTTACAAGTGGCCATGCCTTTGGATTCCTCCGTCGCGGATAGTCAGCTTTAGAGCCTTCGATGAGCCTCAAAGCTATCCATAAAATGCAGTGCAGTGCTTTAATTAAATTAATATAAAAATCGCCCTGAATGTGATGAAGTCAATTTGCCATCAGCTGTTGCATGTGTGCACATAAAGTTATATTCTGTCACGCTGGTGAGAACCATCATCTTGGAGGTAAAGAGCCAGTCGCACAACAATTTGGCAAAAACAGCAAACAATTCACATTTGACTAGGGCAGGTTCAAGTTTCCGAAAGAGGCTATGAAGAGCTCGGTGAATGCTCGGTACGAAGCCTCAGCCAGCTTGTCACTCCTGACAGCTGGCTGGTATTCGATTGCCTGAATCTGAAATATGCTGACCAGAAATGGCTCCGTTAAGAAGCTGGTGACTGGTATAGCTTCCCTGTTTCAAGGTATTCCAGAACTTAATGTGGTGAACGAGCCCACAGCGTGGTGTGAAGCTGGTGGAAGATTTCGTGAGCCATCCAAAGGGTAAAAATATGCAGCAGGGTCTTCTTCTAGCAGTATCAGAGCTCTTAAATACAACGTACAACCTACAACGTAGTTTCCAACACTGCAGACCAGTTCAGCCTACAAAAAGACTTGGACAAGCTTGCTCGCTGGGAGGAGAAGTGGGATATGCAGTTTCATCCGAAGAAATGTACCTCACTTCCAATCACCCGCAGCAGAGAACCAATGCAGTACCAATATGTCTTACATGGGCACAATTTAGAAACAGTCAGCTACGTCAAGTACCTGGGCGTCACACTCAGCAAGGACCTGACCTGGAAACTGCACATCGAGAATGTTTGTTCAAAAGCTAACAAGGTTTCCTGAGGAGGAATTTGAAAATTAGCTCACGAATGGTAAAGGAAACCGCATACAAAGCATATGTGCGCCCTTGCTTGGAATATGCTAGCTCTGTGTGGGATCCTCATCATCAAAATGATATCAACAGAATCGAAGCAATTCAACGCAGAGCTGCGTGGTTCGTGATGAGGGACTACAAACGCACCTCTAGCGTCTCAGTCATGCTAAGTCAGCTCAAATGGCCACTGCTTGAGCAGCGACGGAAGGCGGCACGCCTAACAATGCTTCGAAAGATCGCCAATGGCAACGTAGAAGCAGATGAGCTAAGAGAAAAGCTAACACCGCTCCCTGAGCGGGCAAGACGAAGGCACCACCAGCAGTTTGTCATGCCGCAGTGCAGAACCGATTACCGTCTGCACTCATTCCTTCCAAAGACCATCAGGGACTGGAATGCACTGCCAGAAGAATCTTTGGATCGTGATTCTTTGATTTATCTCTTGTAACTCTTGTGTGATTATTGTTTGTTCTTTTGGCTTTGCGAGACACGAGCTACAGCACTTCAATTGACAAGATAATCAACTCGATGATTGTGGTCAATATACGGTAGAAGTAGAAGTAGAAATAGTTCACAGGAGAATAGGGAGAAGCACCTGCCCCAACGACGTTCTCCAACGAATGTTACTAGAGAAAGGTTCGCCTCCGGAAGGTATTCCTGTTCTGTAGGGATTTAGAGTACTAGGGTGCTGAACCATTTAATTTCAGGTCTTTTGTGGAATAATATGTATTTGTATTGCGCTGCAGATACATCTGAAAAGTGAATGCCTGCATGTTAAATCCCATCTACTGCTCTTATACGCACGCACATGCCACGCTGTCTTTAGTGTGTTGCGGTAAATGGTGTTTGACTGGGACATATTCAGTTCTTGTAGAAGTTATTTCAGACACCAGTCGTATTTCGGTTATATTTTCGTAGCTTTCGAGGGTCATTCGACTATCTTCGTCAGCGAAAAGATTGCTTAGCCAGCGCCTAATTCAATACTATACAAGTTTGAAAAACATCGCAACACACTTGTGCTAAAACGTAACATTCTACTTGTTATTTCTTGTCCAAGAATAAGTAATATACAAGTTCAACAATTTAACTAAGTGAGTTAAACGTCACAGAGGCAAATACAGTGCACACACGGGACGGTTACAGTCTAGGTATACCTGAAGAACATGCAGCATTGAGATACTTTTTATTTGTCATTGTTCTGCTACTATTATTATCATTGTTACTACCATTATCATTATTATTCATTATTATTATCATTCTTTACTTTTTTATGAAGAGCGAAGAACCTGGTAAATTTCTGGCATTGGAATGCCTGAGTTTGTATTTAGTAGTTGGTTTTGTTGTGTTTTTGCAATGAAGATGCCTTCTTTTATTTTTCTTTTTCTCCAATGGTTTTCATAAACTCATTCTTAACCCTCGCCCCACCGGGAGGGGCCATCGATGGCCCCCTAAGGTTTTTCCGGGATAGCAGAAAAACGACGAGGCGCAGCACCGCAGTTGAGGGCTCTACCTCTCACTGCATCATTTTCCCATCATCCCTGAAATTTTTCACCCCGGGTCACCCAAGGTCAGGTCACCAGACGAGGTCAACCAAGGTCACCTCACTTCACTTTAGAGCTCTGTAAGAGCTACATTTCAAAGTCGATCGATTTGAAACTTCCTACACTTCATAACCCCTCCAGGGTCTACAAGGTGTATATCCGGGATTTTTCGATTTCGTGCCCTGAGGTCAGGTCACGAGGCGACCTCTCCCATTGGAAAAGCATAGGGAAAAGTTGTTTCATGATATAAAAGCCACAAAAATGATTGCAAATACTCAGACTGCTCAGAACAACGTTTTTGGACACCCTTTCACGGATCCCAGGGGTCATATTTGCCCTTTGACTTTTCCAAGGTCATCCAAGGTCACCAGAGGTAAAAAACAATACGGAAAGGTCACTTTCTGACCTTTCGTGACCTCAGGTCATATTATGTCACGAGGTGACCTCTGGAGGTCAAACCACTGGCGGGAGGTCTTTACGTTCCACATAGCGGAAAAAGTACTGGCAATTTGCTATCAAATGTTTTTTACCAGGCCTCAATAGCTCTAACGAAATAAGAGTTATGCCCAGTTTGCTCAATCATTGCATATTTGAGTGAAAATAGCCGATCTTGACCTAATTTGACCTCTGGAGGTCAAACCATTGACCTGAGCACTAAAACATGCGAAGTAATTTCTTACTGAATTCACGCAAGCTTTCTATTGCACTTTGGCAGATTTGCGCTAACGCCCATATTTTCGGAGTTAGAGGGAGGGGCCATCGATGGCCCCCCGTGGGGCGAAGGTGGCGCCGGACCCCCGGTGGGGCGCGGGTTAACTCCAATATGTCGCGCGATGAAGCAAATAGGTTACGTTTTGAAGTTACTAAGACCTTGCAGTCTCATCATAACACACCTGATAACCTCAGTAAAGAAGAAAGAAAGGGCCTTAACAGACTGAAACAAAGAACAAGCCTGGTCATCATCCAAGTGGATAAGGGTGGCTCAATCTGTGTTCTCACTAAAGAGCAATATCTCAGTAAAGTTAACAGTTTGCTGTCAGACACTAACACATATGAACTTCTTAGCAAAGAACCTACTCCAGCTTATACTCGAAAGGTCAGGGAAGCATTAAAGCACATAGAAACACGAGGAAGGTTATTGAGAGCACAGTACTTATCCCTGTACCCCTCCGATCCGTCTCCTCCATTGTTACGGTCTACGGTCTACCGAAAGTACACAAACCGAACATCCCGCTGAGGCCAATAGTTCCCTCAATAGGCTCTGTAACGTACGATGTTTCAAAACACCTTTCCAAGATTTTAGCATGCCTTGTAGGGAACTCGGACCACCACGTTAGGAACTCTACAAAATTTGCCGAGCAAGTAAGAGAAGTTACTATAGCAGATGACGAAATAATGGTGTCATTTGATGTAGTGTCCCTTTTCACCTCGATTCCAACCGAGCTAGCGTGCGAAATTGCCCAAAGAAGGGTATAACAAGAAATGGCTAGTGAGGATGACAGTTTTAGATCATCGACGGGGTTGGATGTAGACGACATAGTTCGTATGTTAAGAATTTGCCTTAATCTCACGTACTTCCAAGTAAATGGACAATTTTACAAGCAAATAAGTGGAACTGCCATGGGCAGCCCCGTCAGCTCTATAGTAGCGGAATTAGTGATGGAAGAGCTAGAAACCAAAGCACTCGAAACATTTGCTCCTGGCGTTAAGTTATGGAAAAGGTATGTGGACGACACATTAGTAATAGTCAAAACCTCACAAGTTGAGCCCCTACACCAACATTTGAACTCCCTTTCACACAACATTAAGTTCACATCAGAGAGAGAAGCCGAAGGAATGCTACCCTTCCTAGATGTTGCACTACAAAGAACAACAGATGGAACATTAACCACTAAAGTATACAGAAAACCAACCCACGGAGAAAAATATCTAAGCTTTCAATCACACCATAGCACACAACACAAAGAAGCAGTAGTCAGGACTCTTATAAATAGGGGGAAAACCATCTCGTCAGAAGAAACAGACAGGACACACGAGATAAAACACGTAGAACAGGTACTACAGAAAAATCACTATCCCAAGACATTCATCAAAAACACACACAGAAAAATCCAACGCCAGGAATCTCGACAAGAAAACAACCAACTAGAGAGAGGGGAAACAAAGCCCACAGTAGTCATTCCATATGTCCGAGGTATTTCAGAACGTAACGTGCGTTTAATAAAACCATACGCAAAAACACAAACCAAACCGGAAACAAACCCTAAAAAATATACTAGTAAAGCCAAAAGACAAAAGACACAAACACCAAAACAAAGAAGTAGTCTACCAGTACACATGTCAATGCGGAAAAACATACATAGGGGAAACGTGTAGGACCATAAAAAACGCGACAACAAGAACATAAAAGATCTATAGAAAACGAGGACCACAACCACTCTGGACTGGCCAAACACATTCTAGACACCGGACACAACATAAAATGGGATGACGTCAAAATCCTAGCGTATGAAAACCATTGGAGAAAAAGAAAAATAAAAGAAGGCATCTTCATCGCAAAAACACAACAAAACCAACTACTAAATACAAACTCGGCATTCCAATGCCAGAAATTTACCAGGTTCTTCGCTCTTCATAAAAAAGTAAAGAATGATAATAATAATGAATAATAATAATAATGGTAGTAACAATGATAATAATAGTAGCAGGGCAATAACAAATAAAAAGTATCTCAATGCTGTATGTTCTTCTGGTATACCTAGACTGTAACCTTCCCGTGTGTGCACTGTATTTGCCTCTGTGACGTTTAACTCACTTAATTAAATTGTTGAACTTGTATATATTCGACACTTTTAATGCGATGGGATGATGGGTTAAGATTCATCACACTAATCATTCGGTGAAGTGAGTTGTATCAGACTGATGTGGGTATTAATTAGTGGTGAGATTTATATAGAAAGGCGCGCGTTGGGGCTTATTCAAGAGAGTTAACTTTTACCAAGGACATTAGCAGGTTCGGTCAGGCTCAATCATAAGAAAGCTGTGCATTTGTGTTTTTTTGCATGACTCTGGCCCGTGTCACACCATGATAATGTCTCCCAAAAATTTAGTCTGACTTATCTTGTAACGACTTTCTGACAAGGGCCAAGGTGATGATAGTGAGGGTGTTCCAGATCCTGCTGCTTTTTTGAAACAAAAGCTAGTTGAATATTGCCAAATATCGTCAAATTATAGATTTTGTGAAATGCCGTGTCAACGTTCGCCACCATGTGAGCGGAAAAATAGATCATCGTCGGCATCCGCCGTTTCGGAATTAGGTGATGGCTCTACAGTGCCTTCGCAGAGACCCGTCCTCAATGGCAGCGAATGCGGCGAATGTGGCGAGTGATACGGAGCGGACCGGTAAACACGCGTCTATGGACGTTGATTCTGACAAGGGCCAAGGTGATGATAGTGAGGGTGTTCCAGATCCTGCGTGGATTACGGTAGGAAAAGGAGGAAAACGCTCGTCCAGCCGGAAAAAGTGAGTTGCAATGTAGTGGCCGAAGCCCCTGGTAACACATGTGCAGAACAAAAGCCCGTTGATAGTAACGACGGGCGCCGTACTGATCTACCTGTCCTGAACCTCAATCTCACTAGGGACCAGCCACGCTCAGACCTCAGCGGTGAGCAAACACCCAAAGAACAGCGTTCCCCTCTGACTCCGGTAGGGCTTGTATCCCGTGAGATCCAAAAGTTTGATGGCTACACCTACACAGACACAGATCCCAAACGTCTCTCTTCACAGGTTCCAAACACTGTAGAGGCAGATCCTAATGTTTGTCCAGGTGGTCCAAACAAAGTCTGTAATGAAACTGTTGGGGACAACGAGGATGGCATTCAATGTGACAAGTGTAAGGTCTGGTTCCATGCTGTTTGCCAAGGTGTTCCGAAAATGGCCCTTAAAGCTATGGATAGGCACCACCCCCTTCTTCTCTGGCTCTGCCACATGTGCAGGGTATGGCTGTCAGCAAAGGTTGATTCATCCGTTCACCTGGTTGACAAGAAGAGAATCCAGGCTCTGGAAGAGAAGATCTCTAACCTGAATCCTCCACTAAGTCAGGCACTGGAGGAGAAAATCAGCAAGCTCCACCATGACATTGAAAGCCGCATGATAAAGCTGGAACAAGCGATGGTTAAGCAAGGTACTGTGATCACTGATCAGGCAAGGCTAATGGAGAAAGAAATGAAGGACCAAGCAAGCATGAAGACTACATATGCTGACATTGTCCGAGATAGCTGTATTTCTATGGTTGACACTGTGACCAAAAAGGTTGAGGCTGTGCAAGTAAACAAATTGTCCAACAAGGATGCAGTGACCATAAATGGAGTTTTTGACGACTTCATGGATAAAGAAAAACGAAAATGCAACATAGTGGCCCACAACCTGCCAGAACAGCCAGGTGACACACACACAGAGCGCTCTGCAGCAGACATTGCCCTCTTCACAGGCTTGATTAGGGAGGAGTTCAGTACTAATATTAGAGTGTTGAAGTCATTCCGGGCTGGTAAAATAGTACATGGAAGACCTCGTCTTCTGATACTTACCCTTGAACATGAAAGGATCAAGCATGATATCCTGAAGCTGGCCCCACAGCTCAGGAGCTCAACCAAGTGGGGGATGGTTTACCTGAATCCAGACCTGACCTGAAAGGAAAGGCAGGCAAACCAACAACTGCGCACAGAACTGCACAGGCGTCGTGCTGCTGGAGAGACAGACCTTGTCATACTGAGGGGTAAAGTGGTTTCCAAGAAAAGGGCACCAGGCACTCAAGCTGAAGGAAGTGGTCTACCTCCTGCCAGGACCACATCTGCCCCCACTTCTAACCATGACCTACCTGTACCAGTGACAGCCCCTGCCACAGGTGCTGTAGCAGATCCTAAACCTGCAACAGATAGATCTGCAGAAGTTAGACAGATCTCAGATGCAATTAGTGCTAGCCTTGGCAACATGGCTGCACCTGCAAGAAACATGGGTGCTAACCAGCAGAGTACCCAAAGTGCAAGGGACTGACGCCAGAGAGAGGAAATGGAAGGTCTAGGTCTGCGAGTGCTATATACGAACACTGACCAGTTTATAAACAAGCGGGATGCGTTGTGTATGCATATTGCAGGCAGGGAACCTGATATCATGCTTTTAACAGAAGTGATCCCGAAGGCTCAGACTCGGCCAATTTCTCTTGCCCTTTTGTCTATCCCAGGATATGTGCTTTACACAAACTTTGACCCGTCACAAGCACGCCTAGGATCAGCAGGTATTCGTGGCATATCCATTCTTGTTAAGGACACATTCAATGCTGCAGAGATAACGTTCTCAGGTCACAACCACATTGAGCACCAGTGGATCAACCTCAGGCTTAGAGGTGGAGATAGGTTGTTGCCGGCTGCATCTACAGGAGTCCATCTGGAAATGACATTGAATCCATGAATAGTCTCAGAGGTCTTTTTCAGGCTGTAAGCAGCTTCAATCCGTCCCATCTTCTTATAGCAGGAGACTTAAACCTACCACAGATTAACTGGTCTTCAGCTGTTTCCTCTGCCTCTCCATCGCATATATCACACAAATTTATTGAGCTTGTTGGGGATTTTTTCCTGTTCCAGCATATTCAGCAGCCAACTCGTTACCGCCATGGCACTCGCCCTAGCACCTTGGATTTGGTGTTCACGAATGAAGAGGACATGATCAGCCATCTCAACTACCAACCAGGATTGGGCTTGAGCGACCATCTGGTGCTAGAGTTCTGCTTCAACTGCTACACACCTCCACCAGTGACCATGCGGGACAGGCTAAACTTCAACCGAGCAGATTTTACCAAACTGCGATCTCTACTTGATTTTAACGAGTGGAGCTTTCTCAGGGAGGCAGATCTGGATGAAGCATACAGCACATTCTTGCAGGTCCTTGAAGGAATGGTCCAGGAGTGTGTCCCCACTTGTAGGAAGAGGCCCAATCACAATAAAATTTACATGACTCCTGAGGCTACAAGTCTAAAAAAGAAAAAAGCCAGAGCATGGAATGCCTATAAGGCATCGGACAGAGAGCCCGAACTCAGTCTCACATTCGCCAGATATACAGCTGCAAGAAATCAGCTCCGCACCATGACTAGAAAGCTCCTGTATAATCATGAAGAGAATGTCATCAGAACCTTGAAACAATCTGTGAAACCCTTTTGGAGGCATGTGAACTCCCGACTAAAAACAAAGTCCAGGGTCGAGGACCTTGAGGGCGAAGACAGCACATTACATAGCAGTGACTTAGAGAAGGCTGAAATTCTAAATCAATTTTTCTGCTCAGTCTTCACCAGAGAGAACATGGATTTCATTCCTGCTTTTCCAGACAGAGCTGCGAACCAGACCCTATCAGATATTATCATATCACCTGAATTGGTTAGCGCCCGTCTCCTCCAACTAAAACCGTGTGGGGCTCCTGGACCCGATAAACTGCATCCTCGAGTTCTCCAAGAGACTGCAGCTGTTATCTCTGGTCCTCTTGCTATCCTGTTCCGCAGATCCATGGACTCCGGTGTTCTCTCAAATAAATGGAAGAAAGCCTCGGTTGTGCCCATTCACAAAAAAGGTAGCAGGCAGAAACCAAGCAACTATCGCCCCATCAGTTTGACGTCCATTGCCTGCAGAGTGTTAGAAGCCATAATAAGGGATCAGCTCATGGGGCACATGTTGCACTACAACCTTCTGTCGCTGGCTCAACACGGCTTTCGTCCGCGGCGCTCTTGCGACTCCCAACTGTTGGAAACTGTAGACGACTGGACCAAATGTTTGGAGGCCGGAAACCCCCTTGATAGCACCTATCTTGATTTTCGTAAAGCCTTCGATGCAGTGCCGCACAACAGACTCCTCCAAAAACTCAAAGGCTACGGAGTCACAGGAAAACTGCTCAAATGGATTGAGAGCTTCCTTTCTGAGCGAGAGCAAAGAGTTGTGCTGAATGGATGCGCATCAGGCTGGGCCCCAGTGATAAGCGGTGTACCACAGGGCTCTGTGCTCGGTCCGATGTTGTTTTTAGTGTACATCAATGACCTGCCAGACGTGATCCAGTCCACGACAAAAATATTTGCAGATGACACAAAGATATACGCCCCAATAACGCAGCACAGCTCTGCAGTTACACTCCAGTCCGACATCGACAAGGCCACCGAATGGGCCGACAAATGGCAGCTGCCCTTCAACGAAGATAAGTGCTCAGTCCTACATGTGGGCTCCTCTAATATCCACCATGGGTATCACATGAGAGGGGTAGCGCTACAGGGGTCCAGTCGTGAAAAAGACTTAGGGGTGTCTATCGACAGTGTCCTCAAATTTCGGGAGCACGCTGCTGGGGCGGTCGCCAAGGGGAACCAGCTGCTTGCAGTGATACGGAGGTCATTCCAGAAGATTGACAAGTCGAGCCTCCCCATCCTTTACAAGACGCTGGTTCGACCCCACCTCGAGTATGCGAACATTACATGGGGACCTTTCAATCGCTCCGATCAAAAGAGTCTCGAACGGGTCCAGAGACGCGCAACACGAATGATCCGTCAAATACGCCATAGACCCTACAGTGAACGACTTGCAGAGCTGGACTTACCCTCGCTTTATTACAGGCGTAAGCGAGGTGATATGATCCGCGTATATCAAATACTAAACGGTCTGGTAGATCTCGAGCCATCACTCCTCTTCGAACGCGATCGCAACACACGCACGAGAGGCCATCCCTTCAAACTGGTCAAACCAGCGGCGGTGTCTCGCGTACGCAGGAACGCTTTTGGAGTCCGCGTAATAAACGACTGGAATAGTCTACCAACAGACGTCGTCTGTTCGCCCTCCATCAGCGCCTTCAAAGCAAGGCTCGACAATCACTGGCTCGAACACAAGTACACCACTCCCGACACTGACTGAGAACCCACTGTCTACACGCAACCGAGCTCGTTGAGACCGGCTTCTACAGATTTTTAGTAGCCTACTATGCCGACGACCATCTGGTATCTGGTATCTGGTATATTACTTATTCTTGGGCAAGAAATAACAAGTAGAATGTTACGTTTTAGCACGAGTGTGTTGCGATGTTTTTCAAACTTGTATAGTATTGAGCTAGGCGCTGGCTAAGCAATCTTTTCGCTGACGAAGATACCCGAATGACCCTCGAAAGCTACGAAAATATAACCGAAATACGACTGGTGTCTGAAATAACTTCTACAAGAGCTGTCTTTAGTGGTAGGTTTTGCACCCCTTTCATCCCAATTTAAGAATTTTATGTAACGCCAGGCGGCCAATCGCGCCTGAAACATGAAATCTTTAACCGTTTTGAGGCGATCTTTCCCGTTGTCGTAGATGCTTGGAATGTGGCTCATTAAAATCAGAATTGAATATATAATGGGGTAAAAGTGGGTTCGAGTCTGAAAAGCAAAAAAAGTTTTTTGAACGACCCTAATGATTCAGCCTACCACGCATACCAGACCAGACCAGACAAGCCGGACATTTGCGGTCAACGCGTACCAGAACGAACGCAGGAAAGTGCAGGCTTTCTCATACGGCTGTGTCACGTTATAATAACCTGCCAGACAAAGTTAAGGACAGCGTTAGAATCGCTAGCTTTAAACCGTCACTACGAAACGTGCTAGGTATGTAAGTGTGTGTGCGAGTTAGTACGCTTTTAATTGTATGCCAGTGTCGGTTATACCTTTTATCTGTTCTAGGTGTTATCACCTTTCTTTGATTGCCTTTAGGTTTTTTTGTTGTTGTAATTTTCTGCGCTTCTATCTTTTTCCCTCTTCTGCACCCAATTGAGGATGGAATATAAAACCCTCTCCTGTATGAGGATTTTCTGAAATATGCATACGTACAAACATAAACACAAACATATATACTTCCTAAGGCCTTTCACAGATCGCCTAAAAAAATCGCAATGCAATTGTTCTTTGCATATCTTTTGCCTGATTTTTCTTAAAACTTTTCCCAAAGAAATTCCCGTCCTGGTCATCTCGGGTCACATTACCAGGCCGGTTCAAGTGAGGTCCTCTCCGAAAAACTTCAAAGTGATCAAAGTCATTCGGAGATTCCCTATAGTTTTGATCTGAGAATCATAACATATAGAAGAGTCACCAAGCCCAGTTGGTAACGAGAATTGTGAGATCGATGACTAAGGGTCAAATAAGGGAACCTTATCCTCCCCATTGGAAACAAATAGAAAACATTTTTACAACCACCCCAGTGGACTCCTGATCCACCTTAGTCCCAGTGCGGGAGGGGGAGTTCAAACGCAGCCCATGTCTCGGCTCCTATACTGGATGGCGAACATATTTTTTGGGTTCTAGCGTCTGACTGCGTTGAGTTGGAACCCTTTTTTAGGCGTCATTCTATTCCGTTTGTTACGGGAATTAAATGGTGTAAGATGCGATTATACCAGGTCAAAATGCAAAATGATGTGAGCTAAGATCAGGCCAATGCCACCATCTGAGCTGCCATAGCCAATATGCGTGTAGGTCGACCTAAACCACTCCCAATCAATACTAACTCGTAAAATCGTAACAGTATCAAAATTATGGCTACGCTACCATTTCCTGCGAAGTTATTTACAAAAGTATGTAACCCTGCTTAAGTAGTCCCATATGACCTATTAGAGGTCACAGGTTCAAGCTTGGAAATTGACTTAAGATAAAAGAAGATGCGAGAAAATAAAGATCCATAAAAATACCTTGGATAACACGACTTCAGAATAAGAAGCTATCCTCAGCTGTCTCTACAGAAATAGGGGTACTTTTTGGTCAATGCCCGCCTTCCCCAAGCATTGCCAATGGGGAGGCCCCTAACCCGAGGTCGTCGATATAAAAAACCCGTCACCACAACCTGTGGCACTCGGTGGTTCTACTTCGTGATATAAGTATTATATATATATATATATATATATATATATATATATATATATATATATATATATATATATATATATATATATACAGCCATACAAAGTATATTATTACATCAATACATCAATACACTTAAAACACATTCAAACAAAATGAGCATTTCAGGAGCCCTACGGGCTCGCGCATCAGACACCCCCGACGCGGGGCCCCTACATGACGCCGGGGGCATTGCGCAGCTCCAGTTTAAGAATATCGGCACTGAGGTATGCGATAAAAGTACACAAAGCAGATAAAACACCGCAGCAGCAAGGACCATCCCGGAAAGTCACAGACTCCGCCACCAGACAAAGCTCCAGGCATCACTCTAAAAGTGCGGACACCATCGCCAAGCCCGCACCCGCACCACAACCCTCGACGGCGCGCACACAGCCCACGCACGGAGCGCGCCACAGATTGTAACCCAGCGCGGGACGCAGCGCGAGCGGACGGACGGACGAGCGAGCGAGCGAGCAGGCGGGCAGTCGGGCGGGCGGGCGGGCGGACGGACGGACGAGCGAGCGGGCAGGCGGGCGGACTGGTGGGCAGGCGGGCGGACTGGCCGGCCGGCCAGCTGAGTCGCGACCCGGCCGGGGCGTGAGCGAGCCCACCGGCAGGTCGGCGAGAGCTAACGGCTCCCGGCAGGCCGGGGCGGAGCCATCCGCCCCACCCGGTGGCACACCAGGGCGGCAAAGCAACCGCTCAGCGGTGGCAAGCCAGGCCCCGGCCACGCCGGAAACACTGAAATGAGAGAGAGAAGTATGTAGTTACCAGGCGGAGGGATTAAGAGTTTTGGTTCATTGATGCTTTACCGAGACGGTTCACGGGAGAGTTCAGAGGCGCACGGTACAAATCAATCGTTATTTAACTTAGGATTTGGACAGGGGGGTGTCGGAGGCGTGCCTGTTAGATGCCCCTAACTGCCAGATCAGAGCTCCGCGCAAGTTATGTGCCTGAGGTGCGAAATAAAGACCCAGTGCCGAGGGTAATCAAGAGGAGGAAGAATGAAAGCTGTAACAATGTATTTGAAATTTAGGTTGAAATTAGTAGGAATCCAGATATAATTTTCTTGCTACTTTTTTGAAGAACACTTTACTGGTTGGTATATCTGGAAGATTCCTTATCTTTGAGGCAACAATATTGTTCCAAGTTCGAGGGGCCGAGATAAAGAGGGAGAATTTGCGGTATACGGTGGAAGCAAAGGGTATTTGAAAGTGTTGGCTTCGCCGCACAACTCTCCTGGCTACATTTACGTCGATCAGGTTTAATTGACTAGCCATTGGGGAAGGGAGAGAACCAAGCAAGAATGAATGCAAAATTTCGATTTTGCTTAATCCTACAATGTCATGAATTTTAAGGATTTGGTACTTTCTGAAAATGGGGCTACTATGGGCAAGTCTATCAGCGCCATCAATCATTCTGACTACTCGTTTCTGAAGTAGATGTAGTATATGTAATCTGAAGTCAGAGGTACTACCCCAAATTTGAATACCATAGCTTAGAAATGGAAGAATAAACGCGTTGTACAACAGGAGAAGGAGCCTAGAATCCAGAATATGTTTGCAGCGATAAATAAATCCAATGTTACATATATATATATATATATATATATATATATATATATATATATATATATATATATATATATATACAGTGTCCTGAAATTGGGAATTTTGTGGGGAAACCCACACCCACACTTGATAAATTTTGACATCCTAAATTTTGAATTTTGACATCCTAAACAAAATCATCAGAAGGCCCGGCTTGCAAGGTGGTGGCCTGAATGACAGTCTTTTTAGTGTGCCCTCGTTTGAATCTCCTACTAGTTTTTAGCCTTGTGTTAACATGCACCGGTATGATTTTATATTGCTTGTTGGTGTCGTCGCAAATACATGTATGAATCTAAGTGAATGAAAAAGCAGCATTATCGGTTTCCTTGTTTCAGAAGTTGAGGAATGGAAGCAGCACCAGAACAGAAACTGAAGCCAACATACTTTTCGATAAAGATGCTGCAACACTAGCTTTGTGAACCTATTACCTTCGTATGGTATACAGCATTCTTTAAACAGTCCTGTCGGGGTTGATTCCAAGTGAAAATAGAACTCAGCATGCATTTTTGGAGAGAAGGGAGTTCGAATACTGAAGGATTCTAGCACGAACATTTAACAGAAAATGTTCAAAAGGACAAAGCCCTGTAAAAGAGAACATTCCTAACAATTGCTTCTTCATAAACACACTAAGACCTCACAGAATGTGAAAGATAATGCCTGACAGACGGCACGTCTAAACCGCGGATGCAATAAGCTGAATCAACCATACAACAAAAATAAAATCACCCATCGACCCTTCACGTCTCTTAGCGTACTAATGAAGTAAGATTAGTAATAATATCCCCACTTTATAAACCACACTCTTCTCTCTCTCCTCTTTCAACAACAACAAAAGAAGCCCCCTAGCCTCACACGCTGGGATGTACATACGCTTTCGTCTTAAACGTATAGCTGGGCTCAAAAATAAATGCGGAGACTAGCGGCAGTGCTGATTCGCAGTACCATTGGACAAATTAAATTCAAGGACAAATTAAAAGCCCGAAATATTGCTCATTGTTTTGCTAGTCAAACCTGATGCTTAAAACTGCCTAAGGCTATTGCTGGTATGAGACATGACATTCACATTGCTCGAAACCCAAGCAATCGTCACCACACCATTCTTGGAGGATACTACTGACCAAGGCCCAAGGCCTTTAAATCTAGTGCTAATGACGTAATATATGCTTTGATGACGTCAGCTCCTTACGACTGAATTTGGACATCCTTAGAAAACGTGCTGGTCAGGGTGAATTATAATATTTATTTTTGAAGTTTCTATGCAGATGAAACTTTTGAAAGTACCCGGAATATGAAATCAGGATCTGTTCTTTTTGGAAAAAATATTGTTTTGCCATAGTTTTGGTCACGTCACTCGGAATTTTGAGTGGAATATTGCAAGCATAGCTAAATAATATCGACATCTTTGACTTTAAAAAGAAATACTGTAGATTGACAATGTTTTTCTGATTTAACATGAGTAAAATAGAAAATCATGCTGTCTGAGTTTGATAAAACGATCCCAATATTGGATATTTGTTCAACAGTTGTTAAAGGAATACTACCTAAAGAGGGAATCTTCACGGGTCATAAAAATTGCACCTCTATGTATTTCTCAGAATATCTCCGAAGGCAGCCAGAATATTGAGATGAATTTCAGGACGCTTTTAGAAAAATAACGAAAAATTAAGGTAAAACTAGTTTTTTTCTTTACAAACGCCAAATATCTGCGCGATTTAAAGGTGGAGAATTTCGACATCCTTTTCACGCTCAGGGGCCTGCCTGGTCAGTTTACCCGCATTAGAAAAACCGTAGTTGGCGACCGCTGTTGACAAGCT
Organism: Lepas anatifera; assembly: GCA_034440635.1. Lineage (NCBI taxonomy): Eukaryota > Metazoa > Arthropoda > Thecostraca > Lepadidae > Lepas > Lepas anatifera. The sequence goes on from JAOTON010000202.1 coordinate 371,041, forward strand.
TGCCTGAATTTGACGTGAGATTCTTTTCTTGGCATTGTGAAAATGGATTGGCCGCAGTTGAGATTAGTGTTTGTGTATGTTTCTGGATAGCATGCTTGATTTTGGACATCGCCAGTTGTTATAACCCAGGGTGTCGAAGCTCATACGTACGTTTGATAGCTGGTAAGTCTTAAGTAGCCTGTATGCAGTAGCTGATCCAAGGGGGGCAAAAAGGAATTTGCCTCAACAAACGGAAAAGCTCGGGGCAAAACTATGTTTTTGCCCCCAAAGGGATCGACCTCCTTTATTCCCCTGATTCCAGTGACGGCGGATTCCATTTTCGAGAAGTGGTGCAAGACTTTCTGGAGGGGGCGCCTTCCTCCCCAGGGGGCGCCATCATCCCTTGGGGGGCGCCTTTGCTATCCAAGGGCGTTCTGCAGAAACTCTTTGGACTCGGCATGCGAGGCCACTTGGGGTGTTTTTTTCTAATATTCCGAAAAATAGGTATTTTAGATTTCGCGAAAACTCAGTCGTATCGGATTCGTATCAGCAACAGAGTGGCATAGCCCAGGATTCTGTTGTTTTCATAGCCTTGTTTGCAGTTATGACCAATGATATTGCAGACACTTCCCGCAAACATACGGCATGTGCTTTTCGTTGAAGAGTTCACAATATGGGTGACAGCGTCCACTACAGCAGCTGCGCAGAGGCGGCTGCTGCTTGCAGCAATGGATCATATGCAATGGACTGAAATTTTCAAGTTCAAAGACAAAGTTCTATAATAGACATTGAGACTGAATACTCGATGTTGTAAATTCGTGGAAATCCGATCGACGTTGGAGCAGAAACCAGATTTATCGGGCTCATACTCGATAAACTTTCGTATGTGCCACACCTGAATGATTTCCGCAAAAAATGTTTCGATACGCTGAAAATACTGAAGGTGTTGACGAGGATGAGATACGGTGTGGATAGATAAATTTTTCTCATGCTATACACGTTATACGCTTATCGCCTATATATACGTTATACGCACGTTATATGCTCATCTTTATACGCTACCTTATAAGCTTCTGATGCTATATAGATCACTTATTCGTTTGAAGTCCGAGTACGTCTTTATTGTGTATGAGGCCGCTCCCTAGTCCGCGAAAAAGATTAGCGATATGTCCATCATCATGCTATCAGAATATTAACAGGGGCGTTCCAAGCTTTACCCATAATAAGCATGCTAGTGGAAATTAATGAAATACCGCTACAAATACGCAGTAAGATACTCGCTTTGCATTAAGCCATTTAAGGGAATGTGGCACCTTTAGAAGTTGATTTTAACTGAGATAGCCAAGTTGTAAAGCAAGTCGGAAAACCAGGTGCTCTATATATCATTTGTCTTGGAACTCGATATTTCCGTAGAAAAAAGCTAAAACCTACCCGAAATGTACTTCTCATGTAGCTCTCGCCAGGCGGCCATTGTTGTGAGCTGCTGGTGTGACGACATATGCTGACATCAGGATGAGCATTAGCCAATCGAAGCTCTTGAAGTGTTTCGGAGTATGGTAGTGGTTGCCAGATCATGACATCATCCACAGGCAGATATTTATTTCTTTTCCTAGAGGAGTAATTAAAAAATAAAAATATTGAGCTTGTTGTGCACTTTTCAAAGAAATCATGAGTAGTTTCATTATTTTCGGCTAAAAGTACGCCTAATTACACAAAATTCCATGATTTTACCAAGGTGCCACGTTCCCTTTAAAATCAGTCACCAACATGCCCCACATTCCAAACATTTTTTTTGGCGACGCCTACCTCTGTCAGATAGACAGTGGCTCGCGTGTTGCAACCCGTCACCCGGGAGTGAGAGTCTGTGCCTGGCTGGCACAGGTTGGTATCAACAGCAGCCTCGTAGAACCACATGAAGCAGCGGTTATTGAAGCATAGCTCATCTCGACAGTTGACACGAACACAGACCTACTCCAACAAAGCAAAAATTTGCCTCCTGAATCGACGCGCCAGTAATTTATGAACTTGCATGCGGAGCCGTTCGAAAACCACGTCTGTTTCTATACAGATGGTTGCAAAAGAAAGTGACACTGGCACAGGGCGTGCATTTGTTGGTGACGATGTTGAGAAGTTTTCGAGTTTGCCTTACGAAGGATCCATTTTTACTTCAGAGCTGTACGCCATTTTTTGCTGTTTGGACCAGGTGTCTAAGCTAATGGGAAGTTCTTTTGTTCTTTACATATTTATTTGCTTCACATAATAATGCTCAACACCAGACTACCACCTCCATCACAAACTCCATCATCACGTCCGCAACACCTCCATCACGACCTCCATCCCTACCTCCATCATCACCTCCATTACCACATCCTTCACCACCTCCATAGTCATTTCCATAATCACATTCATCATCACGTCCATCATAACGTCCATCATCACATCCATCATCACCTCCATCATCACTTCATTCACTGCGCCACCTTTGAATTAATCCTAGGATGGCGAGGAAGTTAGCGATTTTTACCGATTCGTTGTCTTATCTACCGACATTGAAGCCATTTTATTTCTATAATGCGTCATCACCTTGGCGGGCCATGCTGAAGATGACCGGATCTTCTGTGTGCACGAGTGGTCCAGTAGGAAGACACAGGCAGTTTGGAGGGCTACCATCTCAGCCTGAAAACTCAAGGAGAACGAGCTTGCTGGTTGCCTGAGCTCATGCTGGGCTCCGTCTGGTGATCAATCAATCAATGGCTTTTTATTAGGCGTTCTGTGCATGGCACCTTTGCCCGCCTCTAAAGGAGTGTGTGGGAGAATTTTAGAATTTTGTGTGTGGGGCAAGCTACGTTAGCCTGTTAAAGCAATGGAAGTTATTTCAAGTAATGGGTTGCAAGATGTTTTAGCTTGCAAATGGATCGGTCGTGGCAATGGCATAGCCATGCCAAGGGAGGTCTTTTAATAAGTTTAGACCCGCAGAGTGCGAAGGTTATTTCTGTGGTTGAAGACCTTAAATTTAAAATTTGAAATTTAGAATTTGGAATTTAGAATTTAGAATTTTGTGTGTCAGCTATTGATGTCCGCTTGAATACGTTACTCGAAAACCTCCGTTAACTCAATAATTTCGTATTTTAGAAAGTGCGCTAAACACCTGGCCAGGGTGCCGCGAATTTACCCTGCAACCCGGAGGTGAAGTTGCAGCTCCCCTCTCCGGCTGGGCAGCCGCCGCGCAGAGAAAAGAAGTGTGACAGGATAGTTAGATTGTTAGTAAGAGTATAGGTGTGGTTAGTATAGACCCGCAGTGAAAGGTATCACTGCGGTGAAGAAATCTAACCTATCTAACCTAACCTGATTTCAAAGTTAGCCTAACATAACCTATCCTTAGCCTACAATGAACCATTTAAAGGTTACAAAACTATTGCTTAAATTTCGCAGTGGATCATCTATGATTGGAAAATAGGCAAGTCCTACTTTGAGGGTGCACCATGCACCCTCCATCATATATACTGGGAGGGGTGATTTATAGAAACTTCTCTAGCCCAGAGTCCTTTAGGAATGTAAAAACTTTTTCGAGTAGCTCAGGATGGTCGTTACCGAGCAGAGTTTTTAGGTCTACAGGGATGTTTTGGATTCGGCAGTAATCTAGCATGGGTTGCCGATGGGTATTGTGCTGGGGACAATCGATGAGAATGTGATAGGGATTCTCCATTGCGTCGCAGGTACCACAGGTACACGCGTTCCAATAGACATTTAATTTTGTGTGTCCATTTCTGAGTCTGGTTAGAATAACCTCGAGCCGACGACTCTTTTGGTTGGAACTGGGCCAGTAGCCGATGTTAGGCTTGATATAGAATAGGTGGGCGCTGTGGTTTGTAGTCCAGTTATTTTGAATTTGCTTCCGGATGGTGTCCTGGAGGAGAGCTTTGCTATCGTCTCCAGACCACGTTAAGGGTGCGATCTCTCTAAGTTCTAGGGACTTTTTTGCCTGCTCATCGGCCTTTTCATTTCCTTGAATTTTGCAGTGGCCCGGGATCCAAAGAAAAGGGACATCAGGGGTATCATCGATACCTTTCCGAATATCTGCTATAACGTGGTGGCTGGGGTTGACTACGTTACTAATGGCCTGCAGGACAGATTTAGAGTCTGAACAGATGACGGCTGAGTTGATATTTTGGTTTCTGATTATGGCTAATGCATTTAGGATGGCAACAGCCTCGGCTGTGAAGACAGAGCCTACTTTTTCGCCTATTTTGGAGCCGTCTGTAAATATAAAGGTCTTGTCCGCGTTACAAGATCGGAACTCTAGGAATTTTTGGGAGACTTCTTCCTCTGAGAAGTCCGTTTTACGGGAAGTGAAGAGAAATTCCACTTTGGGCTCTTTTCGAGTCCAGAAGCGGGAGAGTGGGGGTTTGCCTATTGTTGCTGGAAGTGCAAGATTGAGCCTTTCCAGGGTTTTCGCTACTCTGTGCTTAAATGGGGGGCCACTTCTGTAGAGTGGCTTTATTTGCTCGTCTGGGATGGGCAAAACATTGTTTTGCCGGGTGATTTTCGGTGGATTGAACCTTGATGTAGTAAGAAATAAGCTGGGCGTCGCGTCTTGTCTGGAGTAGGCATAGCCCGCTATCAGTTAGCAGGCTGGTGATGGGGGATTCTCTGAGCGCGCCTGTGGCTGCCCGGATACTGGCATTTTGGACTCGCTCTAGCTTTAATTTATTGGTCTTGTTCGTCGAGTCAAAAACGAACGAATTATACTCGAGAATGAACCGAATTAGGGACTTGTAGAGCATAAGCAGGGTCTTTCGATCCCCGCCATACTCTGTGCCGCCGAGCATGCGGAGAATGTTGACTCGCTTTTGACAGCTAGAGACGACTTTGGTGATATGCTCGTTGAAACTCAAACGGGAATCTAGGGTGACGCCCAAGAACTTGAAGCTATTGGTGCATTCAATAGGTTTACCCGAGATTTGGAGCCGTGGAGGGTCGTGTCTGGAATGCGCTCTGGCAAAGACAATGACTGATGATTTTTCCGCCGAGAGTGATAGACCCATTAAACTAAACCAATTATTGATGTCGTTTAGGCTATCCTGCAACTGCGTAGTTGCGTGTTGAAATTCTGGTTCATTATACCGCCTGGTATTGATTGCAGTGGCTTTCCAAATGGCGACATCGTCCGCAAAGCGGGAGTAATTTATTCCAGGCGGTAGCTTTTTGGCGAAGAGATCATTGATCATTACTAGAAAGAGGGTGGGGGACAGAACGCTACCCTGGGGTGTGGCTTGGTCTTGGGTTACAAGGTAGGAGAATGTGGTGCCGCAACGGACTTTAAATTTTCGGTCCTTGAGGAAGTTCTCAATGAATTTTGCAAGGTGGCCACGAATTCCTAGCTTGCTTAATTTAAACAAAAGGGCGTCTTTTTGTACGCGATCGAACGCCGATTTAATGTCTAAGAATGCAGCTCTTGTTACTTGCTTTTTGTAAAAGCCATTTTGGATGTCACTGACTAGTTTCACCAAATTGTCAGTGGTGGCTCGCCCGCGCCGGAAGCCTGATTGCATAGCATCAAGCTTCTTTTCGAGGATCTCGTGAAGTCTAACGTTTACCATGTGCTCGACAAGCTTGCTAGCACAGCTAGTAAGCGAAATTGGGCGATAACCTTTTGGGTCTGTTTTTTCTTTGCCAGGTTTTGGAAGGGGAATGATAATACTCTCTCGCCACGATGTGGGGAAAGAGTCGCTAAGAAACATGTTGTTGATGGCCGAAAGCAGGTACTTTAGTGCTGTTTGGCTGAGGTGCCTGAAGAAAGAGTAGTGAATTTCGTCAGGGCCCACTGCAGTGTTTCCACACTTGCTAATGGCGTAATTTAGCTCGGTCATTGTAAATGGTACGTTATAATACTCTTGATTACCATAATTGATGAATGTGTGCTTTTTGCACCATTCTGCCTGGTCTTTGGAGCGCTGGCTGTATGAGTTATTAGCTGCGACACTGGCGTAATGATCAGTAAATTTATCCATGACTTCCTTAGGTTCGGTGATGGGTTGGCCAGCTATTTTTAGTTGAGGGAAAGGTCCACGGGGTGGTCGCTTCGCAGAGAAAGCTCTAATGGTTTTCCAAACTTGGGTGGTGGGAGTGAAGCGGTTGAATTTGGAGGCAAAAGAGTTGAAACTGTTCTTTTGAACCCGCTTGCACGTGTTTCGAAAGTGTTCTTTTGCTGCCCGAAGTGCGGATCGAGTAGGGCTGTGTGCCCTCCTCTCATATGCCTTGCGGGCTCTAATTATTTGAGCTTTGGCGTGTGCCGTCTCTGTGTTCCACCATGGGGCTCCGTTTTTCTTTCGGGGTCCTCTGGTTTTTGGTATTGCTACTTGTGCTGCTGAGCTTATGGCTCTTAGTATTAATTCAATGTCTGCCGAGTGTGGGTCACCTTCGATGACCAGTGTGAGGTCGACCTCTGCCTCAAATTTTGTCCAGTCCGCTCGTTTTAGATTCCAGGAAGGGGTATACAGATCAACGCGGTCGAGTGCTCCTTGGGGGACATTGATTTTGATTGGGAGGTGATCGCTCATGCCTGGGTTGTCTTCGACATCCCAGGTAAACAGTGGCGCAATTCTAGGCGTGCAGCACGAAATATCAATGGCTGAGTCTGAATGTCCGCTTTGCGTTGCTTGGCGGGTTGGTGCGCCGTTATTTAGGATAACTAAATTTTGAGAACCTATTGCGTCATATATAATTTCAACTCTACGGTTTGGCGTGGCGCTGCCCCAGGATGGGTGGTGACCATTCAAGTCTCCAAGTAATAACAAAGGCCCGTTTATTTGATTAAATAGTTGTGCGAGTTCCCAATCCGTTGGATCAGGGTCGCAAGGGGATATGTATATTGAAACAACCGTCAATTGGACGTGTTGTATTTTCAAACTAATAGCTAAACAGTCCAGTGATGTTACCAAAGGCACGTGACTGTGTGGGATGCTATTTTCTATTAGGATGGCTGTGCCTCCCTTACGGACAGCAGCGTTTACGTTATGGCGATACCAAGAGTAACCCGAGATTTTGTATCTATCGTTATCTTTATCACTAAAGTGGGTCTCTTGTATTGCTGCTAGTGCCGGTTTTTTCTCAGCAAATATTGATGAAAAAAGCGGGAATTTCCCGATAAGGCCATTTGTATTCCATTGCAGAATTGAACCCATGGTGGTTTTTAACGTGTGTGCTTAGGGGATCTACGCTTACGAAGGTTATACGAGCACCTGCTGCTGCTGCTATCGCTAGCAGGAGAAACTGGGGTGGAGTGTCTGGAAAAGCTAATTTTCCTTGCTACGGGTGAGCTGCCGGGGCTGGAGGAGCCGGGGCTGGGGGTTTCCAGGAGGGGAGCTCTGGAAGTGTTTATAACAGTTTTTGCAGAGCTCGTCTCTGATGCACTGCTGGTGTCAGAGACGGTCTCTGTCCCGGACAGGTCGTGGTCAGACTGACTTTTGTCGTCTGACGTTTCAAGATCACTTGAAAACTGAAACTGCATAAAATGACCTATGAGGTCGGTTTGGGATCCGCACGTGCGGGTGGTCGGTGCTGTTTGGAAAGAAGCATCGCTTCTTTCCAAGGAGAGAGGAGCAGTTTCAGTTTGGGTTGAAATATTTAATTTTTGGATTTTGGTTTGAGTGGCAGCCGTTTTACCCTGAGGGGGTGGGCTGCCACTTGTTAGAGGCCTTCTCGGAGCCTGCCTTTGGCGGCGCCTGGGAAGGGGAGCACCGGTGAATTTAGAAAGCTTGGGGGCAGGTAGCGAGGGGAAATCAGACTTGTCAGGCACTCGTGCAGAGTGGCTTTGCCACCCTGCTGAGGGTGTCCAGGTCTTCCTGCTTGCTTATGGCTTTTTATTAGGCGTTCTGTGCATAGCACCTTTGCCCGCCTCTAAAGGAGTGTGTGGGAGAATTTTAGAATTTTGTGTGAGGGCAAACTACGTTAATCTGTTAAAGCAATGGGAGTTATTTCAAGTAATGGGTTGCAAGATGTTTTAGCTTGCAAATGGACAGTCGTGGCAATGGCATAGCCATGCCAAGGGAGGTCTTTTAATAAGTTTAGACCCTCAGAGTGCGAAGGTTATTTCTGTGGTTGAAGACCTTAAATTTAGAATTTGAAATTTAGAATTTGGAATTTAGAATTTGGAATTTAGAATTTTGTGTGTCAGCTATTGATGTCCGCTTGTATACGTTACTCGAAAACCTCCGTTAAATCAATAATTTCGTATTTTTAGAAAGTGCGCTAAACACCTGGCCAGGGTGCCGCGAATTTACCCTGCAACCCGGAGGTGAAGTTGCAGCTCCCCTCTCCGGCTGGGCAGCCGCCGCGCAGAGAAAGAAGTGTGAGAGGATAGTTAGATTGTTAGTAAGAGTATAGGTGTGGTTAGTATAGACCCGCAGCGAAAGGTATCACTGCGGTGAAGAAATCTAACCTATCTAACCTAACCTGATTTCAAAGTTAGCCTAACATAACCTATCCTTAGCCTACAATGAACCATTTAAAGGTTACAAAACTATTGATTAAATTTCGCAGTGGATCATCTATGATTGGAAAATAGGCAAGTCCTACTTTGGGGGTGCACCATGCACCCACATCATATATACTGGGAGGGGTGATTTATAGATACTTCTCTAGCCCAGAATCCTTTAGAAAAGTAAAGACTTTTTTGAGAAGTTCAGGATGGTCGTTACCGAGCAAAGTTTTTAGGTCTACAGGGATGTTTTGGATTCGGCAGTAATCTAGCATGGGTTGCCGATGGGTATTGTGCTGGGGACAATCGATGAGAATGTGATGGGGATTCTCCATTGCGTCGCAGGTACCACAGGTACCCGCGTTCCAATAGGCATTTAATTTTGTGTGTCCATTTCTGAGTCTGGTTAGAATAACCTCGAGCCGGCGACTCTTTTGGTTTGAACTGGGCCAGTAGCCGATGTTAGGCTTGATATAGAATAGGTGGGCGCTGTGGTTTGTAGTCCAGTTATTTTGAATTTGCTTCCCGGATGGTGTCCTGGAGGAGAGCTTTGCTTTCGTCTCCAGACCACGTTAAGGGTGCGATCTCTCTAAGTTCTAGGGACTTTTTTGCCTGCTCATCGGCCTTCTCATTTCCTTGAATTTTGCAGTGGCCCGGGATCCAAAGAAAAGAGACATCAGGGGTATCATCGATATCTTTCTGAATATCTGCTATAACGTGGTGGCTGGGGTTGACTACGTTACTGACGGCCTGCAGGACAGATTTAGAGTCTGAACAGATGACGGCTGAGTTGATGTTTTGGGTTCTGATTATGGCTAATGCATTTAGGATGGCAACAGCCTCGGCTGTGAAGATGAAGCAGTTGTCCGGAAGTCTTTTCTGAAGGCAAATATTTTGCCCCCAGATGCCGAGGCCTACTTTTTCGCCTATTTTGGAGCCGTCTGTAAATATAAAGGTCTTGTCCGCGTTACAAGATCGGAACTCTAGGAATTTTGGGAGACTTCTTCCTTTGAGAAGTCCGTTTTACGGGAAGTGAAAAGAAATTCCACTTTGGGCTCTTTTTCGAGTCCAGAAGCGGGAGAATGGGGGTTTGCCTATTGTCGCTGCGAGTGCAAGATTTAGGCTTTCCAGGGTTTTCGCTACTCTGTGCTTAAATGGGGGCCACTTCTGTAGAGTGGCCTTATTTGCTCGTCTGGGATGGGCAAAACATTGTTTTGCCGGGTGATTTTCGGTGGATTGAACCTTGATGTAGTAAGAAATAAGCTGGGCGTCGCGTCTTGTCTGTAGTGGCCACAGCCCGCTATCAGTTAGCAGGCTGGTGATGGGGGATTCTCCGAGCGCGCCTGTGGCTGCCCGGATACTGGCGTTTTGGACTCGCTCTAGCTTTAATTTATTGGTCTTGTTCGTCGAGTCAAAAACGAACGAATTTACTCGAGAATGGACCGAATCAGGGACTTGTAGAGCATAAGCAGGGTCTTTCGATCCCCGCCATACTCTGTGCCGCCGAGCATGCGGAGAATGTTGACTCGCTTTTGACAGCTAGAGACGACGTTGGTGATATGCTCATTGAAACTCAAACGGGAATCTAGGGTGACGCCCAAGAATTTGAAGCTATTGGTGCATTCAATAGGTTTACCCGAGATTTGGAGCCGTGGAGGGTCGTGTCTGGAATGCGCTCTGGCAAAGACAACGACTGATGATTTTTCCGCCGAGAGAGATAGACCCATTAAACTACACCAATTATTGATGTCGTTTAGGCTATCCTGCAACTGCGTAGTTGCGTGTTGGAATTCTGGTTCATTATACCGCCTGGTATCGATTGCCGTGGTTTTCCAAATGGCGACATCGTCCGCAAAAAGGGAGTAATTTATTCCAGGCGGTAGCTTTTTGGCGAAGAGATCATTGATCATTACTAAAAAGAGGGTGGGGGACAGAACGCTACCCTGGGGTGTGCCTTGGTCCTAGGTTGCCAGGTAGGAGAATGTGGTGCCACAACGGACTTTAAATTTTCGGTCCTTGAGGAAGTTTTCAATGAATTTTGCAAGGTGGCCACGAATTCCTAGCTTGCTTAATTTAAACAAAAGGGCGTCTTTTTGTACGCGATCGAACGCCGATTTAATGTCTAAGAATGCAGCTATTGTTACTTGCTTTTTGTAAAAGCCATTTTGGATGTCACTGACTAGTTTCACCAAATTGTCAGTGGTGGCTCGCCCGCGCCGGAAGCCTGATTGCATAGCATCAAGCTTCTTTTCGAGGATCTCGTGAAGTCTAACGTTTACCATGCGCTCGACAAGCTTGCTAGCACAGCTAGTAAGCGAAATTGGGCGATAACCTTTGGGTCTGTTTTTTCCTTGGCAGGTTTTGGAAGGGGAATGATAATACTCTCTCGCCACGATGTGGGAAAAAGTCGCTAAGAAGCATGTTGTTAATGGCCGAAAGCAGGTACTTTAGTGCTGTTTGGCTTAGGTGCCTGAAGAAAGCGTAGTGAATTTCGTCAGGGCCCACTGCAGTGTTTCCACACTTACTAATGGCGTAATTTAGCTCGGTCATTGTAAATGGTACATTATAATACTCTTGATTACCATAATTGATGAATGTGTGCTTTTTGCACCATTCCGCCTGTTCTTTGGAGCGCTGGCTGTATGAATTATTAGCTGCGACACTGGCGTAATGATCAGCAAATTTATCCATGACTTCCTTAGGTTCGGTGATGGGTTGGCCAGCTATTTCTAGTTGAGGGAAAGTTCCACGGGGTGGTCGCCTCGCAGAGAAAGCTCTAATGGTTTTCCAAACTTGGGTGGTGGGAGTGAAGCGGTTGAATCTGGAGGCAAAAGAGTTGAAACTGTCCTTTTGAACCCGCTTGCACGTGTTTCGAAAGTGTTCTTTTGCTGCCCGAAGTGCGGATCGAGTAGGGCTGTGTGCCCTCCTCTCATATGCCTTGCGGGCTCTAATCATTTGAGCTTTGGCGTGTGCCGTCTCTGCGTTCCACCATGGGGCTCCGTTTTTCTTTCGGGGTCCTCTGGTTTTTGGTATTGCTACTTGTGCTGCTGAGCTTATGGCTCTTAGTATTAATTCAATGTCTGCCGAGTGTGGGTCACCTTTGGTGACCAGTGTGAGGTCGACTTCTGCCTCGAATTTTGTCCAGTCCGCTCGTTTTAGACTCCAGGAAGGGGAAAACAGATCAACGCGGTCGAGTGCTCCTTGGGGGACATTGATTTTGATTGGGAGGTGATCGCTCATGCCTGGGTTGTCTTCGACATCCCAGGTAAACAGTGACGCAATTCTAGGCGTGCAGCACGAAATATCAATGGCTGAGTCTGAATATCCGCTTTGCATTGCTTGGCGGGTTGGTGCGCCGTTATTTAGGATAACTAAATTTTGAAAACCTATTGCGTCATATATAATTTCACCCCTACGGTTTGGCGTGGCGCTGCCCCAGGATGGGTGGTGACCATTCAAATCTCCAAGTAATAACAAAGGCCCGTTAATTTGATTAAATAGTTGTGCGAGTTCCCGATCCGTTGGATCAGGGTCGCAAGGGGATATGTATATTGAAACAACCGTCAATTGGACGTGTTGTATTTTAAAACTAATAGCTACACAGTCCAGTGATGTTACCAAAGGCACGTGACTGTGTGGGATGCTATTTTCTATTAGGATGGCCGTGCCTCCCTTACGGACAGCAGCGTTTACGTTATGGCGATACCAAGAGTAACCCGAGATTTTGTATTTATCGTTATCTTTATCAGTAAAGTGGGTCTCTTGTAATGCTGCTAGTGCCGGTTTTTTCTCAGCAAATATTGATGAAAAAAGCGGGAATTTCCCGATAAGGCCATTTGTATTCCATTGCAGAATTGAACCCATGGTGGTTTTTAACGTTTGTGATTAGGGGATCTACGCTTACGAAGGCTATACGAGCACCTGCTGCTGCTGCTATCGCTAGCAGGAGAAACTGGGGTGGAGTGTCTGGAAAAGCTAATTTTCCTTGCTACGGGTGAGCTGCCGGGGCTGGAGGAGCCGGGGCTGGGGGGTTTCCAGGAGGGGAGCTCTGGAAGTGTTTATAACAGTTTTTGCAGAGCTCGTCTCTGAAGCACTGCTGGTGTCAGAGACGGTCTCTGTCCCGGACAGCTCGTTGTCAGACTGACTTTTGTCGTCTGACGTTTCAAGGTCACTTGAAAACTGAAACTGCATAAAATGACCTATGAGGTCGGTTTGGGATCCGAAAGTGCGGGTGGTTGGTGCTGTTTGGAAAGAAGCATCGCTTCTTTCCAAGGAGAGAGGAGCAGTTTCAGTTTGGGTTGAAATGTTTACTTTTTGGATTTTGGTTTGAGTGGCAGCCGTTTTACCCTGAGGGGGTAGGCTGCCACTCGTTAAAGCCTTCTCGGAGCCTGCCTTTGGCGGCGCCTGGGAAGGGGAGCACCGGTGAATTTAGAGTGCTTGGGGGCAGGTAGCGAGGGGAAATCAGACTTTTCAGTCACTCGTGCAGAGTGGCTTTGCCACCCTGCTGCTGGTGTCCAGGTCTTCCTGGTGATTTTAGGTGCCTGAGGGGCGGGAGGATTTTCGGTCGGAAGACCTGGCGGAGAACTAGTGCGGGTCGGGAGATCCTCCCAGCCCGCAGCGGGCGTCCACCTACGCCAAAAAGTGATTGCGCCACGTGGTGGGGGGAGGGGGACAGACGGCCTGATGAGCGCCAAGAAAAGGGGCTCCATTAGGGGGCGGATGTGGCGGCTTGTGTTTTTGGGTGGCTGAGGATGTTTGGAAATGGGGTGTTCCTGGCCGGCTGTGCTGGGGGCTGCTGTGGTAGCCTTGCTACCACAGCTTTTTGGGACTGTGCGGCTCTTTTCTTTTTGCAGCACTTCTTTGCGGGCCAGGTCAAACGGGAGCTTTTTTTCCTCAGCCAAAACGTTAACCTCTTTTTCTCGGAGCCAGGTCGGGCACTTGGGATTATCTGCCCCAGGAGCGCCGCCACAGGCTGCGCACTTGAGGCTTTTAGAGGTGCAATCTTTAGTGCGGTGCTTAGCACTGCACTTGCCGCATCGTGGGGTGGGGTTCTTGCAGTTGGTTTCTACGTGCCCGTACCTTTGACAACTTTGGCAACGAATAGGGAGGGGGTAGTACGGCCTAACTGGGTAGACACAGTCGCCCAGTTTAATTTGGCCGCAGTCATCTCGACACTTTGTGCCGAAGGTGACAATGAATCTGTGGTCTCGTAGACGTGGGTCTTTTTGCGTGGAATTTTGTTGGGGTTCAATTTTTCGAGGGCTAGCACATTTTGACCTTTAAAGTCAAACATGTGCTCAAGGTCCACATCAGAGAGATGGGACACTTCCTGGGCATTGATGATGCCCCGGTAGAAGTTAAGGGAGTGGTGGACAGAAAAGATGACTGGTTTCGACCCAAAAGTTTTTGTGGCCAGCAGGGCTCGGGTAGATTCCTGATTAGAGGTTTTGATCAGGATATGTTTTTGATGCTTGATAATCTCAAAACTACCTTTTACTTTTTGGCTGATGGCCTTATCCAAATTAAAGGTAGACTCTTTTGCCAAGTTTTGGTGCGCCGAAAGGTAGGTGCCAACCAGCCAAGCTCCTCTTGGCAGGTTGGCTTGGTTTAAACGGGGGCTGGAGGGGCGGAAGAGAGAGTTGGAAGCCATGGTACGTTTAAGTTTAAATGAGATACTTGGTATTAGCTTTGCTAACACCTTTTGGGTAGAGATGGCTAGAGAAGTTGAATTTAAGAAAGTGGTCCTACTTTTACTAGCAAAGCTATTGGGAGTATTAACCTAGCTAGGTGTAGTGTTGATGACGTCACTTTCGGTTACCTCACTTTGGTACTTGTTTACACTAAGTGAGCAAGTACTTGTTTCTCTTTCTGGTGATTGGCTAAATGTTGTCATACCTGGATTTTGGCGCAAATACAGTTCTTGGTGGAACACCATGGTGGTTTGTTGATCGGCGGTCGCGCTCGTGAGTCAGGTTGAATTCAAGGACCGAACAGTACATTATGGCGTTTAGGATGAGATTAGTCCTTTGAAAACTTAAATCTTTTTGAGTTCCCTTAACAGTCTTGTGCCGCGCGTTTTCTTTTCATCGTTGTTTTGAGGCATGGAGGGTGTCCAGCCTCCGGCGCCATTTTTGGCAGTGCCTGGCAGACCAACGGTGGAATGGCCGGTTTGGGAACGAAGATTTTTGAACTACGCCACCGCCATCGGAGCTGAGGGTTTCACCGCAGCGCGCCAGAGGGCGATCTTACTACACTGCGTGGGAGAAGAAGCACATCGAGTCTTCGAGAGCCTTCCAGCAGGAGTAAAGCGGGAAAATGAAACCGACGCAGACTTGGCACTTAGACAATTCAGGGAGTTCTACACGCCGCAAGTGAATGTTATTGTAGAACGCTACAAGTTTCGACAGAGGAACCAGCAGCCTGCCGAAACTACAGCAGACTTTGTGGTGGCTCTTCGTGATTTGGCAAAGTCATGCGGTTATGGCAACATGACTGATGAACTGATCAGAGACGCAGTAGTGGAGAAGACACTGCATCCTTCACTAAGAGAGAAATTCCTGCAAGACAGGGACCTCACTTTGGCCAAGGTTCTAAGCGTTGCTGAGGCCTTTGAGCGTTCACGCCAGGAAGCGGCTGCCATGGTACCTGATTCTGTGTCCAAGATATACAAGCCACATCCCCATCAATCAAGTCGGAAGCCCAACAAGGTCAAATGCAGAAACTGTGGAAGAGGTCATCAGCCATCTGACAGCTGTCCAGCTCAGAACGTCAGATGCCACAGCTGTTCGCAAATTGGTCACTTCGCAGCTTGGTGTCGCAGCCGCAGTGGTGATGGTAGTCGTGCCAGCACCAGTGGTGACAGCAGTCGTGGCAGTCACCAATGGCATCCATCTGGTGGAGAGCGACACAAGCCGCAGAAGAAAGCCTACTGCAAGGAGGTCAGCGAAGAACTCCAGGTGCTGACGTGCAGTCAGACCAGCAGCCACAAGAAGATTTCGTGTGATGTCAGCATCACTGCAGGAGGTGTCCAACAAGCTGTCAAGCTCCAGATAGACACCGGGGCGTCCTGCTCCATCTTGAGCTTCTACCTAGCCAAGAAGCTGTTCCAAGGGGTGCAGTTTGCTGCCAGCAGTGCGCAACTGTTTGGTTTTGGCAAGAACCCTCTCAACGTGCGAGGAACCCTAAAAGCCGTTGTTGCTTTTCAGGGTAAGGAAGCCTCCGTGTACTTCCAACTGGTTGAAACCGAAGCTGAAGAAGCCATCATGGGCCTGGACCTACTCCAGGCGTTGGATATAACTCTTCATCCGGCTTCTAACTCGGTGTTTCAAGTCGAGGCTGAGGAGCTTTCGGTCATCAAAGGCTATCAACATAAGATCCAGCTGAAGGAAGACGCCGCCCCAACTGCCTATCGTCTTAGACGCCTACCTTTCTCAGTGCGACAAGAGGTCTCGACAGAGTTGTCAAGACTGGAGCGGGCAGGCATCATCGAGCGCATCGATGCTTCAGAGTGAGTCAGCCCAATCATCGTTGCGCGGAAGAAGGATGGCAAGATTCGCCTTTGCGTGGATCTGAGAGGTCCCAACTCGCAGATAGTTGCAGAGACCCACCCCCTTCCCACCATCCAGGAGTTGGAAACGAAGTTGTTCGGATCCATCTACAGCCGCATAGATCTCAAGTCAGCATATCATCAGCTGCTGCTTCATGAGTCTTCAAGAGACATCACCGCCTTCCTCACCCACGATGGATTATGGCGCTTCACTAGAGTCCCCTTCGGCCTTGTATCCAGTGGAAGCGCTTTCCAGAAGCTGCTGACCAGTCTCCTTCAAGGCATCGAAGGATGCGGTCACTACCTCGACGACATCCTGGTGTCAGGTAGAGATCGTCAAGAGCACGATCAACGTCTTCGTCAGGTCAAGGAGCGACTGCGGAAGGCCAACGTGACCATCAACGAAGAGAAGTCTTCATATGGGCTGACCGAAGTGGAGTTCTGCGGACACAAGCTGTCAAGGGATGGAGTGGTCCCGCTCATCTCTTCAGTAGAGGCGGTTCTCGACGCGCCATCACCTACCAACGTCAAGGAACTACGAAGCTTCCTGGGGACTACGGGCTGGTTCAGCCGTTTCGTTCCTTCTTACGCCACGGTGGTCCGACCAATGGCTGATCTGCTGAAGAAGGATACCCCGTTCGAGTGGACGTCAAAGGTGGAGACTGCGTTCCAGCAAGTCAAGCGCCTCATCTCTACGAGTCCCGTGTTGAGACCGTTCAACGCTGATCTCAAGACCATCGTCACCACGGACGCAAGCGACCGCGGTGCAGGAGCCGTGCTCACCCAGATCCAGCGGGATGGTGAAGAGAGACCGGTGGCGTACTGGTCGCGCTCGTTCACCGGTCCCGAGTCTCGTTACTCCGTATCTGAGAAGGAGGCCCTCAGCGCAGTCGGAGCAGTAGAGCACTGGAAGATGTACTTGTGGGGTCGTTCCTTTGTCTTGAGGACGGACCACAGTGCACTCACAACTCTCCTATCACCAAAGTCCTCGAACCGAGCAGGAGCTCGCATCGCAAGATGGCAGTGTCGTCTACTACCCTACTCGTACTCAGTTGAGTACAAACCAGGCCATTCGATCCCGATGGCCGATGCTTTGTCGCGGTTGCCCCTGCCGGACACGGGTCCACCGGAGACTGACAGCGACGAGATCATCGCCCTGATCTCCGAAGATGCCGATGGGATCATCTCTGAAGAGGATCTGCGTGCGTTGTCATCTCACGACCCTGTACTCGCCGAACTTCGAGAGGCCATCCGCAACGGTTGGCCGGAATCACTGCGCAAGTGCTCGGACACCTTGCGCAACTTCTTCGCGACCAGAAACGAGCTTCAGCTTCGTGACGACGACATCATTCTTCGTGGAATGGACCGCGTCGTCGTTCCATCTGCTCTCAGGGATAAGTACCTACAAGTGGCCCACAAGACGCATGAAGGGATCGTGCGTACCAAGCAGCTGCTGAGGAGCTTGGCGTGGTGGCCCGGAATGGACCGCGCTGTCACCGAGCTAGTCCAGGCTTGTGCTGAATGCCAGGGGAAGAGCGAAGTTCTGTCCCACAGCGCCCGCCCAGCACCGCTGCAGCCAGTGCCACTACCGGATCGCGTCTGGTCAAAGCTAGGCGTCGACATCGTCGGCCCTATCACAGGCGTCCCTCCGAGTTGCCGTTTCGCCATTACCATCACTGATTACCACAGCAAGTGGCCTGAGGTAGCGTTGACACCATCTGTCGAGTCCGACGACGTCATCCGAGCCTTGAGCATCGTATTCGCCAGGGAGGGATTCCCAGACGAGCTCATCACGGACAACGGCCGTCAGTTTATCAGCGCCAAATTCGAAGATTACCTCAAGGCCCGGGATATCAAGCATGGACGGTCATCACTATACTGGCCTCGTGGAAACGCCGCGGTTGAACGCTTCAACCGGGTGCTGAAGACGTGGCTGGGGGAAGCGTGCAGGAAGCCTTCTGTCTCCTTTGTGGCGCACGTGCGGTTTCGTCTAGCGCACTACCGAGCGACGCCACACTGTTCAACTGGAATGTCTCCATCGGAGGTTCTGCATGGGCGTCGTATGCGCCTTAGTCTGCCGGTGATGACGTCAGAGACAGCAAGCACCGACATCCGCAAGCGAGTTGCGACACAACAGCAACGTAACGCCAAAAACTACAACCGAAGAAGAGGAGTGCGACCGTCTTCTCTGCGTCCGGGGGATACAGTACGGGTGCGTCGTCAAGGCCACATCCCCAAGAACGAACTCCCGTTCGGTAAGATGCTGACGGTTGTCCGTCGCATCGGAGAGGCGACATATCTGCTCTCCGACGGCTCCAAGTGGAACGCGGCTCATCTGGCCCAGGTCCGGCACGGCCGCGCCGATCATCCAGACTGGAGCCACTCGCCAACCACCGAGGCTATCGGTACGCCGACCTCTGCATCGCCGCCGGCGTCGCCGGACCCTGCGTCGCCCTCAGGAACATCGTCTGAGCAGCCGACGCCATCTTCTGGCGACCAACCGACTGCTGACGTACCGAAACCATCGGAGCCGACCTCGGACCTTTCGACGACGAGTGCCCTGCGGGAGTTGCCACCGTCCTCCTTTGGACGACGTCGCTTCCGACCGGCTCGTCTCAGCCTGTGATGTGTTTGTTTCAGGATATACGATTTGTTAATCCTGTTTCCCGCAATGTTTTGTTTTTCCATTGCCGACCTTCAGGATTGTGTGGGAGTATGTAGTGTTGATGACGTCACTTTCGGTTACCTCACTTTGGTACTTGTTTACACTAAGTGAGCAAGTACTTGTTTCTCTTTCTGGTGATTGGCTAAATGTTGTCATACCTGGATTTTGGCGCAAATACAGTTCTTGGTGGAACACCATGGTGGTTTGTTGATCGGCGGTCGCGCTCGTGAGTCAGGTTGAATTCAAGGACCGAACAGTACACTAGGGTTGGGTGTTGGAGTATTATCCTAACTGGGAAGTGCTTAGAGAAAGCACCTAGCCTTAGACATGTGTGAGCAAAAGGCTGACTCAGCCACTAAGAGGGGGTTTAAGTCGGAGGGGAGGCAGGTGCCTCTTCGGGACCTAACAGGGGCCTAGGTGGCTGACTCAGCCTCTAAAAGGAGCCTGACTGGGGCCTATGCTTGTGAATCCCTAGGGGCAGGTACCGTGGTACCCTTGCACAGACGCAGCCCGGGTGGAGGGTTTGAGAGGGGACCCGCTTCTATTAAGCGGGGGTGAAAGTGAGTTGGCCTTGCGTTATAGGGATTTTAGCAATGGAGGACCGATAGGTCCAGCCAAAGCCACACGCCCAAGGACTGACGAGGTCCAACAAGCGTGCTCACCCCGGGACAAACGTCCCACCACTCGGGTTTCCGGCCGAAGAGTAAAAGAGATAGTACAGAAAGAGTAGGGTTATGGGACTGAGAAGAAGAGGTACCAGGTGGCCGGAATCCAAGAAACCAAGACCACCTGGACCGATAGGGTAATTACGGAAAAGACCAGCTGACGTCCAACAGCACCACACCAACCAGCTGTAAAAACAGCGGCTGGTGAGGCCGGCTGGAGTCAAAGTACCGCACCGACCAGCTGTAAAAACAGCGGTCGGTGGGACAGACTGGTCGCAGCGAAGACTCGAGCCGGGAGCAGGTCTTGAAAAAGTCTTCTACTCCTTCTTCTTGTCTTCGCAGCAGGAAAACGCCAAGCAACGCAAAGCGGATATTCAGGCTCAGCCATTGATATATCGTGCTGCACGCCTAGAATTGCGTCACTGTTTACCTGGGATGTCGAAGACAACCCAGGCATGAGCGATCACCTCCCAATCAAAATCAATGTCCCCCAAGGAGCACTCGACCGCGTTGATCTGTTTTCCCCTTCCTGGAGTCTAAAACGAGCGGACTGGACAAAATTCGAGGCAGAGGTCGACCTCACACTGGTCACCAAAGGTGACCCACATTCGGCAGACATTGAATTAATACTAAGAGCCATAAGCTCAGCAGCACAAGTAGCAATACCAAAAACCAGAGGACCCCGAAAGAAAAACGGAGCCCCATGGTGGAACGCAGAGACGGCACACGCCAAAGCTCAAATGATTAGAGCCCGCAAGGCATATGAGAGGAGGGCACACAGCCCTACTCGATCCGCACTTCGGGCAGCAAAAGAACACTTTCGAAACACGTGCAAGCGGGTTCAAAAGGACAGTTTCAACTCTTTTGCCTCCAAATTCAACCGCTTCACTCCCACCACCCAAGTTTGGAAAACCATTAGAGCTTTCTCTGCGAGGCGACCACCCCGTGGACCTTTCCCTCAACTAAAAAAAAGCTGGCCAACCAATCACCGAACCTAAGGAAGTCATGGATAAATTTGCTGATCATTACGCCAGTGTCGCAGCTAATAACTCATACAGCCAGCGCTCCAAAGACCAGGCAGAATGGTGCAAAAAGCACACATTCATCAATTATGGTAATCAAGAGTATTATAATGTACCATTTACAATGACCGAGCTAAATTACGCCATTAGCAAGTGTGGAAACACTGCAGTGGGCCCTGACGAAATTCACTACTCTTTCTTCAGGCACCTCAGCCAAACAGCACTAAAGTACCTGCTTTCGGGCATTAACAACATGTTTCTTAGCGACTCTTTCCCCACATCGTGGCGAGAGAGTATTATCATCCCCCTTCCAAAACCTGGCAAAGAAAAAACAGACCCAAAGGTTATCGCCCAATTTCGCTTACTAGCTGTGCTAGCAAGCTTGTTGAGCGCATGGTAAACGTTAGACTTCACGAGATCCTCGAAAAGAAGCTTGATGCTATGCAATCAGGCTTCCGGCGCAGGCGAGCCACCACTGACAATTTGGTGAAACTAGTCAGTGACATCCAAAATGGCTTTTACAAAAAGCAAGTAACAATAGCTGCATTCTTAGACATTAAATCGGCGTTCGATCGCGTACAAAAAGACGCCCTTTTGTTTAAATTAAGCAAGCTAGGAATTCGTGGCCACCTTGCAAAATTCATTGAAAACTTTCTCAAGGACCGAAAATTTAAAGTCCGTTGTGGCACCACATTCTCCTACCTGGCAACCCAGGACCAAGGCACACCCCAGGGTAGCGTTCTGTCCCCCACCCTCTTTTTAGTAATGATCAATGATCTCTTCGCCAAAAAGCTACCGCCTGGAATAAATTACTCCCTCTTTGCGGACGATGTCGCCATTTGGAAAACCACGGCAATCGATACCAGGCGGTATAACGAACCAGAATTCCAACACGCAACTACGCAGTTGCAGGACAGCCTAAACGACATCAATAATTGGTGTAGTTTAATGGGTCTATCTCTCGGCGGAAAAATCATCAGTCGTTGTCTTTGCCAGAGCGCATTCAAGATACGACCCTCCACGGCTCCAAATCTCGAGTAAACCTATTGAATGCACCAATAGCTTCAAATTCTTGGGCGTCACCCTTGATTCCCGATTGAGTTTCAATGAGCACATCACCAAAGTCGTCTCTAGCTGTCAAAAGCGAGTCAACATTCTCCGCATGCTCGGCGGCACAGAGTATGGCGGGGATCGAAAGACCCTGCTTATGCTCTACAAGTCCCTGATTCGGTCCATTCTCGAATATAATTCGTTCGTTTTTGACTCGACGAACAAGACCAATAAATTAAAGCTAGAGCGAGTCCAAAACGCCAGTATCCGGGCAGCCACAGGCGCGCTCGGAGAATCCCCCATCACCAGCCTGCTAACTGATAGCGGGCTGTGCCCACTACAGACAAGACGCGACGCCCAGCTTATTTCTTACTACATCAAGGTTCAATCCACCGAAAATCACCCGGCAAAACAATGTTTTGCCCATCCCAGACGAGCAAATAAAGCCACTCTACAGAAGTGGCCCCCATTTAAGCACAGAGTAGCGAAAACCCTGGAAAGTCTAAACCTTGCACTGCCAGCGACAATAGGCAAACCCCCACTCTCCCGCTTCTGGACTCGGAAAGAGCCCAAAGTGGAATTTCTTTTCACTTCCCGTAAAACGGACTTCTCAGAGGAAGAAGTCTCCCAAAAATTCCTAGAGTTCCGATCTTGTAACGCGGAAAAGACCTTTATATTTACAGACGGCTCCAAAATAGGCGAAAAAGTAGGCCTCGGCATCTGGGGGCAAAACATTTGACTTCAGAAAAGACTTCCGGACAACTGCTACATCTTCACAGCCGAGGCTGTTGCCATCCTAAATGCATTAGCCATAATCAGAACCCAAAATATCAACTCAGCCGTCATCTGTTCAGACTCTAAATCTGTCCTGCAGGCCGTCAGTAACGTAGTCAACCCCAACCACCACGTTATAGCAGATATTCAGAAAGGTATCGATGATACCACTGATGTCTCTTTTCTTTGGATCCCGGGCCACTGCAAAATTCAAGGAAATGAGAACGCCGATGAGCAGGCAAAAAAGTCCCTAGAACTTAGAGAGATCGCACCCTTAACGTGGTCTGGAGACGATAGCAAAGCTCTCCTCCAGGACACCATCCGGAAGCAAATTCAAAATAACTGGACTACAAACCACAGCGCCCACCTATTCTACATCAAGCCTAACATCGGCTACTGGCCCAGTTCAAACCAAAAGAGTCGCCGGCGCGAGGTTATTCTAACCAGACTCAGAAATGGACACACAAAATTAAATGCCTATTGGAACGCGGGTACCTGTGGTACCTGCGATGCAATGGAGAATCCCCATCACATTCTCATCGATTGTCCCCAGCACAATACCCATCGGCAACCCATTCTAGATTACTGCCGAATCCAAAACATCCCTGTAGACCTAAAAACTCTGCTCGGTAACGACCATCCTGAACTTCTCAAAAAGTCTTTACATTTCTAAAGGACTCTGGGCTAGAGAAGTATCTATAAATCACCCCTCCCAGTATATATGATGAGGTTGCATGGTGCACCCCCAAAGTAGGACTTGCCTATTTTCCAATCATAGATGATCCACTGCGAAATTTAATCAATAGTTTTGTAACCTTTAAATGGTTCATTGTAGGCTAAGGATAGGTTATGTTAGGCTAACTTTGAAATCACGTTAGGTTAGATAGGTTAGATTTCTTCACCGCAGTGATACCTTTCACTGCGGGTCTATACTAACCACACCTATACTCTTACTAACAATCTAACTATCCTCTCACACTTCTTTCTCTGCGCGGCGGCTGCCCAGCCGGAGAGGGGAGCTGCAACTTCACCTCTGGGTTGCAGGGTAAATTCGCGGTACCCTGGCCAGGTGTTTAGCGCACTTTCTAAAATACGAAATTATTGAGTTAACGGAGGTTTTCGAGTAACGTATACAAGCGGACATCAATAGCTGACACACAAAATTCTAAATTCTAAATTCCAAATTCTAAATTTCAAATTCTAAATTCCAAATTCTAAATTTCAAACTCTAAATTTAAGGTCTTCAACCACAGAAATAACCTTCGCACTCTGCGGGTCTAAACTTATTAAAAGACCTCCCTTGGCATGGCTATGCCATTGCCACGACCGTCCATTTGCAAGCTAAAATATCTTGCAACCCATTACTTGAAATAACTCCCATTGCTTTAACAGACTAACGTAGCTTACCCTCACACAAAATTCTAAAATTCTCCCACACACTCCTTTAGAGGCGGGCAAAGGTGCTATGCACAGAACGCCTAATAAAAAGCCATTGATTGATTGATTGATTGTTGCTTGGCGACTTTTTCATGACCTCGCCTGACTGACACCCTGCTTGAGCGTTTGCCGGCAGGTCTGGTGTCGTTGCTGCTTGCTGTCGTTGCTGCTTGCTGCGTTTCCTGCTGCGAAGACAAGAAGAAGGAGTAGAAGACTTTTTCAAGACCTGCTCCCGGCTCGAGTCTTCGCTGCGACCAGTCTGTCCCACCGACCGCTGTTTTTACAGCTGGTCGGTGCGGTACCTTGACTCCAGCCGGCCCCGCCAGCCGCTGTTTTTACAGCTGGTTGGTGTGGTGCTGTTGGACGTCAGCTGGTCTTTTCGGTAATTACCCTATCAGTCCAGGTGGTCTTGGTTTCTTGGATTCCGGCCACCTGGTACCTCTTCTTCTCAGTCCCATAACCCTACTCTTTCTGTACTATCTCTTTTACTCTTCGGCCGGAAACCCGAGTGGTGGGACGTTTGTCCCGGGGTGAGCACGCTTGTTGGACCTCGTCAGTCCTTGGGCGTGTGGCTTTGGCTGGACCTATCGGTCCTCCATTGCTAAAATCCCTATAACGCAAGGCCAACTCACTTTCACCCCCGCTTAATAGAAGCGGGTCCCCTCCCAAACCCTCCACCCGGGCTGCGTCTGTGCAAGGGTACCACGGTACCTGCCCCTCGGGATTCACAGGCATAGGCCCCAGTCAGGCTCCTTTTTAGAGGCTGAGTCAGCCACCTAGGCCCCTGTTAGGTCCTGAAGCGGCACCTGCCTCCCCTCCGACTTAAACCCCCTCTTAGTGGCTGAGTCAGCCTTTTGCTCACACTTTTCTAAGGCTAGGTGCTTTCTCTAAGCACTCCCCAGTTAGGATAATACTCCAACACCCAACCCTAGCTAGGTTAATACTCCCATTAGCTTTGCTAGTAAAACTAGGACCACTTTCATCAATTCAACTTCTCTAGCCATTTCTACCCAAAAGGTGTTAGCAAAGCTAATACCAAGTATCTCATTTAAACTTAAACGTACCATGGCTTCCACCTCTCTCTTCCGCCCCTCCAGCCCCCGTTTGAACAAAGCCAACCTGCCAAGCGGAGCTTGGCTGGTTGGCACCTACCTTTCGGCGCACCAAAACTTGGCAAAAGAGTCTACCTTTAATTTGGATAAGGCCATCAGCCAAAAAGTGAAAGGTAGTTTTGAGATTATCAAGCATCAAAAAGATATCCTGATCAAAACCTCAAATCAGGAATCTACCCGAGCCCTGCTGGCCACAAAAACTTTTGGGTCGAAACCAGTCATCTTTTCTGTCCACCACTCCCTTAACTTCTACCGGGGCATCATCAATGCCCCGGAAGTGTCCCATCTCTCTGATGTGGACCTTGAGCACATGTTTGACTTTAAAGGTCAAAATGTGCTAGCCCTCGAAAAAATTGAACCCCAACAAAAATTCTACGCAAAAAGACCCACGTCTACGAGACCACAGATTCATTGTCACCTTCGACACAAAGTGTCGAGATGACTGCGGCCAAATTAAACTGGGCGACTGTGTCTACCCAGTTAGGCCGTACTACCCCCTCCCTATTCGTTGCCAAACTTGTCAAAGGTACGGGCACGTAGAAACCAACTGCAAGAACCCCACCCCACGATGCGGCAAGTGCAGTGCTAAGCACCGCACTAAAGATTGCACCTCTAAAAGCCTCAAGTGCGCTGCCTGTGGCGGCGCTCATGGGGCAGATAATCCCAAGTGCCCGACCTGGCTCCGAGAAAAAGAGGTTAACGTTTTGGCTGAGGAAAAAAAGCTCCCGTTTGACCTGGCCCGCAAAGAAGTGCTGCAAAAAGAAAAGAGCCGCACAGTCCCAAAAAGCTGTGGTAGCAAGGCAACCACAGCAGCCCCCAGCACAGCCGGCCAGGAACACCCCATTTTGAAGCAGCCTCAGCCACCCAAAAACACAAGCCGCCACATCCGCCCCCTAATGGAGCCCCTTTTCTTGGCGCCCATCAGGCCGTCTGTCCCCCTCCCCCCACCACGTGGCGCAATCACTTGTTGGCGTAGGTGGACGCCCGCTGCGGGCTGGGAGGATCTCCCGACCCGCACTAGTTCTCCGCCAGGTCTTTCGACCTAAAATCCTCCCGCCCCTCAGGCACCTAAAATCACCAGGAAGACCTGGACACCAGGAGCAGGGTGGCAAAGCCACTCTGCACGAGTGACTGAAAAGTCTGATTTCCCCTCGCTACCTGCCCCCAAGCACTCTAAATTCACCGGTGCTCCCCTTCCCAGGCGCCGCCAAAGGCAGGCTCCGAGAAGGCCTTTAACGAGTGGCAGCCTACCCCCTCAGGGTAAAACGGCTGCCACTCAAACCAAAATCCAAAAAGTAAACATTTCAACCCAAACTGAAACTGCTCCTCTCTCCTTGGAAAGAAGCGATGCTTCTTTCCAAACAGCACCAACCACCCGCACTTGCGGATCCCAAACTGACCTCATAGGTCATTATATGCAGTTTCAGTTTTCAAGTGACTTTGAAACGTCAGACGACAAAAGTCAGTCTGACAACGAGCTGTCCGGGACAGAGACCGTCTCTGACACCAGCAGTGCTTCAGAGACGAGCTCTTCAAAAACTGTTATAAACACTTCCAGAGCTCCCCTCCTGGAAACCCCCAGCCCCGGCTCCTCCAGCCCCGGCAGCTCACCCGTAGCAAGGAAAATTAGCTTTTCCAGACACTCCACCCCAGTTTTCCTGCTAGTGATAGCAGCAGCAGCAGGTGCTCGTATAACCTTCGTAAGCGTAGATCCCCTTATCACAAACGTTAAAAACCACCATGGGTTCAATTCTGCAATGGAATACAAATGGCCTTATCGGGAAATTCCCGCTTTTTTCATCAATATTTGCTGAGAAAAAACCGGCACTAGCAGCATTACAAGAGACCCACTTTACTGATAAAGATAACGATAAATACAAAATCTCGGGTTACTCTTGGTATCGCCATAACGTAAACGCTGCTGTCCGTAAGGGAGGCACGGCCATCCTAATAGAAAATAGCATCCCACACAGTCACGTGCCTTTGGTAACATCACTGGACTGTGTAGCTATTAGTTTGAAAATACAACACGTCCAATTGACGGTTGTCTCAATATACATATCCTCTTGCGACCCTGATCCAACGGATCGGGAACTCGCACAACTATTTAATCAAATTAACGGGCCTTTGTTATTACTTGGAGATTTGAATGGTCACCACCCATCCTGGGGCAGCGCCACGCCAAACCGTAGAGGTGAAATTATATATGACGCAATAGGTTTTCAAAATTTAGTTATCCTAAATAACGGTGCACCAACCCGCCAAGCAACGCAAAGCGGACATTTAGACTCAGCCATTGATATTTCGTGCTGCACGCCTAGAATTGCGTCACTGTTTACCTGGGATGTCGAAGACAACCCAGGCATGAGCGATCACCTCCCAATCAAAATCAATGTCCCCCAAGGAGCACTCGACCGCGTTGATCTGTTTACCCCTTCCTGGAGTCTAAAACGAGCGGACTGGACAAAATTTGAGGCAGAGGTCGACCTCACACTGGTCACCGAAGGTGACCCACACTCGGCAGACATTGAATTAATACTAAGAGCCATAAGCTCAGCAGCACAAGTAGCAATACCAAAAACCAGAGGACCCCGAAAGAAAAACGGAGCCCCATGGTGGAACGCAGAGACGGCACATGCCAAAGCTCAAATGATTAGAGCCCGCAAGGCATATGAGAGAGGCACACAGCCCTACTCGATCCGCACTTCGGGCAGCAAAAGAACACTTTCGAAACACGTGCAAGCGGGTTCAAAAGGACAGTTTCAACTCCTTTGCCTCCAAATTCAACCGCTTCACTCCCACCACCCAAGTTTGCAAAACCATTAGAGCTTTCTCTGCGAGGCGACCACCCCGTGGACCTTTCCCTCAACTAGAAATAGCTGGCCAACCCATCACCGAACCTAAGGAAGTCATGGATAAATTTGCTGATCATTACGCCAGTGTCGCAGCTAATAACTCATACAGCCAGCGCTCCAAAGACCAGGCAGAATGGTGCAAAAAGCACACATTCATCAATTATGGTAATCAAGAGTATTATAATGTACCATTTACAATGACCGAGCTAAATTACGCCATTAGCAAGTGTGGAAACACTGCAGTGGGCCCTGACGAAATTCACTACTCTTTCTTCAGGCACCTCAGCCAAACAGCACTAAAGTACCTGCTTTCGGCCATTAACAACATGTTTCTAACAAAGTCCGTTGTGGCACCACATTCTCCTACCTGGCAACCCAGGACCAAGGCACACCCCAGGGTAGCGTTTTGTCCCCCACCCTCTTTTTAGTAATGATCAATGATCTCTTCGTCAAAAAGCTACCGCCTGGAATAAATTACTCCCTCTTTGCGGACGATGTCACCATTTGGAAAACCACTGCAATCGATACCAGGCGGTATAACGATCCAGAATTCCAACACGCAACTACGCAGTTGCAGGATAGCCTAAACGACATCAATAATTTGTGTAGTTTAATGGGTCTATCTCTCTCGGCGGAAAAATCATCAGTCGTTGTCTTTGCCAGAGCGCATTCCAGACACGACCCTCCACGGCTCCAAATCTCGGGTAAACCTATTGAATGCACCAATAGCTTCAAATTCTTGGGCGTCACCCTAGATTCCCGATTGAGTTTCAATGAGCACATCACCAAAGTCGTCTCTAGCTGTCAAAAGCGAGTCAACATTCTCCGCATGCTCGGCGGCACAGAGTATGGCGGGGATCGAAAGACCCTGCTTATGCTCTACAAGTCCCTGATTCGGTCCATTCTCGAATATAATTCGTTCGTTTTTGACTCGACGAACAAGACCAATAAATTAAAGCTAGAGCAAGTCCAAAACGCCAGTATCCGGGAAGCCACAGGCGCGCTCGGAGAATCCCCCATCACCAGCCTGCTAACTGATAGCGGGCTGTGCCCACTACAGACAAGACGCGACGCCCAGCTTATTTCTTACTACATCAAGGTTCAATCCACCGAAAATCACCCGGCAAAACAATGTTTTGCCCATCCCAGACGAGCAAATAAAGCCACTCTACAGAAGTGGCCCCCATTTAAGCACAAAGTAGCGAAAACCCTGGAAAGCCTAAATCTTGCACTGCCAGCGACAATAGGCAAACCCCCACTCTCCCGCTTCTGGACTCGGAAAGAGCCCAAAGTGGAATTTCTTTTCACTTCCCGTAAAACGGACTTCTCAGAGAAAGAAGTCTCCCAAAAATTCCTAGAGTTCCGATCTTGTAACGCGGAAAAGACCTTTATATTTACAGACTGCTCCAAAATAGGCGAAAAAGTAGGCCTCGGCATCTGGGGGCAAAACATTTGCCTTCAGAAAAGACTTCCGGACAGCTGCTCTATCTTCACAGCCGAGGCTGTTGCCATCCTAAATGCATTAGCCATAATCAGAACCCAAAATATCAACTCAGCCGTCATCTGTTCAGACTCTAAATCTGTCCTGCAGGCCGTCAGTAACGTAGTCAACCCCAACCACCACGTTATAGCAGATATTCAGAAAGGTATCGATGATACCCCTGATGTCTCTTTTCTTTGGA
This sequence comes from Lepas anatifera, assembly GCA_034440635.1. Classification (NCBI taxonomy): domain Eukaryota; kingdom Metazoa; phylum Arthropoda; class Thecostraca; family Lepadidae; genus Lepas; species Lepas anatifera. Next base: position 400,307 of record JAOTON010000202.1, read on the forward strand.
TCCCGGGCCACTGCAAAATTCAAGGAAATGAGAAGGCCGATGAGCAGGCAAAAAAGTACCTAGAACTTAGAGAGATCGCACCCTTAAAGTGGTCTGGAGACGATAGCAAAGCTCTCCTCCAGGACACCATCAGGAAGCAAATTCAACGTAACTGGACCACAAACCACAGCGCCCACCTATTTTATATCAAGCCTAACATCGGCTACTGGCCCAGTTCCAACCAAAAGAGTCGCCGGCGCGAGGTTATTCTAACCAGACTCAGAAATGGACACACAAAATTAAATGCCTATTGGAACGCGGGTACCTGTGGTACCTGCGACGCAATGGAGAATCCCCATCACATTCTCATCGATTGTCCCCAGCACAATACCCATCGGCAACCCATGCTAGATTACTGCCGAATCCAAAACATCCCTGTAGACCTAAAAACTCTGCTCGGTAACGACCATCCTGAACTTCTCGAAAAAGTCTTTACATTTCTAAAGGACTCTGGGCTAGAGAAGTTTCTATAAATCACTCCTCCCAGTATATATGATGAGGGTGCATGGTGCACCCCCAAAGTAGGACTTGCCTATTTTCTAATCATAGCTGATCCACTGCGAAATTTAAGCAATAGTTTTGTAACCTTTAAATGGTTCATTGTAGGCTAAGGATAGGTTATGTTAGGCTAACTTTGAAATCAGGTTAGGTTAGATAGGTTAGATTTCTTCACCGCAGTGATACCTTTCACTGCGGGTCTATACTAACCACACCTATACTCTTACTAACAATCTAACTATCCTCTCACACTTCTTTCTCTGCGCGGCGGCTGCTCAGCCGGAGAGGGGAGCTGCAACTTCACCTCCGGGTTGCAGGGTAAATTCGCGGCACCCTGGCCAGGTGTTTAGCGCACTTTCTAAAATACGAAATTATTGAGTTAACGGAGGTTTTCGAGTAACGTATACAAGCGGACATCAATAGCTGACACACAAAATTCTAAATTCTAAATTCCAAATTCTAAATTCCAAATTCTAAATTTCAAACTCTAAATTTATAAGGTCTTCAACCACAGAAATAACCTTCGCACTCTGCGGGTCTAAACTTATTAAAAGACCTCCCTTGGCATGGCTATGCCATTGCCACGACAAGTCCACTTGCAAGCTAAAACATCTTGCAACCCATTACTTGAAATAACTCCCATTGCTTTAACAGACTAACGTAGCTTGCCCTCACACTAAATTCTAAAATTCTCCCACACACTCCTTTAGAGGCGGGCAAAGGTGCTATGCACAGAACGCCTAATAAAAAGCCATAAGCAAGCAAGCGTTGTTTGGCGGGTTGGTGCGCCGTTATTTAGGATAACTAAATTTTGAAAACCTATTGCGTCATATATAATTTCACCTCTACGGTTTGGCGTGGCGCTGCCCCAGGATGGGTGGTGACCATTCAAGTCTCCAAGTAATAACAAAGGCCCGTTAATTTGATTAAATAGTTGTGCGAGTTCCCGATCCGTTGAATCAGGGTCGCAAGGGGATATGTATATTGAAACAACCGTCAATTGGACGTGTTGTATTTTCAAACTAATAGCTACACAGTCCAGTGATGTTACCAAAGGCACGTGACTGTGTGGGATGCTATTTTCTATTAGGATGGCTGTGCCTCCCTTACGGACAGCAGCGTTTACGTTATGGCAATACCAAAAGTAACCCGAGATTTTGTATTTATCGTTATCTTTATCAGTAAAGTGGGTCTCTTGTAATGCTGCTAGTGCCGGTTTTTTCTCAGCAAATATTGATGAAAAAAGCGGGAATTTCCCGATAAGGCCATTTGTATTCCATTGCAGAATTGAACCCATGGTGGTTTTTAACGTTTGTGATTAGGGGATCTACGCTTGCGAAGGTTATACGAGCACCTGCTGCTGCTGCTATCGCTAGCAGGAGAAACTGGGGTGGAGTGTCTAGAAAAGCTAATTTTCCTCGCTACGGGTGAGCTGCCGGGGCTGGAGGAGCCGGGGCTGGGGGTTTCCAGGAGGGGAGCTCTGGAAGTGTTTATAACAGTTTTTGCAGAGCTCGTCTCTGAAGCACTGCTGGTGTCAGAGACGGTCTCTGTCCCGGACAGCTCGTTGTCAGACTGACTTTTGTCGTCTGACGTTTCAAGGTCACTTGAAAACTGAAACTGCATAAAATGACCTATGAGGTCGGTTTGGGATCCGCAAGTGCGGGTGGCCGGTGCTGTTTGGAAAGAAGCATCGCTTCTTTCCAAGGAGAGAGGAGCAGATTCAGTTTGTGTTGAAATATTTACTTTTTGGATTTTGGTTTGAGTGGCAGCCGTTTTACCCTGAGGGGGTGGGCTGCCACTCGTTAAAGGCCTTCTCGAAGCCTGCCTTTGGCGGCGCCTGGGAAGGGGAGCACCGGTGAATTTAGAGTGCTTGGGGGCAGGTAGCGAGGGGAAATCAGACTTTTCAGTCACTCGTGCAGAGTGGCTTTGCCACCCTGCTGCTGGTGTCCAGGTCTTCCTGGTGATTTTAGGTGCCTGAGGGGCGGGAGGATTTTCGGTCGGAAGACCTGGCGGAGAACTAGTGCGGGTCGGGAGATCCTCCCAGCCCGCAGCGGGCGTCCACCTACGCCAAAAAGTGATTGCGCCACGTGGTGGGGGGAGGGGGACGGACGGCCTGATGGGCGCCAAGAAAAGGGGCTCCATTAGGGGGCGGATGTGGCGGCTTGTGTTTTTGGGTGGCTGAGGATGTTTGGAAATGGGGTGTTCCTGGCCGGCTGTGCCGGGGCTGCTGTGGTAGCCTTGCTACCACAGCTTTTTGGGTCTGTGCGGCTCTTTTCTTTTTGCAGCACTTGTTTGCGGGCCAGGTCAAACGGGAGCTTTTTTCCTCAGCCAGAACGTTTACCTCTTTTTCTCGGAGCCAGGTCGGGCACTTGGGATTATCTGCCCCATGAGCGCCGCCACAGGCAGCGCACTTGAGGCTTTTAGAGGTGCAATCTTTAGTGCGGTGCTTAGCACTGCACTTGCCGCATCGTGGGGTGGGGTTCTTGCAATTTGTTTCTACGTGCCCGTACCGTTGACAAGTTTGGCAACGAATAGGGAGGGGTAGTACGGCCTAACTGGGTAGACACAGTCGCCCAGTTTAATTTGGCCGCAGTCATCCCGACACTTTGTGTCGAAGGTGACAATAAATCCGTGGTCTCGTAGACGTGGGTCTTTTTGCGCAGAATTTTTGTTGGGGTTCCACTTTTCAAGGGCTAGCACATTTTGACCTTTAAAGTCAAACATGTGCTCAAGGTCCACATCAGAGAGATGGGACACTTCCGGGGCATTGATGATGCCCCGGTAGAAGTTAAGGGATTGGTGAACAGAAAAGATGACTGGTTTCGACCTAAAAGTTTTTGTAGCCAGCAGGGCTCGGGTAGATTCCTGATTTGAGGTTTTGATCAGGTTATCTTTTTGATGTTTGATAATCTCAAAACTACCTTTCACTTTTTGGCTGATGGCCTTATCCAAATTAAAGGTAGACTCTTTTGCCAAGTTTTGGTGCGCAGAAAGGTAGGTGCCAACCAGCCAAGCTCCGCTTGGCAGGTTGGCTTTGTTTAAACGGGGGCTGGAGGGGCGGAAGAGAGATTTGGAAGCCATGGTTGTATGAATTGTACGTTTAAGTTTAAATGAGATACTTGGTATTAGCTTTGCTAACACCTTTTGGGTAGAAATGGCTAGAGAAGTTGAATTTAAGAAAGTGGTCCTACTTTTACTAGCAAAGCTAATGGGTGTATTAACCTAGCTAGGGTTGGGTGTTGGAGTATTATCCTAACTGGGGAGTGCTTAGAGAAAGCACCTAGCCTTAGAAAAGTGTGAGCAAAAGGCTGACTCAGCCACTAAGAGGGGGTTTAAGTCGGAGGGGAGGCAGGTGCCTCTTCAGGACCTAACAGGGGCCTAGGTGGCTGACTCAGCCTCTAAAAAGGAGCCTGACTGGGGCCTATGCTTGTGAATCCCTAGGGGCAGGTACCGTGGTACCCTTGCACAGACGCAGCCCGGGTGGAGGGTTTGGGAGGGGACCCGCTTCTATTAAGCGGGGGTGAAAGTGAGTTGGCCTTGCGTTATAGGGATTTTAGCAATGGAGGACCGATAGGTCCAGCCAAAGCCACACGCCCAAGGACTGACGAGGTCCAACAAGCGTGCTCACCCCGGGACAAACGTCCCACCACTCGGGTTTCCGGCCGAAGAGTAAAAGAGATAGTAGAGAAAGAGTAGGGTTATGGGACTGAGAAGAAGAGGTACCAGGTGGCCGGAATCCAAGAAACCAAGACCACCTGGACCGATAGGGTAATTACCGGAAAGACCAGCTGACGTCCAACAGCACCACACCAACCAGCTGTAAAAACAGCGGCTGGTGAGGCCGGCTGGAGTCAAAGTACCGCACCGACCAGCTGTAAAAACAGCGGTCGGTGGGACAGACTGGTCGCAGCGAAGACTTGAGCCGGGAGCAGGTCTTGAAAAAGTCTTCTACTCCTTCTTCTTGTCTTTGCAGCAGGAAACGCAGCAAGCAGCAACGACAGCAAGCAGCAACGACACCAGACCTGCCGGCAAACGCTCAAGCAGGGTGTCAGTCAGGCAAGCCTTCCTGAGGTCTTCCTGGTGATTTTAGGTGCCTGATGGGCGGGAGGATTTTCGGTCGGAAGACCTGGCGGGGAACTAGTGCGGGTCGGGAGATCCTCCCAGCCCGCAGCGGGCGTCCACCTACGCCAAAACGTGATTGCGCCACGTGGTGGGGGGAGGGGGACGGACGGCCTGATGGGCGCCAAGAAAAGGGGCTCCATTAGAGGGCGGATGTGGCGGCTTGTGTTTTTGGGTGGCTGAGGCTGCTTCAAAATGGGGTGTTCCTGGCCAGCTGTGCTGGGGGCTGCTGTGGTTGCCTTGCTACCACAGCTTTTTGGGACTGTGCGGCTCTTTTCTTTTTGCAGCACTTGTTTGCGGGCCAGGTCAAACGGGAGCTTTTTTTCCTCAGCCAGAACGTTAACCTCTTTTTCTCGGAGCCAGGTCGGGCACTTGGGATTATCTGCCGCATGAGCGCCGCCACAGGCAGCACACTTGAGGCTTTTAGAAGTGCATTCTTTAGTGCGGTGCTTAGCACTGCACTTGCCGCATCGTGGGGTGGGGTTTTTACAATTTGTTTCTACGTGCCCGTACCGTTGACAAGTTTGGCAGCGAATAGGGAGGGCCGTCTGGTGACTCGATGAAGACCCAGCTCCCCGCTCATGATCCCTCCGTGCACTGACCCATCGGTCCACATCCATGTGGCACATCGAGTCAGGGAAGCAAGGTTGAGGAGAGCTACTCGCTTCTTCCGGACAGGTGGCGCTCCCGATGTCAGTGGGCCCACGTTGTTGTTGTTGTTGCTCCCTCTGGGCCCTCAGCGAGGGCCATAGCCCAGGGGCTCCCTGTGGCGGTAGTAGCCACCGACCAAGGCCGCCACTAGTTCGTCGTCTCGCAGCTGCTGTGGGTCTAGGTGGATTGATCCTGTCTGGCGCAGGCGGGTGCCAGCGAGGGACGGGCACCTCAGGAGGACATGCTCAGGCGTGTCCGCCTCCTCACGACAGACTGCGCAGCGCGCGGCGGGGCACTGCTTGTCTGGGCACTGCGCGCACTCCGGTGAGGGGTGACGGCCGATTCGATGGAGGTACTGGAGGGACCCGCCCCAGTGACCGGCCCTCAGCTGGTGAATATCCGTGGCCGCGTCACGGTCCTCTCCGGCGTTGGGGGGGCGGCAGGTGAACCCCCATTATCCGTTTGTAGAAGCCGTCCGGCCAGCTATCGCTCCACTTCTTGGTGGTGTTGCGGGCCACGGCCTTCGTGATTGTCCCGACGTCGACTGGGACGCTGAGCTGCGGCAGGGCGGAAGCCTCCTTTGCCAGGGTGTCGGCCCTCTCGTTCCCTGCGAGTCCACAGTGGGCGGGAACCCACTGGAGGTGGATTTGTTGGCTGCGGGCTGTAATGGCGGAGAGAAGCCGCCAGATCTGCTGTCCCACAGGCGAAGACTGCGCCGCGGCACCCCGCCAGGGGAGGAGAGCGCCGCCTGCGAGTCTGTGCAGACTACCAGTGGCAGCAGTGCTGGGTCGCCTGTCAGCTGGATAAAGTCCTCCAGTGCGGCTTTCAGGGCGTATAGCTCAGCCCAGGTGCTTGAGCATAGCTCTCCGGCCGCCGCACGAACTTCTCTGGTGTCACCGGAGGGGAGGACCAGGAGACCTCCGCCGCCGCCCCGCATAGTGCCCCCCACGGCGGATCCGTCTGACCAGATCCACGTGGCTCTGGTGGGTAGGTCGGCCAGGTGTTCCTCGGCCGCCGCGCGACGCACCGCTTCATGGGCGGCCCGGCGGCCCTGTGGGCCGATATCCAGTGTGATATCAACCCCGTCTCTCGTTGTCCAAGGTGGTGTGGCGACGACCAGGCGCTCCTCCACCCTGACGTCTGCTATGCCCATCTCTCTCAGGGCCTCTCTCCCGGTCTCCCGCCAGCCGGATGTGCCCAGTCGTCTCCGGGGGTAGCCTCGGCGACGTCTCGAAGGGGGTCCCTAGCGGGGAGAGATACGGCCCGGCACTGCATGCGCGCCGAGAGCACTCGTCGTCTGGAACGGGCCGTTGGGAGTCCTGCTTCCGCCATGGGGGGGTCCATAGGGGTAGACTGTGGGCAGCCCGTGACCGCCCGGGCTGCTGCTCGCAGCTCCCTGTCTATAATGTCGACATGGGAGTCGGAGGCCGCGGGGAGCCACGTCGCGGCGGCGAATTCTAGGGCTCCGCGGACGTAGCAGTTGGCTATGGTCCGCAGTTGCTTCTCCCGCAGACATCACGACCGACCGGTGAGCTGGCGGAGTTGCGCTATCCTCGGCTTCACTTTCTTCCGCAATGTGTTGCAGTGTTCCCCAAAGTGGAGAAGCCTGTCGAACGTCACACCGAGAAGTTTCAGGTGTGCTTGACCGGTCACAGGGGTACCGGCGACTCTGATCTGGAGGTGTCTGGCGTCGTGGGCCCACTGGGAGAGCACCAGAGCTTGCGTTTTGTGTCCCGCGATGGACATCTTCCACTGTGTGGCCCAGCGGGTCATCACGTCGGCCGCCTGTTGGGCTCTTGTTTGGGCCAGTTCCATGGAGCTGCCGGCACTCAGCGTCGCAGTGTCGTCGGCATACATAAATATGTCCGTGCGGGCGACCTGGCGCAGGACGACGATGAGGTCCGCAGACCATACGGTGTACAGCGACGGGGCCAACACCGAACCCTGCGGGAGGCCGGCGCGGAAGATCCGCTCCTTGCTCCGGGTCCCGTTGTTGCCCGTGCAGAGAGCCGCCGTATCATCGGCGTACAGGTAGGGGGAGCATCCGGGAACCGCGCGGAGTGCGTCTACCAGCCGAGCCGCCCATAACAAAAATAAAATTGGCGATAAGACACTTCCTTACGGCAGGCCAGTTCGGAAAATGCGCTCACTGGAAAGCACTTTGGCAGCCCCATCTCCAGTAGACGAACGCGTAGCAGGTGGTGGTCCACTACGTCGTTCGCGTGCGCGAAATCAAACGCGACGAGAACGTATTTCCACGCGATCTGTCCATCGGGAGGGCGGCTGTGTCTCGATTTAGGCATGCACAGTGCACGCTCACCTCTTCTCTTAACACCCGCACTGGAGGGGGTCTGGCACTAACGCGCACTGGAGGGGGGGCCTGGTAGGCCCCCTAAGATCTCGGAAACTAAGAGGGTTAGAAAAACGCCACTTGGTAGGTGGGTGGGGGCTATAGTGGTCTACATGATGATCAATTTTCATTGACCTAGGTCAATATCTTCAAGGTCAAACGAGGTCGTAAATGTCAAATATTGGCCATGCTGGTATCGATTGATAAATGCTGTGATTATGCAGGAAAATGGTGGGAATAAGCTAAAGGCGGACAAGGTTCATAGAGAAGAGGTCTCAAAGAGGCTTCCCCACAACTTTTGGGTCAAGGTCATTCAAGGTCATTGACCTTTAAGGTCACCATATGGTATACTACTTATTATTTACACTTTGACTAACACTGTAGCCACTGTTTGGCGGGAAATGAGGATTGACCTTTCCCAATGACCTTTGACCTTGACCTTTGACCTTGATCTTTGTATTGGGGTACCCTACCGATGACGTCATAGCATAATATATGTCAGACGGGGTAACGTCATTTGGCCGGACGCACAGTGTTCAGTGACCTTGAAAGTGCAGATATGACCTTGACCTGTGACCTTTGACCTTGACCTTGACTTTCATGTGAAGTGACCTTGACATATAGTCCCGCTTATATGACGTTATGACGTCACCACTCGGTCTTCAATGCAAGCTAACTGGTCCGACCGCGCGTTTACGGCGATCTCAAAATGCAGGTCTGACTTTGAAAACCTATAAGTCAAAAAATTTTCGGCCGATTTTCAAAAAGTCTTCACCAATCGACGCGCTATTAAATTCTGTTAAATGTGGCCAGGTTTCGTTTTTCGGCTACCAGTGGTTCTCCGGCCACCTCGGAAAAACAGGTGGGGGGGCCTCCGAGGCCCCCTCCAGTGCGCGTGTTAAATGATGCGTCCTGAACTTGACCTGAAGACGATGGTTGAATGTACAAGGGGATGGTCAGTGACAAAATATACTTGTTTTATCAATCTGAGTTGTCTTTTCACTTCGATCTGAACACTGCACATCATCATTAAACGCGCAAATCACAGTCAATAAACGAAAAAAGTTATCAATTTATCAAGATAGTACTTGGACACGTTGAAACTGTTTTATTTTTTATTTTAGTGGGTCCCATTTATCACAAATCACACATGCCTATTCCTGACATGATCTTTTTCAGCATTCAATCACATGACTACCAAAATTCTCTTAACACCTCTCGAAATTTCACGGACAAGAGCAATTCTCCTGCGATTATTTTCAATGTCCTCTCACCATTATCTTACGAATCGTGGCCACGTGGAAAGGCAAAATGATGCTTATCATATTTGATATTAAAATAAACTTAACCCCTCTTCACAAATAGAAAAATCCTCAGATATGTACCTTTATGTTCAGCTGTTGTATGTTCCCAAGTGTCTTGCATTTCTCCATGACCTAGTGGCAGTTACAGTTTTTTAAGAGGTTCCGAAAAAGTATGGAATGAACTGTTTAGCAATTCGTCGTTTCAAATATCACGCCAAATAGGCATCTTGCTTGCCTGGTACAAACTGTTATGGCTGGGGGAGGGAGGGACAGAACGTTGTTAAAAATACGATCCACAAAAATGACGGCAACCGAAAACCGAATACCATAGGCGCCCTTTGGGTGAAACGTTGATGGTAAAGTGCTTGCTCTGAGACTCTGCTTTTCCCCCACTTACCAAAGTTCTAGATCCGCCCATATGCAGATCCAGGGGGCAAAGGGGAGGGACAGATGCAGCCTCCCCGATCGATCCTCGTCGCCCCCTGAAATGATCACGGCGCATCCTGAAAGGTCGATGGCACTCGCCTGAAATTGCGCTTCCCACCCTCCCCCCAGGATGCGAAAATCGGTGCTCACCGATAGGATTCTACGCCCACCTGATAGGTTTTTTTCGGTCAAAAGTGGCGCTCCCTGCTCCGGATGGCGCCCCAGGGAAAGGTGCCCCCCCTCCGATTGGCAATTCTGGATCTGCCTATGGATCCGTCACTGTTCAAGAGCAAGCAATTCACAGGAAAAGCAGGAAAATATCAAATGTTAGCGGGGATTGGTGCGGCCAAGGTAATTGATGATGCTAACAAATTTTTTTGTTATGTGGATAAAATTATTTGGTGGCCACACGGGATTGGAATGGCACTCCTGGCTTCCTATGAAATGGGCAGTGTGCTAAAAGATTATTTCGTCAAGTCAATATCAAATTATCAACATTTAGTTTTATACAGGGCACTGTTCACTGCAGTGATACAAGAGTGCTGTCCTCTTTCTGTGGGTTTATGACAACCGGTAGGGATCGTTTTAGCCTCAAATATGACTTTTGTGGTATTTATTTGGCCATTTGGCGCCCAGGTAGCTCAGTTGGTAGAGCGTCGGGCTCCGGCCCGCTGCTGAGAAGCATGCAGTGGCAGTGAATGTCCAGGCTTGGGATCGGTTCCCCTGAGACGCTCCGGCGCTCAATCGTTTGCCCGACGTAGGTCGGCTGGCAACTGACTGATGAGAGGGTGACCTGAGCGAGGCGGCCATACCTGTGCTTTGTGGGAGGTTAAACTTTGGCTTCTAAATCAACCCTTCATTGTGGGCGTTGCTCGTCCGGGTGGTAGGGTCGGGGTCTCCGTGACAAGTCCCTTGATGACTTTAGTGAGACTCAGACTCCAACAGCCGTACTGGGAAGAACTTGGACGAAATTAAAAAAAATTGCGCAAATAAAATTTGACCCCTTTGGCGTTTTCCAAACCCGGTTTGGCCTTTTCCCGTCGAAAAAACTCGTAGTCCTGGGCAGCATCTCTAATCTTTAGAACATGGAATAACAAAAATTGGGAGACATTTTTTTAACACTAGCCCATCTAAATTGTATTAACGCCACCTCCAAATGGGGGTTGATCCACCGAAGACACTATAATGGCCATCACAAGAAAATCTCCCCCCCGCTGAGTGTTCCATAAAAAATTGCTCTACTTTGTTCTCCAGGGGGTGCCATTCCTATCTATGGGTGATTATTCTTTCCAGAGGGGGCGCCTTTTACTGTCCAGGGGTGCCTGTGCTAACCAGGGGCGCATATGCTATCCCGGGGTGCCTTTGCTCTTCTTTAGGGGCGCCTCTGCCGTCCAGGGGTGCCTATGCTATCCAGAGGGTGTCTTCTGTCCATAGGGCGCTTCTGCTATCTGGGGTGCCTTTAGTATCAAAGGGCGTATTTGCTGTTTTGGGGGCGCCTATGCTATCCAGAGGGCGCCCGTGTTGTTCAGGGAGCGCGATTGCTATTCAAGGGAGCTTATGATATCCAGAGGGGTGCCTTTGCTCTATGGGGGAGGGCGCCTCTTGTTGTACAAGAGTGCCTGTGCTAACCAGAGGGCGCCTATGCTATCTAGGGGCGTTGTTACTCCTCAATGGGGGGGTGCCTTTTCTGTCCAGGGGCACCTCTGCTGTCTAGAGGTCGCCTTTGCTATCCAGATGGGGGCCTTTATTCAAGGGGGAGGGCGCTTTTTGCTGTCCAGGGCGCAGCTTTGATGTCAGAGGGCGCCATTCATATTTTAAAGTGTATTTTATTTTACACAGAGGGTACTACCTCTTCAGATAGGCGACGTGTCTGATTTTCTCTTGACCGGCCGGGGGCGCCGGCCAAATCCGGGGTGCCACCCAAATCCGTGGGAGCCTCCCCGGACGAGGTCAAAACCAGGTGTGCGAAAAGATACTTTTGCACACCATCATTTTTCAAGGTGTACATCTGAACACCCTGTCCCGCGAAATCCGCCGTCCCTGCCGCCGTTGCTCTCCGAGGGGCGTCTTTTTCTCTCCAGGAGGCACCTCTGCGCTCCAGGGGGCGCCTTTCCTATCCAAGGGCGCCTATACTATCCAGGAGAGCGCCTTTTCTCTGCGGTAGGCGCCTTTTGCTGTCCAGGGGTGCCTGTGCTAACCACGGGGGCGCATGTGATATCCAGAGGCGCCGTTTCTCTTCTTCGGAGATGCCTCGGCTATCCAGGAGGCGCCTACGCTATCCAAGAGCGCCTATGCTATCCAGAGGGATACCTTTGCTCCATGGCTGCGCCTTTTGCTTTCCAGGGCGCAGCTTAAGGGGTGCCATTCATATCTGAAAATGTCTTCCTCACAGAGGATCCTACCTCTTCAGGTAGGCGGTGATCAGGCTTGATTTTCTCTGACCGGCTGGGTGCGCCGGCCAAATCGAGTGCCACCCAAATCCGTATAGGGGGGGCGCCTCTTCGGACATGGTCAAAACCAGGTGTGCAAAAATGTACTTTTGCACACCATCACTTTTTCATGATGTGCACCTGCAGACCCTGTCCCACGGAATCCGCTTCAAGGGAGCTTATGCTATTCAGAGGGAGTGCTTTGCTCAATGGGGGGGGCGCCTTTTGGTGTACAGGAGTGCCTGTGCTAACCAGAGGGCGCCTATGCTATCCAGGGGCGTCGTTATTCCTCTACTGGGGGGGCGCCTTTTTCTATCCAGGGGTACCTCTTGCTGTCTAGGGGGCGCCTTTGCTTTCCAAGGGCGCCTATGCTATCCAGAGGGGCGCCTTTTCTCTGCGGGGGGGCGCCTTTTGCTGTCCAGGGGTGCCTGTGCTAACCAGGGGGCGCATGGGATATCTAGGGGCGCCGTTTCTCTTCTTCCGAGGCGCCTCAGCTGTCCAGGAGGCGCCCACGCTTTTCAAGGGCGCCTATGCTATCCAGAGGGGCGCCTTTACTCAAGGGGGGGCGCCTTTTGCTTTCCAGGGGGCAGCTTTGATGTCAAGGTGCGCCATTCATGTATGAAAATGTATTTCACAGAGGGTCCTACCTCTTTGGGTAGGTGGTGATTAGGCCTGATTTTCTCTGACCGGCCGGGGGCGCCGGCCAAATCCGGGGGTGCCACCCAAATCCGTGGGGGGAGGGGGGGCGCCTCTCCGGACTAGGTCAAAACCAGGTGTGCGATAAGATACTTTTGCACACAAACATTTTTTCATGGTGTGCAACAGCAGACCCTGTCCCGCGGAATCCGCCGCCCCTGCCGCCGTTGTTCTCCGGGGGGTGTCTTTTTCTCCCCAGGAGGCACCTCTGCTCTCCAGGGGGCGTCTTACCTACCCAAGGGCGCCTATGTTATCCAGGGGCGCCAGACAGGAGAGGCTTGCCTGACTGACACCCTGCTTGAGCGTTTGCCGGCAGGTCTGGTGTCGTTGCTGCTTGCTGTCGTTGCTGCTTGCTGCGTTTCCTGCTGCGAAGACAAGAAGGAGTAGAAGACTTTTTCAAGACCTGCTCCCGGCTCAAGTCTTCGCTGCGACCGGTCTGTCCCACCGACCACTGTTTTTACAGCTGGTCGGTGCGGTACCTGACTCCAGCCGGCCTCACCAGCCGCTGTTTTTACAGCTGGTTGGTGTGGTGCTGTTGGACGTCAGCTGGTCTGTTCGGTAATTACCCTATCGGTCCAGGTGGTCTTGGTTTCTTGGATTCCAGCCACCTGGTACCTCTTCTTCTCAGTCCCATAACCCTACTCTTTCTCTATTATCTCTTTTACTCTTTGGCCGGAAACCCGAGCGGTGGGACGTTTGTCCCGGGGTGAGCACGCTTGTTGGACCTCGTCAGTCCTTGGGCGTGTGGCTTTGGCTGGACCTAACGGTCCTCCATTGCTAAAATCCTTAGAACGCAAGGCCATCTCACTTTCACCCCCGCTTAATAGAAGCGGGTCCCCACTCAAACCCTCCACCCGGGCTGCGTCTTTGCAAGGGTACCACGGTACCTGCCCCTAGGGATTCACCAGCATAGGCCCCAGTCAGGCTCCTTTTAGAGGCTGAGTCAGCCACCTAGGCCCCTGTTAGGTCCCGAAGAGGCACCTGCCTCCCCTCCGGCTTAAACCCCCTCTTAGTGGCTGAGTCAGCCTTTTGCACACACATTTCTAAGGCTAGGTGCTTTTACTAAGCACTCCCCAGATAGGATAAGAATCCCACACCCAACCCTAGCTAGGTTAATACTCCCACTAGCTTTGATAGTAACAGTAGGACCCCATTCTCCCTAATTCAACTTCTCTAGCCATTTCTACCCAAAAGGTGTTAGCAAAGCTAATACCAAGTATCCCATTTAAACTTAAACGTACCATTTATACAACCATGGCTTCCAACTCTCTGTTCCGTCCCTCCAGCCCCCGTTTGAACAAATCCAACCTGCCAAGCGGAGCACCTACCTTTCTACGCACCAAAACTTGGCCAAAGAGTCTACCTTTAATCTGGATAAGGCCATCAGCCAAAAAGTGAAAGGTAGTTTTGAGATCATCAAACATCAAAAAGATATCCTGATCAAAACCTCAAATCAGGAATCAGCCCGAGCCCTGCTGGCCACAAAAACTTTTGGGTCAAAACCAGTTATCTTTTAAGTTCATCACTCCCTTAACTTCTACCGGGGCATCATCAATGCCCCGGAAGTGTCCCATCTCTCTGATGTGGACCTTGAGCACATGTTTGACTTCAATGGTCAAAATGTGCTAGCCCTTGAAAAGTTGAACCCCAACAAAAATGCTACTCAAAGAGACCCACGTCTAAGAGACCACCGTTTCATCGTCACCTTCGACACAAAGTGTCGGGATGACTGCGGCCAAATTAAACTGGGCGACTGCGTCTACCCAGTTAGGCCGTACTACCCCTCCCTATTCGTTGCCAAATTTGTCAACGGTACGGGCACGTAGAAACAAATTGTAAAAACCCCACCCCACGATGCGGCAAGTGCAGTGCTAAGCACCGCACTAAAGAGTGCACATCTAAAAGCCTCAAGTGTGCTGCCTGTGGCGGCACTCATGGGACTTATAATCCCAAGTGCCCGACCTGGCTCCGAGAAAAAGAGGTTAACGTTCTGGCTGAGGGAAAAAAGCTCCCGTTTGACCTGGCCCGCAAACAAGTGCTGCAAAAGAAAAAAGCCGCATAGTCCCAAAAAGCTGTGGTAGCAGGGCCACCACAGCAGCCCCCAGCACAGCCGGCCAGGAACACCCCATTTCGAAGCAGCCTCAGCCACCCAAAAACACAAGCCGCCACATCCGCCCTCTAATGGAGCCCCTTTTCTTGGCGCCCATCAGGCCGTCCGTCCCCCTCCCCCCACCACGTGGCGCAATCACTTTTTGGCGTAGGTGGACGCCCGCTGCGGGCTGGGAGGATCTCCCGACCCGCACTAGTTCTCCGCCAGGTCTTCCGACCGAAAATCCTCCCACCCCTCAGGCACCTAAAATCACCAGGAAGACCTGGACACCCGCAGCAGGGTGGCAAAGCCACTCTGCACGAGTGCCTGACAAGTCTGATTTCCCTTCGCTACCTGCCCCCAAGCACTCTAAATTCACCGGTGCTCCCCTTCCCAGGTGCCGCCAAAGGCAGGCACCGAGAAGGCCTCTAACGAGTGGCAGCCCACCCCCTCAGGGTAAAACGGCTGCCACTCAAACCAAAGTCCAAAAAGTAAATATTTCAATCCAAACTGAAACTGCTCCTCTCTCCTTGGAATGAGGCGACGCTTCTTTCCAAATAGCACCGACCACCCGCACTTGCGGATCTCAAACCGACCTCATAGGTCATTTTATGCAGTTTAAGTTTTCAGGTGAACTTGAAACGTCAGACGACAAAAGTCAGTCTGACCACGAGCTGTCCGGGACAGAGACCGACTCTGACGCCAGCAGTGCATCAGAGACGAGCTCTGCAAAAACTGTTGTTAACACTTCTAGAGCTCCCCTCCTGGAAACCCCCAGTCCCGGCACCTCCAGCCCCGGCAGCTCACCCGTAGCAAGGAAAACTAGCTTTTCCAGGCACTCTACCCCAGTTTCTCCTGCTAGCGATAGCAGCAGCAGCAGGTGCTCGTATAACCTTCTTAAGCGTAGATCCCCTAAGCACAAACGTTAAAAACCACCATGGGTTCAATTCTGCAATGGAACACAAATGGCCTTATCGGGAAATTCCCGCTTTTTTCATCAATATTTGCTAAGAAAAAACCGGCACTAGCAGCATTACAAGAGACCCACTTTACTGATAAAGATAACGATAAATACAAAATTTCGGGTTACTCTTGGTATCGCCATAACGTAAACGCTGCTGTCCGTAAAGGAGGCACAGCCATCCTAATAGAAATAGCATCCCGCACAGTCACGTGCATCTGGCAGCATCACTGGACTGTGCAGCTGTTAGCCTGAAAATACAACACGTCCAATTGACGGTTGTTTCAATGTACATATCCCCCTGCGACCCTGATCCAACGGATCGGGAACTCACACAACTATTTAATCAAATAAACGGGCCTTTGTTATTACTTGGAGACTTGAATGGTCACCACCCATCCTGGGGCAGCGCCACGCCAAACCGTAGAGGTGAAATTATATATGACGCAATAGGTTTTCAAAATTTAGTTATCCTAAATAACGGCGCACCAACCCGCCAAGCAACGCAAAGCGGACATTTAGACTCAGCCATTGATATTTCGTGCTGCACGCCTAGAATTGCGTCACTGTTTACCTGGGATGTCGAAGACAACCCAGGCATGAGCGATCACCTCCCAATCAAAATTAATGTCCCCCAAGGAGCACTCGACTGCGTTGTTCTGTTTACCCCTTCCTGGAATCTAAAAAGAGCGGACTGGACAAAATTTGAGGCAGAGGTCGACCTCACACTGGTCACCGAAGGCGACACACACCAGGCAGACATTGAATTAATACTAAGAGCCATAAACGCAGCAGCACAAGTAGCAATACCAAAAACCAGAGGACCCCGAAAGAAAAACGGAGCCCCATGGTGGAACGCAGAGACGGCACACGCCAAAGCTCAAATGTTAAGAGCCCGCAAGGCATATGAGAGGAGGGCACGCAGCCCTACTCGGTCCGCACTTCGGGCAGCAAAAGAACACTTTCGAAACACGTGCAAGCGGGTTCAAAAGGACAGTTTCAACTCTTTTGCCTCCAAATTCAACCGCTTCACTCCCACCACCAAGTTTGGAAAACCATTAGAGCTTTCTCTGCGAAGCGACCACCCCGTGGACCTTTCCCTCAACGACAAATAGCTGGCCAACCCATCACCGAACCTAAGGAAGTCATGGATAAATTTGCTGATCATTACGCCAGTGTCGCAGCTAATAACTCATACAGCCAGCGCTCCAAAGACCAGGCAGAATGGTGCAAAAAGCACACATTCATCAATTATGGTAATCAAGAGTATTATAACGTACCATTTACAATGACCGAGCTAAATTACGCCATTAGCAAGTGTGGAAACACTGCAGTGGGCCCTGACGAAATTCACTACTCTTTCTTCAGGCACCTCAGCCAAACAGCACTAAAGTACCTGCTTTCGGCCATTAACAACATGTTTCTTAGCGACTCTTTCCCCACATCGTGGCGAGAGAGTATTATCATTCCCCTTCCAAAACCTGGCAAAGAAAAACAGACCCAAAAGGTTATCGCCCAATTTCGCTTACTAGCTGTGCTAGCAAGCTTGTCGAGCACATGGTAAACGTTAGACTTCACGAGATCCTCGAAAAGAAGCTTGATGCTATGCAATCAGGCTTCCGGCGCGGGCCAGCCACTACTGACAATTTGGTGAAACTAGTCAGTGACATCCAGAATGGCTTTTACAAAAAGCAAGCAACAATAGCTGCATTCTTAGACATTAAATCGGCGTTCGATCGCGTACAAAAAGACGCCCTTTTGTTTAAATTAAGCAAGCTAGGAATTCGTGGCCACCTTGCAAAATTCATTGAAAACTTCCTCAAGGACCAAAAATTTAAAGTCCGTTGTGGCACCACATTCTCCTACCTGGCAACCCATGACCAAGGCACACCCCAGGGTAGCGTTCTGTCCCCCACCCTCTTTTTAGTAACGATCAATGATCTCTTCGCCAAAAAGCTACCGCCTGGAATAAATTACTCCCTCTTTGCGGACGATGTTGCCATTTGGAAAGCCACTGCAATCGATACCAGGCGGTATAATGAACCAGAATTTCAACATGCAACTACGCAGTTGCAGGATAGCTTAAACGACATCAATAATTGGTGTAGTTTAATGGGTCTATCACTCTCGGCGGAAAAATCATCCGTCGTTGTCTTTGCTAGAGCGCATTCCAGACACGACCCTCCACGGCTCCAAATCTTGGGTAAACCTATTGAATGCACCAATAGCTTCAAATTCTTGGGCGTCACCCTAGATTCCCGTTTGAGTTTCAATGAGCATATCACCAACGTCGTCTCTAGCTGTCAAAAGCGAGTCAACATTCTCCGCATGCTCGGCGGCACAGAGTATGGCGGGGATCGAAAGACCCTGCTTATGCTCTACAAGTCCCTGATTCGGTCCATTCTCGAGTATAATTCGTTCGTTTTTGACTCGACGAACAAGACCAATAAATTAAAGCTAGAGCGAGTCCAAAATGCGAGTATCCGGGCAGCCACAGGCGCGCTCAGAGAATCCCCCATCACCAGCCTGCTAACTGATAGCGGGCTATGCCCACTACAGACGCGACGCCCAGCTTATTTCTTACTACATTAAGGTCCAATCCAGTAAGAAAACCACCCGGCAAAACAATGTTTTGCCCATCCCAGACGAGCAAATAAAGCCACTCTATAGAAGTGGCCCCCATTTAAGCACAGAGTAGCGAAAACCCTGGAAAGCCTCAATCTTGCACTACCAGCAAGAATAGGCAAACCCACACTCTCCCGCTTCTGGACTCGGAAAGAGCCCAAAGTGGAATTTCTTTTCACTTCCCGTAAAACGGACTTCTCAGAGGAAGAAGTCTCCCAGAAATTCCTAGAGTTTTGATCTTGTAACGCGGACAAGACCTTTATATTTACAGACGGCTTCAAAATAGTCGAAAAAGTAGGCCTCGGCATCTGGGGGCAAAATATTTGCCTTCAGAAAAGACTTCCGGACAACTGCTCCATCTTCACAGCCGAGGCTGTTGCCATCCTAAATGCATTAGCCAAAATCAGAACCCAAAATATCAACTCAGCCGTCATCTGTTCAGACTTTAAATCTGTCCTGCAGGCCGTTAGTAACGTAGTCAACCCCAGCCACCACGTTATAGCAGATATTCAGAAAGGTACCGATGATACCCCTGATGTCTCTTTTCTTTGGATCCCGGGCCACTGCAAAATTCAAGGAAATGAGAAGGCCAATAAGAAGGCAAAAAAGTCCCTAGAACTTAGAGAGATCGCACCCTTAACGTGGTCTGGAGACGATAGCAAAGCTCTCCTCCAGGACACCATCCGGAAGCAAATTCAAAATAACTGGACCACAAACCATAGCGCCCACCTGTTCTATATCAAGCCTAACATCGGCTACTGGCCCAGTTCCAACCAAAAGAGTCGCCGGCGCGAGGTTATTCTAACCAGACTCAGAAATGGACACACAAAATTAAATGCCTATTGGAACGCAATCAATCAATCAATGGCTTTTTATTAGGCGTTCTGTGCATAGCACCTTTGCCCGCCTCTAAAGGAGTGTGTGGGAGAATTTTAGAATTTTGTGTGAGGGTAAGCTACGTTAGTCTGTTAATGCAGTGGGAGTTATTTCAAGTAATGGGTTGCAAGATATTTTTGCTTGCAAATGGATCGGTCGTGGCAATGGCATAGCCATGCCAAGGGAGGTCTTTTAATAAGTTTAGACCCGCAGAGTGCGAAGGTTATTTCTGTGGTTGAAGACCTTAAATTTAGAGTTTGAAATTTAGAATTTGGAATTTAGAATTTGAAATTTAGAATTTGGAATTTAAAATTTAGAATTTTGTGTGTCAGCTATTGATGTCCGCTTGTATACGTTACTCGAAAACCTCCGTTAACTCAATAATTTCGTATTTTAGAAAGTGCACTAAACACCTGGCCAGGGTGCCGCGAATTTACCCTGCAACCCGGAGGTGCAGTTGCAGCTCCCCTCTCCGGCTGGGCAGCCGCGCGCAGAGAAAGAAGTGTGAGAGGATAGTTAGATTGTTAGTAAGAGTATAGGTGTGGTTAGTATAGACCCGCAGTGAAAGGTATCACTGCGGTGAAGAAATCTAACCTAGCTAGCCTAACCTGATTTCAAAGTTAGCCTAACATAACCTATCCTTAGCCTACAATGAACCATTTAAAGGTTACAAAACTATTGCTTAAATTTCGCAGTTGATCATCTATGATTGGAAAATAGGCAAGCCCTACTTTGGGGGTGCACCATGCACCCTCCATCATATATACTGGGAGGGGTGATTTATAGAAACTTCTCTAGCCCAGAGTCCTTTAGAAATGTAAAGACTTTTTCGAGAAGTTCAGGATGGTCGTTACCGAGCAGAGTTTTTAGGTCTACAGGGATGTTTTGGATTCGGCAGTAATCTAGCATGGGTTGCCGATGGGTATTGTGCTGGGGACAATCGATGAGAATGTGATGGGGATACTCCATTGCGTCGCAGGTACCACAGGTACCCGCGTTCCAATAGGCATTTAATTTTGTGTGTCCATTTCTGAGTCTGGTTAGAATAACCTCGCGCCGGCGACTCTTTTGGTTTGAACTGGGCCAGTAGCCGATGTTAGGCTTGATATTGAATAGCTGGGCGCTGTGGTTTGTAGTCCAGTTATTTTGAATTTGCTTCCGGATGGTATCCTGGAGGAGAGCTTTGCTATCGTCTCCAGACCACGTTAAGGGTGCGATCTTTCTAAGTTCTAGGGACTTTTTTGCCTGCTCATCGGCCTTCTCATTTCCTTGAATTTTGCAATGGCCCGGGATCCAAAGAAAAGAGACATCAGGGGTATCATCGATACCTTTCTGAATATCTGCTATAACGTGGTGGCTGGGGTTGACTACGTTACTGACGGCCTGCAGGACAGATTTAGAGTCTGAACAGATGACGGCTGAGTTTATATTTTGGGTTCTGATTATGGCTATTGCATTTAGGATGGCAACAGCCTCGGCTGTGAAGATGGAGCAGTTGTCCGGAAGTCTTTTCTGAAGGCAAATATTTTGCCCCCAGATGCCGAGGCCTACTTTTTCGCCTATTTTGGAGCCGTCTGTAAATATAAAGGTCTTGTCCGCGTTACAAGATCGGAACTCTAGGAATTTTTGGGAGACTTCTTCCTCTGAGAAGTCCGTTTTACGGGAAGTGGAAAGAAATTCCACTTTGGGCTCTTTCCGAGTCCAGAAGCGGGAGAGTGGGGGGTTTGCCTATTGTCGCTGGCAGTGCAAGATATAGGCTTTCCAGGGTTTTCGCTACTCTGTGCTTAAATGGGGGCCACTTCTGTAGAGTGGCTTTATTTGCTCGTCTGGGATGGGCAAAACATTGTTTTGCCGGGTGATTTTCGGTGGATTGAACCTTGATGTAGTAAGAAATAAGCTGGGCGTCGCGTCTTATCTGTAGTGGGCACAGCCCGCTATCAGTTAGCAGGCTGGTGATGGGGGATTCTCCGAGCGCGCCTGTGGCTGCCCGGATACTGGCGTTTTGGACTCACTCTAGCTTTAATTTATTGGTCTTGTTCGTCGAGTCAAAAACGAACGAATTATATTCGAGAATGAACCGAATCAGGGACTTGTAGAGCATAAGCAGGGTCTTTCGATCCCCGCTATACTCTGTGCCGCCGAGCATGCGGAGAATGTTGACTCGCTTTTGACAGCTAGAGACGACTTTGGTGATGTGCTCATTGAAACTCAATCGGGAATCTAGGGTGACGCCCAAGAATTTGAAGCTATTGGTGCATTCAATATGTTTACCCGAGATTTGGAGCCGTGGAGGGTCGTGTCTGGAATGCGCTCTGGCAAAGACAACGACTGATGATTTTTCCGCCGAGAGAGATAGACCCATTAAACTACACCAATTATTGATGTCGTTTAGGCTATCCTGCAACTGCGTAGTTGCGTGTTGGAATTCTGGTTCGTTATACCGCCTGGTATCGATTGCAGTGGTTTTCCAAATGGCGACATCGTCCGCAAAGAGGGAGTAATTTATTCCAGGCGGTAGCTTTTTGGCGAAGAGATCATTGATCATTACTAAAAAGAGGGTGGGGCACAGAACGCTACCCTGGGGTGTGCCTTGGTCCTGGGTTGCCAGGTAGGAGAATGTGGTGCCACAACGGACTTTAAATTTTCGGTCCTTGAGAAAGTTTTCAATGAATTTTGCAAGGTGGCCACGAATTCCTAGCTTGCTTAATTTAACCCTCGCCCCACCGGGGGGCCATCGATGGCCCCCTAAGGTTTTTCCGGGATAGCAGAAAAACGACGAGGCGCAGCACCGCGGTTGAGGGGTCTACCTCTCACTGCATCATTTTCTCATCATCCCTGAAATTTTTTACCCCAGGTCATCCAAGGTCAGGTCACCAGACGAGGTCAACCAAGGTCACCTCACTTCACCTTTCGAGCTCTGTAAGAGCTACATTTCAAAGTCGATCGATTTGAAACTTCCTACACTTCATGACCCCTCCAGGGTCTACAAGGTGTATATCCGGGATTTTTCGATTTCGTGCCCTGAGGTCAGGTCACGAGGCGACCTCTCCCATTGGAAAAGCATGGGGAAAAGCTATTTCATGATATAAAAGCCACAAAAATGATTGCAAATACTCAGACTGCTCAGAACAACGTTTTTGGACACCCTTTCACGGATCCCAGGGGTCATATTTGCCCTTTCACTTTTCCAAGGTCATCCAAGGTCACCCGAGGTCAAAAACAGTATTTTGACAATAACTTTTGACCTAATTGAGCTAGAGCGGTGAAACAAACACCATTGTGTTTGTCTTGTCACTGGCTTTCATTTGATATACGGCAAGGTCACTTTTTGACCTTTCGTGACCTCAGGTCATATTAGGTCACGAGGTGACCTCTGGCGGTCAAACCACTGGCGGGAGGTCTTTACGTTCCACATAGGGGAAATAGTACTGGCAATTTGCTATCAAATGTACTTTACCAGGCCTCAATAGCTCTAATGACATAAGAGTTATGCCCAGTTTGCTTAATCATTGCATATTTGAGTGAAAATAGCCGATCTTGACCTAATTTGACCTCTGGAGGTCAAACCATTGACCTGAGCCCTAAAACATGCAAAGTAATTTCTTACTGAATTCACGCGAGCTTTCTATTGCACTTTGCTGATTTGCGCTAACCCCCATATTTTCGGAGTTAGAGGGGGGCCATCGATGGCCCCTTCGGTGGGGCGAAGGTGGCGCCGGACCCCCGGTGGGGCGCGGGTTAAACAAAAGGGCGTCTTTTTGTACGCGATCGAACGCCGATTTAATGTCTAAGAATGCAGCTATTGTTACTTGCTTTTGTAAAAGCCATTTCGGATGTCACTGACTAGTTTCACCAAATTGTCAGTGGTGGCTCGCCCGCGCCGGAAGCCTGATTGCATAGCATCAAGCTTCTTTTCGAGGATCTCGTGAAGTCTAACGTTTACCATGCGCTCGACAAGCTTGCTAGCACAGCTAGTAAGCGAAATTGGGCGATAACCTTTTGGGTCTGTTTTTTCTTTGCCAGGTTTTGGAAGGGGGACGATAATACTCTCTCGCCACGATGTGGGGAAAGAGTCGCTAAGAAACATGTTGTTAATGGCCGAAAGCAGGTACTTTAGTGCTGTTTGGCTGAGGTGCCTGAAGAAAGAGTAGTGAATTTCGTCAGGGCCCACTGCAGTGTTTCCACACTTGCTAATGGCGTAATTTAGCTCGGTCATTGTAAATGGTACATTATAATACTCTTGATTACCATAATTGATGAATGTGTGCTTTTGCACCATTCTGCCTGGTCTTTGGAGCGCTGGCTGTATGAGTTATTAGCTGCGACACTGGCGTAATGATCAGCAAATTTATCCATGACTTCCTTAGGTTCGGTGATTGGTTGGCTAGCTATTTCTAGTTGAGGGAAAGGTCCACGGGGTGGTCGCCTCGCAGAGAAAGCTCTAATGGTTTTCCAAACTTGGGTGGAGGGAGTGAAGCGGTTGAATTTGGAGGCAAAAGAGTTGAAACTGTCCTTTTGAACCCGCTTGCACGTGTTTCGAAAGTGTTCTTTTGCTGCCCGAAGTGCGGATCGAGTAGGGCTGTGTGCCCTCCTCTCATATGCCTTGCGGGCTCTAATCATTTGAGCTTTGGCGTGTGCCGTCTCTGCGTTCCACCATGGGGCTCCGTTTTTCTTTCGGGGTCCTCTGGTTTTTGGTTTTGCTACTTGTGCTGCTGAGCTTATGGCTCTTAGTATTAATTCAATGTCTGCCGAGTGTGGGTCACCTTCGGTGACCAGTGTGAGGTCGACCTCTGCCTCAAATTTTGTCCAGTCCGCTCGTTTTAGACTCCAGGAAGGGGAAAACAGATCAACGCGGTCGAGTGCTCCTTGGGGGACATTGATTTTGATTGGGAGGTGATCGCTCATGCCTGGGTTGTCTTCGACATCCCAGGTAAACAGTGACGCAATTCTAGGCGTGCAGCACGAAATATCAATGGCTGAGTCTGAATATCCGCTTTGCGTTGCTTGGCGGGTTGGTGCGCCGTTATTTAGGATAACTAGATTTTGAAAACCTATTGCGTCATATATAATTTCACCTCTACGGTTTGGCATGGCGCTGCCCCAGGATGGGTGGTGACCATTCAAATCTCCAAGTAATAACAAAGGCCCGTTAATTTGATTAAATAGTTGTGCGAGTTCCCGATCCGTTGGATCAGGGTCGCGAGGGGATATGTATATTGAGACAATCGTCAATTGGACGTGTTGTATTTTCAAACTAATAGCTACACAGTCCAGTGATGTTACCAAAGGCACGTGACTGTGTGGGATGCTATTTTCTATTAGGATGGCTGTGCCTCCCTTACGGACAGCAGCGTTTACGTTATGGCGATACCAAGAGTAACCCGAGATTTTGTATTTATAGTTATCTTTATCAGTAAAGTGGGTCTCTTGTAATGCTGCTAGTGCCGGTTTTTTCTCAGCAAATATTGATGAAAAAAGCGGGAATTTCCCGATAAGGCCATTTGTATTCCATTGCAGAATTGAACCCATGGTGGTTTTTAACGTGTGTGCTTAGGGGATCTACGCTTACGAAGGTTATACGAGCACCTGCTGCTGCTGCTATCGCTAGCAGGAGAAACTGGGGTGGAGTGTCTGGAAAAGCTAATTTTCCTTGCTACGGGTGAGCTGCCGGGGCTGGGGGGTTTCCAGGAGGGGAGCTCTGGAAGTGTTTATAACAGTTTTTGCAGAGCTCGTCTCTGAAGCACTGCTGGTGTCAGAGACGGTCTCTGTCCCGGACAGCTCGTTGTCAGACTGACTTTTGTCGTCTGACGTTTCAAAGTCACTTGAAAACTGAAACTGCATATAATGACCTATGAGGTCGGTTTGGGATCCGCAAGTGCGGGTGGTTGGTGCTGTTTGGAAAGAAGCATCGCTTCTTTCGAAGGAGAGAGGAGCAGTTTCAGTTTGGGTTGAAATGTTTACTTTTTGGATTTTGGTTTGAGTGGCAGCCGTTTTACCCTGAGGGGGTAGGCTGCCACTCGTTAAAGGCCTTCTCGGAGCCTGCCTTTGGCGGCGCCTGGGAAGGGAGCACCGGTGAATTTAGAGTGCTTGGGGGCAGGTAGCGAGGGGAAATCAGACTTTTCAGTCACTCGTGCAGAGTGGCTTTGCCACCCTGCTGCTGGCGTCCAGGTCTTCCTGGTGATTTTAGGTGCCTGAGGGGCGGGAGGATTTTCGGTCGGAAGACCTGGCGGAGAACTAGTGCGGGTCGGGAGATCCTCCCAGCCCGCAGCGGGCGTCCACCTACGCCAAAAAGTGATTGCGCCACGTGGTGGGGGAGGGGGACGGACGGCCTGATGGGCGCCAAGAAAAGGGGCTCCATTAGGGGGCGGATGTGGCGGCTTGTGTTTTTGGGTGGCTGAGGATGTTTGGAAATGGGGTGTTCCTGGCCGGCTGTGCTGGGGGCTGCTGTGGTAGCCCTGCTACCACAGCTTTTTGGGACTGTGCGGCTCTTTTCTTTTTGCAGCACTTCTTTGCGGGCCAGGTCAAACGGGAGCTTTTTTCCTCAGCCAAAACGTTAACTTCTTTTTCTCGGAGCCAGGTCGGGCACTTGGGATTATCTGCCCCATGAGCGCCGCCACAGGCAGCGCACTTGAGGCTTTTAGGGGTGCAATCTTTAGTGCGGTGCTTAGCACTGCACTTGCCGCATCGTGGGGTGGGGTTCTTGCAGTTGGTTTCTACGTGCCCGTACCTTTGACAAGTTTGGCAACGAATAGGGGGGGGGTAGTACGGCCTAACTGGGTAGACACAGTCGCCCAGTTTAATTTGGCCGCAGTCATCCCGACACTTTGTGTCGAAGGTGACAATGAATCTGTGGTCTCGTAGACGTGGGTCTTTTTGCGTAGAATTTTTGTTGGGGTTCAATTTTTTCGAGGGCTAGCACATTTTGACCTTTAACCCTATTTCCGGCAGGGGGGGCTAATTTTGCCCCCTTCAGGTTTTTCAAGAATATCTCCGAAACGGCTTGCGATAAAACTTTGAAACTTCCTGACTTTTCCTAAAACTAGTACAGGCAGGTTTTCTGAAATTTTCAAGATTATATATTTACCAGGGGCGGAGCTATGGCTGGGTTTTTGGGGAGGTTCTATCCACAAACCAAGTATTATCGTATGCGATGGGTTTTTGTAAAAGGAAGCCGTCTCTGCTGATCCTGATACCAGTTATATGGTTTTATTATATCATTTTTTATGTGAGATGATAGTGCATTCACAATTGTCACTATTTCTATTCATCAGGGGCGGTTACAGCAGTTCAAAATGGGGGGGAATGTTATCAAGAAGGACTAAACGTTAGTAAGTGAGAAGACTGCTTACCGCCGTGTCAGGGCGAATACAATTGGGTATATGAAAATTCAAAATAGTTATAACTTAATTCTAGATTACCAGAGGCGTGTCCAGTCACTACACATTTTCAAAATGTATATTCCCAGCCAGTATCACCGCCGCGACTCAATATCGTTGTATATTGAAAATGTGTTTCCAATCACCCCCACCTCCCCACGACGAGTCCTTGATCCGCCTATGTCACCCCCTGTCCCAGAGCTGCCATGGGAGGGTAAAAATTATCAGAAATTAAATTTCAACTAGTCGAGGGACTAATATACTCATGCATACCATTCGCATATTGTTGGTATGTATTTTACCCCACTGTTTTACCTTACTGCATCCGCCCCTGATGAGTTTTTCACTTTTTCTCATTTATTTATGTGTCAAAGATGCCAAGCAGTATATGACGGCTTCTAATCCGCGTAACAAAAACTTTTTAGGTTGTATATATTTCCCCTCATAGTCCTGGTCCTGGAACTGCCATTGAATTTCGAATTTTTGCGTAACTCGGGTATATGAAAATTTTGGGTCAATTATTTGTAAATCTGAACTAGTTTTGTGAAAATCGTACAACAGAGACAAGGGTTATGGAAAATCTAAAAAATACACAAAAATTGTATATTTTGCACGACCTTTTCCTAAAAAATAAAAATTTTGAAATTTTCTTTTTTCAAAAAAAAGTTTAGCAGTAGAGGAATCTATGGCACTTTGAATTTTCAAAATCGGCCGGTTAGATTACGAGATCTTAGGGGGGCCGATATTGCCCCCCTGCCGGAAATAGGGGTAGCCGGGAGCCTGACGGAAATAGGGTTAAAGTCAAACATGTGCTCAAGGTCCACATCAGAGAGATGGGACACTTCCGGGGCATTGATGATGCCCCGGTAGAAGTTAAGGGAGTGGTGGACAGAAAAGATGACTGGTTTCGACCCAAAAGTTTTTGTGGCCAGCAGGGCTCGGGTAGATTCCTGATTTGAGGTTTTGATCAGGATATCTTTTTGATGCTTGATAATCTCAAAACTACCTTTCACTTTTTGGCTGATGGCCTTATCCAAATTAAAGGTAGACTCTTTTGCCAAGTTTTGGTGCGCCGAAAGGTAGGTGCCAACCAGCCAAGCTCCGCTTGGCAGGTTGGCTTTGTTCAAACGGGGGCTGGAGGGGCGGAAGAGAGAGTTGGAAGCCATGGTACGTTTAAGTTTAAATGAGATACTTGGTATTAGCTTTGCTAACACCTTTTGGGTAGAAATGGCTAGAGAAGTTGAATTGAAGAAAGTGGTCCTAGTTTTACTAGCAAAGCTAATGGGAGTATTAACCTAGCTAGGGTTGGGTGTTGGAGTATTATCCTAACTGGGGAGTGCTTAGAGAAAGCACCTAGCCTTAGAAAAGTGTGAGCAAAAGGCTGACTCAGCCACTAAGACGGGGTTTAAGTCGGAGGGGAGGCAGGTGCCTCTTCAGGACCTAACAGGGGCCTAGGTGGCTGACTCAGCCTCTAAAAAGGAGCCTGACTGGGGCCTATGCTTGTGAATCCCTAGGGGCAGGTACCGTGGTACCCTTGCACAGACGCAGCCCGGGTGGAGGGTTTGGGAGGGGACCCGCTTCTATTAAGCGGGGTTGAAAGTGAGTTGGCCTTGCGTTATAGGGATTTTAGCAATGGAGGACCGATAGGTCCAGCCAAAGCCACACGCCCAAGGACTGACGAGGTCCAACAAGCGTGCTCACCCCGGGACAAACGTCCCACCACTCGGGTTTCCGGCCGAAGAGTAAAAGAGATAGTAGAGAAAGAGTAGGGTTATGGGACTGAGAAGACGAGGTACCAGGTGGCCGGAATCCAAGAAACCAAGACCACCTGGACCGATAAGGTAATTACCGAAAAGACCAGCTGACGTCCAACAGCACCACACCAACCAGCTGTAAAAACAGCGGCTGGTGAGGCCGGCTGGAGTCAAAGTACCGCACCGACCAGCTGTAAAAACAGTGGTCGGTGGGACAGACTGGTCGCAGCGAAGACTCGAGCCGGGAGCAGGTCTTGAAAAAGTCTTCTACTCCTTCTTCTTATCTTCGCAGCAGGAAACGCAGCAAGCAGCAACGACAGCAAGCAGCAACGACACCAGACCTGCCGGCAAACGCTCAAGCAGGGTGTCAGTCAGGCAAGCCTCTCCGTCCTATTGGAACGCGGGTACCTGTGGTACCTGCGACGCATTGGAGAATCCCTATCACATTCTCATCGATTGTCCCCAGCACAATACCCATCGGCAACCCATACTAGACTACTGCCGAATCCAAAACATCCCTGTAGACCTAAAACTCTGCTCGGTAACGACCATCCTGAGCTACTCGAAAAAGTCTTTACATTTCTTAAGGACTCTGGGCTAGAGAAGTTTCTATAAATCACCCCTCCCAGTATATATGATGGAGGGTGCATGGTGCACCCTCAGAGTAGGACCTGCATATTTTCCAATCATAGATGATCCACTGCTAAATTTAAGCAATAGTTGTTTAACCTTTAAATGGTTTATTGTAGAATAAGGTTAGGTTATATTAGGCTAGCTTTGAAATCAGGTTAGGTTAAATAGGTTAGATTTCTTCACCGCAGTGATAACTTTCACTGCGGGTCTACGCCAACCACACCTTTACTCTTACTAACAATCTAACTATCCTCTCACACTTCTTTTCTCTGCGCGGCGGCTGCCCAGCCGGAGAGGGGAGCTGCAACCTCACCTCCGGGTTGCAGGGTAAATTCGCGGCACCCTGGCCAGGTGTTTAGCGCACTTTCTAAAATACGAAATTATTGAGTTAACAGAGGATTTCGAGTAAAGTAGATAAGCGGACATCAGTAGCTGACACACAAAATCCTAAATTCTAAATTCCAAATTCTAAATTTAAGGTCTTAAACCACAGAAATAACCTTCGCACTCTGCGGGCCTAAACTTATTAAAACACCTCCCTTGGCATGGCTATGCCATTGCCACGACAAGTCCATTGGCAAGCTAAAACATCTTGCAACCCATTACTTGAAATAACTCCCATTGCTTTAACAGACTAACGTAGCTTGCCCTCACGCAAAATTCTAAAAATTCTCCCACACACTCCTTTAGAGGCGGGCAAAGGTGCTATGCACAGAACGCCTAATAAAAAGCCATCAGCAGGATCGCATATGGATCGGGCTTGGAGGCTTGCCTGACTGACACCCTGCTTGAGCGTTTGCCGGCAGGTCTGGTGTCGTTGCTGCTTGCTGTCGTTGCTGCTTGCTGCGTTTCCTGCTGCGACGACAAGAAGAAGGAGTAGAAGACTTTTTCAAGACCTGCTCCCGGCTCGAGTCTTCGCTGCGACCAGTCTGTCCCACCGACCGCTGTTTTTACAGCTGGTCGGTGCGGTACTTTGACTCCAGCCGGCCTCACCAGCCGCTGTTTTTACAGCTGGTTGGTGTGGTGCTGTTGGACGTCAGCTGGTCTTTTCGGTAATTACCCTATCGGTCCAGGTGGTCTTGGTTTCTTGGATTCCGGCCACCTGGTACCTCTTCTTCTCAGTCCCATAACCCTACTCTTTCTCTACTATCTCTTTTACTCTTCGGCCGGAAACCCGAGTGGTGGGACGTTTGTCCCGGGGTGAGCACGCTTGTTGGACCTCGTCAGTCCTTGGGCGTGTGGCTTTGGCTGGACCTATCGGTCCTCCATTGCTAAAATCCCTATAACGCAAGGCCAACTCACTTTCACCCCCGCTTAATAGAAGCGGGTGCCCTCCCAAACCCTCCACCCGGGCTGCGTCTGTGCAAGGGTACCACGGTACCTGCCCCTAGGGATTCACAAGCATAGGCCCCAGTCAGGCTCCTTTTTAGAGGCTGAGTCAGCCACCTAGGCCCCTGTTAGGTCCTGAAGAGGCACCTGCCTCCCCTCCGACTTAAACCCCCTCTTAGTGGCTGAGTCAGCCTTTTGCTCACACTTTTCTAAGGCTAGGTGCTTTCTCTAAGCACTCCCCAGTTAGGATAATACTCCAACACCCAAACCTAGCTAGGTTAATACTCCCATTAGCTTTGCTAGTAAAACTAGGACCACTTTCTTCAATTCAACTTCTCTAGCCATTTCTACCCAAAAGGTGTTAGCAAAGCTAATACCAAGTATCCCATTTAAACTTAACCCTCGCCCTACCGGGGGGGCCATCAATGGCCCCCCTAAGGTTTTTCCGAGATAGCAGAAAAACGACGAGGCGCAGCACTGCGGTTGAGGGTTCTACCTCTCACTGCATCATTTTCCCATCACCCCTGAAATTTTTTACCCCGGGTCACCCAAGGTCAGGTCACCAGACGAGATCAACCAAGGTCACCTCACTTCGCCTTTAGAGCTCTGTAAGAGCTACATTTCAAAGTCGATCGATTTGAAACTTCCTACACTTCATGACCCCTCCAGGGTCTACAAGGTGTATATCCGGGATTTTTTGATTTCGTGCCCTGAGGTCAGGTCACGAGGCGACCTCTCCCATTGGAAAAGCATGGGGAAAAGCTATTTCATGCTATAAAAGCCATAAAAATGATTGCAAATACTCAGACTGCTCAGAACAACGTTTTTGGACACCCTTTCACGGATCCCAGGGGTCATATTTGCCCTTTGACTTTTCCAAGGTCATCCAAGGTCACCTGAGGTCAAAAACAGTATTTTGACAATAACTTTTGACCTAATTGAGCTAGAGCGGTGAAACAAACACCATTGTGTTTGTCTTGTCAATGGCTTTCATTTGATATACGGCAAGGTCACTTTTTGACCTTTCGTGACCTCAGGTCATATTAGGTCACGAGGTGACCTCTGGCGATCAAACCACTGGCGGGAGGTCTTTACGTTCCACATAGCGGAAAAAGTACTGGCAATTTGCTATCAAATGTACTTTACCAGGTCTCAATAGCTCTAATGACATAAGAGTTATGCCCAGTTTGCTCATGGGGCTGATAATCCCAAGTGCCCGACCTGGCTCCGTGAAAAAGAGGTTAACGTTCTGGCTGAGGAAAAAAAGATCCCGTTTGACATGGCCAGCAAACAAGTGCTGCAAAAAGAAAAAAGCCGCACAGTCCCAAAAAGCTGTGGTAGCAAGGCCACCACAGCAGCCCCCAGCACAGCCGGCCAGAAGCATCCCACTTCGGAGCAGCCTCAGCCACCCAAAAACACAAGCCGCCACATCTGCCCTCTAATGGAGCCCCTTTTCTTGGCGCCCATCAGGCCGTCCGTCCCCCTCCCCCCACCACGTGGCGCAATCACTTTTTGGCGCAGGTGGACGCCCGCTGCGGGCTGGGAGGATCTCCCGACCCGCACTAGTTCTCCGCCAGGTCTTCCGACCGAAAATCATCTCGCCCCTCAGGCACCTAAAATCACCAGGAAGACCTGGACACCCGCAGCAGGGTGGCAAAGCCACTCTGCACGAGTTCTTGACAAGTCTGATTTCCCTTCGCTACCTGCCCCCAAGCACTCTAAATTCACCGGTGCTCCCCTTCCCAGGCGCCGCTAAAGGCAGGCACCGAGAAGGCCTCTAACGAGTGGCAGCCCACCCCCTCAGGGTAAAACGGCTGCCACTCAAACCAAAGTCCAAAAACTAAATATTTCAATCCAAACTGAAACTGCTCCTCTCTCCTTGGAAAGAAGCGACGCTTCTTTCCAAAGAGCACCGACCACCCGCACTTGCGGATCCGAAACCGACCTCATAGGTCATTTTATGCAGTTTCAGTTTTCAAGTGAACTTGAAACGTCAGACGACAAAAGTCAGTCTGACCACGAGCTGTCAGGGACAGAGACCGACTCTGACGCCAGCAGTGCATCAGAGACGAGCTCTGCAAAAACTGTTGTTAACACTTCTAGAGCTCCCCTCCTGGAAACCCCCCGGTCCCGGCACCTCCAGCCCCGGCAGCTCACCCGTAGCAAGGAAAATTAGCTTTTCTAGGCACTCTACCCCAGTTTCTCCTGCTAGCGATAGCAGCAGCAGCAGATGCTCCTATAACCTTCGCAAGCGTAGATCCCCTAAGCACAAACGTTAAGAACCACCATGGGTTCAATTCTGCAATGGAACACAAATGGCCTTATCGGGAAATTCCCGCTGTTTTCATCAATATTTGCTGAGAAAAAACCGGCACTAGCAGCATTACAAGAGACCCACATTACTGATAAAGATAACGATAAATACAAAATTTCGGGTTACTCTTGGTATCGCCATAACGTAAACGCTGCTGTCCGTAAGGGAGGCACAGCCATCCTAATAGAAAATAGCATCCCGCACAGTCACGTGCATCTGGCAACATCACTGGACTGTGCAGCTGTTAGCCTGAAAATACAACACGTCCAATTGACGGTTGTTTCAATATACATATCCCCTGCGACCCTGATCCAACGGATCGGGAACTCACACAACTTTTTATTCAAATAAACGGGCCTTTGTTATTACTTGGAGACTTGAATGGTCACCACCCATCCTGGGGCAGCGCCATGCCAAACCGTAGAGGTGAAATTATATATGACGCAATAGGTTCTCAAAATTTAGTTATCCTAAATAACGGCGCACCAACCCGCCAAGCAACGCAAAGCGGACATTTAGACTCAGCCATTGATATTTCGTGCTGCACGCCTAGAATTGCGTTACTGTTTACCTGGGATGTCGAAGACAACCCAGGCATGAGCGATCACCTCCCAATCAAAATTAATGTCCCCCAAGGAGCACTCGACCGCGTTGTTCTGTTTACCCCTTCCTGGAATCTAAAAAGAGCGGACTGGACAAAATTCGAGGCAGAGGTCGACCTCACACTGGTCACCGAAGGCGACCCACACTCGGCAGACATTGAATTAATACTAAGAGCCATAAACGCAGCAGCACAAGTAGAAATACCAAAAACCAGAGGACCCCGAAAGAAAAACGGAGCCCCATGGTGGAACGCAGAGACGGCACACGCCAAAGCTCAAATGTTAAGAGCCCGCAAGGCATATGAGAGGAGGGCACACAGCCCTACTCGATCCGCACTTCGGGCAGCAAAAGAACACTTTCGAAACACGTGCAAGCGGGTTCAAAAGGACAGTTTCAACTCTTTTGCCTCCAAATTCAACCGCTTCACTCCCACCACCCAAGTTTGGAAAACCATCAGAGCTTTCTCTGCGAAGCGACCACCCCGTGGACCTTTCCCTCAACTAAAAATAGCTGGCCAACCCATCACCGAACCTAAGGAAGTCATGGATAAATTTGCTGATCATCACGCCAGTGTCGCAGCTAATAATTCATACAGCCAGCGCTCCAAAAAACAGGCAGAATAGTGCAAAAAGCACACATTCATCAATGATGGTAATCAAGAGTACTATAACGTACCATTTACAATGACCAAGCTAAATTACGCCATTAGCAAGTGTGGAAACACTGCAGTGGGCCCTGACGAAATTCACTACTCTTTCTTCAGGCACCTCAGCCAAACAGCACTAAAGTACCTGCTTTCGGCCATTAACAACATGTTTCTTAGCGACTCTTTCCCCACATCGTGGCCAAAGAGTATTATCATTCCCCTTCCAAAACCTGGCAAAGAAAAAACAGACCCAAAAGGTTATCGCCCAATTTCGCTTACTACCTGTGCTAGCAAGCTTGTCGAGCGCATGGTAAACGTTAGACTTCACGAGATCCTCGAAAAGAAGCTTGATGCTATGCAATCAGGCTTCCGGCGCGGGCGAGCCACTACTGACAATTTGGTGAAACTAGTCAGTGACATCCAGAATGGCTTTTACAAAAAGCTAGTAACAATAGCTGCATTCTTAGACATTAACACGCGCATTGACGGGGGGCGGGTACCCGCCCCCCTCGGGTTTTTCGGAGATAGCAGAAAAACGGCGGCGCGTAGCGCCGCCGTACTTGGTATACCTTTTCCCTCATCATTTTTACAACTTCTGTGAAAATTTTAAGGTTAGGTCATCTCAGGTCAGGTCACCAGTACAGGTCAAGTGACCCGACCTCAAAAAAAGTTTAAGATAGCATAAGTCGGAGCAGGATAAACTTATCTGATTGAAACTCACATCACTTAATGGCCCCACCGAGTTCTCTAAAATATGTTCCGGTATTTTTGATATCGATGACCTAAGGTCAGGTACGAGGCATGACCTCTCCATTGGAAATACATGGGAAAAATGGTTTTTACGGAATAACTCAGTAACGGATGGTGATAGAGCATTTATTTTAGCTGCATTAGACTCGCCTGGACTTTGCGGTTCTAATGATATGCATTTTATATAATTTGACCCTGACCTGACCTCAGGTCAGGTCAAATCCTTGATTTGACCTAGCAAGGTCAAATTATACATCATTCGATTCGGCTTGCTAAGAGGATTCATATAGTTCAAGTCGTTTTGCTCTATCTTTACTTGTTCAGATTTCATGGCCGAAAAACTGAATTTACATGTTATCCCTATGACGGGCATGTTTTGACCTCTCGTGACCTTAAATGTGACCTGACAAAAAAATGGTTCAAATGTTTTCGATGGAGAAGTGGATGGGCAACCCAACGCCGTTTACCGTTTTTCGCTACCTACCGTGGTTCTCGAGATCTTAGGGGGGCGGGTACCCGCCCCCCCCGTCAATGCGAAGGTGGCTCAGACCCCCGTCAATGCGCGTGTTAAATCATCGTTCGATCGCGTACAAAAAGACGCCCCTTTGTTTAAATTAAGCAAGCTAGGAATTCGTGGCCACCTTGCAAAATTCATTGAAAACTTCCTCAAGGACCGAAAATTTAAAGTCCGTTGTGGCACCACATTCTCCTACCTGGCAACCCAAGACCAAGGCACACCCCAGGGTAGCGTTCTGTCCCCCACCCTCTTTTTAGTAATGATCAATGATCTCTTCGCCAAAAAGCTACCGCCTGGAATAAATTACTCCCTCTTTGCGGACGATGTTGCCATTTGGAAAGCCACTGCAATCGATACCAGGCGGTATAATGAACCAGAATTTCAACATGCAACTACGCAGTTGCAGGATAGCTTAAACGACATCAATAATTGGTCTAGTTTAATGGGTCTATCACTCTCGGCGGAAAAATCATCCGTCGTTGTCTTTGCTAGAGCGCATTCCAGACACGACCCTCCACGGCTCCAAATCTCGGGTAAACCTATTGAATGCACCAATAGCTTCAAATTCTTGGGCCTCACCCTAGATTCCCGATTGAGTTTCAATGAGCATATCACCAAAGTCGTCTTTAGCTGTCAAAAGCGAGTCAACATTCTCCGCATGCCCGGCGGCACAGAGTATGGCGGGGATCGAAAGACCCTGCTTATGCTCTACAAGTCCCTGATTCGGTCCATTCTCGAGTATAATTCGTTCGTTTTTGACTCGACGAACAAGACCAATAAACTAAAGCTAGAGCGAGTCCAAAATGCCAGTATCCGGGCAGCCACAGGCGCGCTCAGAGAATCCCCCATCACCAGCCTGCTAACTTATAGCAGCTATGACCACTGCAGACAAGATGCGACGCCCAGCTTATTTCTTACTACATTAAGGTCCAATCCACCGAAAACCACCCGGCAAAACAATGTTTTGCCCATCCCAGACGAGCAAACAAAGCCACTCTACAGAAGTGGCCCCCATTTAAGCACAGAGTAGCGAAAACCCTGGAAAGCCTCAATCTTGCACTGCCAGCAACAATAGGCAAACCCCCACTCTCCCGCTTCTGGACTCGGAAAGAGCCCAAAGTGGAATTTCTTGTCACTTCCCGTAAAACGGACTTCTCAGAGGAAGAAGTCTCCCAGAAATTTCTAGAGTTCCGATCTTGTAACGCGGACAAGACCTTTATATTTACAGACGGCTCCAAAATAGGCGAAAAGTAGGCCTCGGCATCTGGGGGCAAAATATTTGCCTACAGAAAAGACTTCCGGACAACTGCTCCATCTTCACAGCTGAGACTATTGCCATTCTAAATGCATTAACCATAATCAGAACCCAAAATATCAACTCAGCCGTCATCTGTTCAGACTCTAAATCTGTCCTGCAGGCCGTCAGTAACCTAGTCAACCCCAGCCACCACGTTATAGCAGATATTCAGAAAGGTATCGATGATACCCCTGATGTCTCTTTTCTTTGGATCCCGGGCCACTGCAAAATTTAAGGCAATGAAAAGGCCGATGAGCAGGCAAAAACGTCCCTAGAACTTAGAGAGATCGCAACCTTAATGTGGTCTGGAGATGATAGCAAAGCTCTCCTCCAGGACAGCATCCGGAAGCAAATTCAAAATAACTGGACCACAAACCACAGCGCCCACCTATTCTATATCAAGCCTAACATCGGCTACTGGCCCAGTTCTAACCAAAAGAGTCGCCGGCGCGAGGTTATTCTAACCAGACTCAGAAATGGACACACAAAATTAAATGCCTATTGGAACGCGGGTACATGTGGTACCTGCGACGCAATGGAGAATCCCACCACATTCTCATCGATTGTCCCCAGCACAATACCCATCGGCAACCCATACTAGATTACTGCCGAATCCAAAACATCCCTGTAGACCTAAAAACTCTGCTCGGAAACGACCATCCTGAGCTACTCGAAAAAAGTCTTTACATTTCTAAAGGACTCTGGGCTAGAGAAGTTTCTATAAATCACCCCTCCCAGTATATATGATGGAGGGTGCATGGTGCACCCCCAAAGTAGGACTTGTCTATTTTTCCAATCATAGATGTTCCATCGCAAAATTTAAGCAATAGCTTTTTAACCTTTAAATGTTTCATTTTAGGCTAAGGATAGGTTATGTCAGGCTAGCTTTGAAATCAGGTTAGGTTAGATAGGTTAGATTTCTTCGCCGCAGTGATACCTTTCACTGCGGGTCTATGCTAACCACACCTATACTCTTACTAACAATCTAACTATCCTCTCACACTTCTTTCCTCTGCGCGGCGGCTGCCCAGCCGGAGAGGGTAGCTGCAACTTCACCTCCGGGTTGCAGGGTAAATTCGCGGCACTCTGGCCAGGTGTTTAGCGCACTTTCTAAAATACGAAATTATTGAGTTAACGGAGGATTTCGAGTAACGTATACAAGCGGACATCAGTAGCTGACACACAAAATTCTAAATTCTAAATTCCAAATTCTAAATTTAAGGTCTTCAACCACAGAAATAACCTTCGCACTCTGCGGGTCTAAACTTATTAAAAGACCTCCCTTGGCATCTTGCCTGTCCCACCGACCGCTGTTTTTACAGCTGGTCGGTGCGGTACTTTGACTCCAGCCGGCCTCACCAGCCGCTGTTTTTACAGCTGGTTGGTGTGGTGCTGTTGGACGTCAGCTGGTCTGTTCGGTAATTACCCTATCGGTCCAGGTGGTCTTGGTTTCTTGGATTCCGGCCACCTGGTACCTCTTCTTCTCAGTCCCATAACCCTACTCTTTCTCTACTATCTCTTTTACTCTTCTGCCGGAAACCCGAGCGGTGGGACGTTTGTCCCGGGGTGAGCACGCTTGTTGGACCTCGTCAGTCCTTGGGCGTGTGGCTTTGGCTGGATCTATCGGTCCTCCATTGCTAAAATTCCTATAACGCAAGGCCATCTCACTTTCACCCCCGCTTAATAGAAGCGGGTCCCCACTCAAACCCTCCACCCTGGCTGCATCTTTGCAAGGGTACCACGGTACCTGCCCCTAGGGATTCACCAGCATAGGTCCCAGTCAGGCTCCTTTTAGAGGCTGAGTCAGCCACCTAGGCCCCTGTTAGGTCCTGAAGAGGCACCTGCCTCCCCTCCGGCTTAAACCCCCTCTTAGTGGCTGAGTCAGGCTTTTGCACACATATTTTTAAGGCTAGGTGCTTTTACTCAGCACTCCCCAGATAGAATAAGAATCCCACACCCAACCCTAGCTAGGTTAATACTCCCATTAGCTTTGATAGTAACAGTAGGACCCCTTTCTTCTTAATTCAACTTCTCTAGCCATTTCTACCCAAAAGGTGTTAGCAAAGCTAATACCAAGTATCTCATTTAAACTTAAACGTACCATGGCTTCCACCTCTCTCTTCCGCCCCTCCAGCCCCCGTTTGAACAAAGCCAACCTGCCAAGCGGAGCTTGGCTGGTTGGCACCTACCTTTCGGCGCACCAAAACTTGGCAAAAGAGTCTACCTTTAATTTGGATAAGGCCATCAGCCAAAAAGTGAAAGGTAGTTTTGAGATTATCAAGCATCAAAAAGATATCCTGATCAAAACCTCAAATCAGGAATCTTCCCGAGCCCTGCTGACCACAAAAACTTTTGGGTCGAAACCAGTCATCTTTTCTGTCCACCACTCCCTTAACTTCTACCGGGGCATCATCAATGCCCCGGAAGTGTCCCATCTCTCTGATGTGGACCTTGAGCACATGTTTGACTTTAAAGGTCAAAATGTGCTAGCCCTCGAAAAATTGAACCCCAACAAAAAATCTACGCAAAAAGACCCACGTCTACGAGACCACAGATTCATTGTCACCTTCGACACAAAGTGTCGGGATGACTGCGGCCAAATTAAACTGGGCGACTGTGTCTACCCAGTTAGGCCGTACTACCCCCTCCCTATTCGTTGCCAAACTTGTCAAAGGTACGGGCACGTAGAAACCAACTGCAAGAACCCCACCCCACGATGCGGCAAGTGCAGTGCTAAGCACCGCACTAAAGATTGCACCTCTAAAAGCCTCAAGTGCGCTGCCTGTGGCGGCGCTCATGGGGCAGATAATCCCAAGTGCCCGACCTGGCTCCGAGAAAAAGAAGTTAACGTTTTGGCTGAGGAAAAAAGCTCCCGTTTGACCTGGCCCGCAAAGAAGTGCTGCAAAAAGAAAAGAGCCGCACAGTCCCAAAAAGCTGTGGTAGCAAGGCTACCACAGCAGCCCCCAGCACAGCCGGCCAGGAACACCCCATTTCCAAACATCCTCAGCCACCCAAAAACACAAGCCGCCACATCCGCCCCTTACTTACTTACTTATGGCTTTTTATTAGGCGTTCTGTGCATAGCACCTTTGCCCGCCTCTAAAGGAGTGTGTAGGAGAATTTTAGAATTTAGTGTGAGGGCAAGCTACGTTAGTCTGTTAAAGCAATGGGAGTTATTTCAAGTAATGGGTTGCAAGATGTTTTAGCTTGCAAATGGACGGTCGTGGCAATGGCATAGCCATGCCAAGGGAGGTCTTTTAATAAGTTTGGAACCGCAGAGTGCGAAGGTTATTTCTGTGGTGAAAGACCTTATAAATTTAGAGTTTGAAATTTAGAATTTGAAATTTAGAATTTGGAATTTAGAATTTGGAATTTAGAATTTAGAATTTTGTGTGTCAGCTATTGATGTCCGCTTGTATACGTTACTCGAAAACCTCCGTTAACTCAATAATTTCGTATTTTAGAAAGTGCGCTAAACACCTGGCCAGGGTGCCGCGAATTTACCCTGCAACCCGGAGGTGAAGTTGCAGCTCCCCTCTCCGGCTGGGCAGCCGCCGCGCAGAGAAAGAAGTGTGAGAGGATAGTTAGATTGTTAGTAAGAGTATAGGTGTGGTTAGTATAGACCCGCAATGAAAGGTATCACTGCGGTGAAGAAATCTAACCTATCTAACCTAACCTGATTTCAAAGTTAGCCTAACATAACCTATCCTTAGCCTACAATGAACCATTTAAAGGTTACAAAACTATTGCTTAAATTTCGCAGTGGATCATCTATGATTGGAAAATAGGCAAGTCCTACTTTGGGGTGCATCATGCACCCTCCATCATATATACTGGGAGGGGTGATTTATAGAAACTTCTCTAGCCCAGAGTCCTTTAGGAATGTAAAGACTTTTTCGAGTAGCTCAGGATGGTCGTTCCCGAGCAGAGTTTTTAGGTCTACAGGGATGTTTTGGATTCGGCAGTAATCTAGCATGGGTTGCCGATGGGTATTGTGCTGGGGACAATCGATGAGAATGTGATAGGGATTCTCCATTGCGTCGCAGGTACCACAGGTACCCGCGTTCCAATAGGCATTTAGTTTTGTGTGTCCATTTCTGAGTCTGGTTAGAATAACCTCGCGCCGGCGACTCTTTTGGTTTGAACTGGGCCAGTAGCCGATGTTAGGCTTGATATAGAATAGGTGGGCGCTGTGGTTTGTAGTCCAGTCATTTTGAATTTGCTTCCGGATGGTGTCCTGGAGGAGAGCTTTGCTATCGTCTCCAGACCACGTTAAGGGTGCGATCTCTCTAAGTTCTAGGGACTTTTTTGCCTGCTCATCGGCCTTTTCATTTCCTTGAATTTTGCAGTGGCCCGGGATCCAAAGAAAAGAGACATCAGGGGCATCATCGATACCTTTCTGAATATCTACTATAACGTGATGGCTGGGGTTGACTACGTTACTGATGGCCTGCAGGACAGATTTAGAGTCTGAACAGATGACGGCTGAGTTTATATTTTGGGTTCTGATTATGGCTAATGCATTTAGGGATGGCAACAGCCTCGGCTGTGTAGATGGAGCAGTTGTCCGGAAGTCTTTTCTGAAGGCAAATATTTTGTCCCCAGATGCCAAGGCCTACTTTTTCGCCTATTTTGGAGCCGTCTGTAAATATAAAGGTCTTGTCCGCGTTACAAGATCGGAACTCTAGGAATTTTTGGGAGACTTCTTCGTCTGAGAAGTCCGTTTTACGGGAGGTGAAAAAAATTCCACTTTGGGCTCTTTTCGAGTCCAGAAGCGGGAGAGTGGGGGTTTGCCTATTGTCGCTGGCAGTGCAAGATTTAGGCTTTCCAGGGTTTTCGCTACTCTGTGCTTAAATGGGGGCCACTTCTGTAGAGTGGCTTTATTTGCTCGTCTGGGATGGGCAAAACATTGTTTTGCCGGGTGATTTTCGGTGGATTGAACCTTGATGTAGTAAGAAATAAGCTGGGCGTCGCGTCTTGTCTGTAGTGGGCACAGCCCGCTATCAGTTAGCAGGCTGGTGATGGGGGATTCTCCGAGCGCGCCTGTGGCTGCCCGGATACTGGCGTTTTGGACTCGCTCTAGCTTTAATTTATTGGTCTTGTTCGTCGAGTCAAAAACGAACGAATTATATTCGAGAATGGACCGAATCAGGGACTTGTAGAGCATAAGCAGGGTCTTTCGATCCCCGCCATACTCTGTGCCGCCGAGCATGCGGAGAATGTTGACTCGCTTTTGACAGCTAGAGACGACTTTGGTGATGTGCTCATTGAAACTCAATCGGGAATCTAGGGTGACGC
This sequence comes from Lepas anatifera, assembly GCA_034440635.1. Lineage (NCBI taxonomy): Eukaryota > Metazoa > Arthropoda > Thecostraca > Lepadidae > Lepas > Lepas anatifera. The sequence continues at coordinate 441,887 of JAOTON010000202.1, forward strand.
CCAAGAATTTGAAGCTATTGGTGCATTCAATAGGTTTACCCGAGATTTGGAGCCGTGGAGGGTCGTGTCTGGAATGCGCTCTGGCAAAGACAACGACTGATGATTTTTCCGCCGATAGTGATAGACCCATTAAGCTACACCAATTAACGATGTCGTTTAAGCTGTCCTGCAACTGCGTAGTTGCGTGTTGGAATTCTGGTTCGTTATACCGCCTGGTATCGATTGCAGTGGTTTTCCAAATGGCGACATCGTCCGCAAAGAGGAGTAATTTATTCCAGGCGGTAGCTTTTTGGCGAAGAGATCATTGATCATTACTAAAAAGAGGGTGGGGGACAGAACGCTACCCTGGGGTGTGCTTTGGTCCTGGGTTGCCAGGTAGGAGAATGTGGTGCCACAACGGACTTTAAATTTTCGGTCCTTGAGAAAGTTTTCAATGAATTTTGCAAGGTGGCCACGAATTCCTAGTTTGCTTAATTTAAACAACAGGGCGTCTTTTTGTACGCGATCGAACGCCGATTTAATGTCTAAGAATGCAGCTATTGTTACTTGCTTTTTGTAAAAGCCATTTTGGATGTCACTGACTAGTTTCACCAAATTGTCAGTGGTGGCTCGCCCGTGCGCCGGAAGCCTGATTGCATAGCATCAAGCTTCTTTTCGAGGATCTCGTGAAGTCTAACGTTTACCATGCGCTCGACAAGCTTGCTAGCACAGCTAGTAAGCGAAATTGGGCGATAACCTTTTGGGTCTGTTTTTTCTTTGCCAGGTTTTGGAAGGGGAATGATAATACTCTCTCGCCACGATGTGGGGAAAGAGTCGCTAAGAAACGTGTTGTTAATGGCCGAAAGCAGGTACTTAAGTGCTGTTTGGCTGAGGTGCCTAAAGAAAGAGTAGTGAATTTCGTCAGGGCCCACTGCAGTGTTTCCACACTTGCTAATGGCGTAATTTAGCTCGGTCATTGTAAATGGTGCATTATAATACTCTTGATTACCATAATTGATGAATGTGTGCTTTTTGCACCATTCTGCCTGGTCTTTGGAGCGCTGGCTGTATGAGTTATTAGCTGCGACACTGGCGTAATGATCAGCAAATTTATCCATGACTTCCTTAGGTTCGGTGATGGGTTGGCCAGCTATTTTTAGTTGAGGGAAAGGTCCACGGGGTGGTCGCTTCGCAGAGAAAGCTCTAATGGTTTTCCAGACTTGGGTGGTGGGAGTGAAGCGGTTGAATTTGGAGGCAAAAGAGTTGAAACTGTCCTTTTGAACCCGCTTGCACGTGTTTCGAAAGTGTTCTTTTGCTGCCCGAAGTGCGGATCGAGTAGGGCTGTGTGCCCTCCTCTCATATGCCTTGCGGGCTCTAATCATTTGAGCTTTGGCGTGTGCCGTCTCTGCGTTCCACCATGGGGCTCCGTTTTTCTTTTGGGGTCCTCTGGTTTTTGGTATTGCTACTTGTGCTGCTGAGCTTATGGCTCTTAGTATTAATTCAATATCTGCCGAGTGTACATCCGCCCCTAATGGAGCCCCTTTTCTTGGCGCCCATCAGGCCGTCCGTCCCCCTCCCCCACCACGTGGCGCAATCACTTTTTGGCGTAGGTGGACGCCCGCTGCGGGCTGGGAGGATCTCCCGACCCGCACTAGTTCTCCGCCAGGTCTTCCGACCGAAAATCCTCCCGCCCCTCAGGCACCTAAAATCACCAGGAAGACCTGGACACCAGCAGCAGGGTGGCAAAGCCACTCTGCACGAGTGACTGAAAAGTCAGATTTCCCCTCGCTACCTGCCCCCAAGCACTCTAAATTCACCGGTGCTCCCCTTCCCAGGCGCCGCCAAAGGCAGGCTCCGAGAAGGCCTTTAACGAGTGGCAGCCTACCCCCTCAGGGTAAAACGGCTGCCACTCAAACCAAAATCCAAAAAAGTAAACATTTCAACCCAAACTGAAACTGCTCCTCTCTCCTTGGAAAGAAGCGATGCTTCTTTCCAAACAGCACCAACCACCCGCACTTGCGGATCCCAAACCGACCTCATAGGTCATTTTATGCAGTTTCAGTTTTCAAGTGAACTTGAAACGTCAGACGACAAAAGTCAGTCTGACAACGAGCTGTCCGGGACAGAGACCGTCTCTGACACCAGCAGTGCTTCAGAGACGAGCTCTGCAAAAACTGTTATAAACACTTCCAGAGCTCCCCTCCTGGAAACCCCCAGCCCCGGCTCCTCCAGCCCCGGCAGCTCACCCGTAGCAAGGAAAATTAGCTTTTCCAGACACTCCACCCCAGTTTCTCCTGCTAGCGATAGCAGCAGCAGCAGGTGCTCGTATAACCTTCGTAAGCGTAGATCCCCTAAGCACACACGTTAAAAACCACCATGGGTTCAATTCTGCAATGGAATACAAATGGCCCTATCGGGAAATTCCCGCTTTTTTCATCAATATTTGCTGAGAAAAAACCGGCACTAGCAGCATTACAAGAGACCCACTTTACTGATAAAGATAACGATAAATACAAAATCTCGGGTTACTCTTGGTATCGCCATAACGTAAACGCTGCTGTCCGTAAGGGAGGCACAGCCATCCTAATAGAAAATAGCATCCCACACAGTCACGTGCCTTTGGTAACATCACTGGACTGTGTAGCTATTAGTTTGAAAATACAACACGTCCAATTGACGGTTGTCTCAATATACATATCCCCTCGCGACCCTGATCCAACGGATCGGGAACTCGCACAACTATTTAATCAAATTAACGGGCCTTTGTTATTACTTGGAGATTTGAATGGTCACCACCAATCCTGGGGCAGCGCCATGCCAAACCGTAGAGGTGAAATTATATATGACGCAATAGGTTTTCAAAATCTAGTTATCCTAAATAACGGCGCACCAACCCGCCAAGCAACGCAAAGCGGATATTCAGACTCAGCCATTGATATTTCGTGCTGCACGCCTAGAATTGCGTCACTGTTTACCTGGGATGTCGAAGACAACCCAGGCATGAGCGATCACCTCCCAATCAAAATCAATGTCCCCAAGGAGCACTCGACCGCGTTGATCTGTTTTCCCCTTCCTGGAGTCTAAAACGAGCGGACTGGACAAAATTTGAGGCAGAGGTCGACCTCACACTGGTCACCGAAGGTGACCCACACTCGGCAGACATTGAATTAATACTAAGAGCCATAAGCTCAGCAGCACAAGTAGCCAAACCAAAAACCAGAGGACCCCGAAAGAAAAACGGAGCCCCATGGTGGAACGCAGAGACGGCACACGCCAAAGCTCAAATGATTAGAGCCCGCAAGGCATATGAGAGGAGGGCACACAGCCCTACTCGATCCGCACTTCGGGCAGCAAAAGAACACTTTCGAAACACGTGCAAGCGGGTTCAAAAGGACAGTTTCAACTCTTTTGCCTCCAAATTCAACCGCTTCACTCCCACCACCCAAGTTTGGAAAACCATTAGAGCTTTCTCTGCGAGGCGACCACCCCGTGGACCTTTCCCTCAACTAGAAATAGCTGGCCAACCAATCACCGAACCTAAGGAAGTCATGGATAAATTTGCTGATCATTACGCCAGTGTCGCAGCTAATAACTCATACAGCCAGCGCTCCAAAGACCAGGCAGAATGGTGCAAAAAGCACACATTCATCAATTATGGTAATCAAGAGTATTATAATGTACCATTTACAATGACCGAGCTAAATTACGCCATTAGCAAGTGTGGAAACACTGCAGTGGGCCCTGACCAAATTCACTACTCTTTCTTCAGGCACCTCAGCCAAACAGCACTAAAGTACCTGCTTTCGGCCATTAACAACATGTTTCTTAGCGACTCTTTCCCCACATCGTGGCGAGAGAGTATTATCATCCCCCTTCCAAAACCTGGCAAAGAAAAAACAGACCCAAAAGGTTATCGCCCAATTTCGCTTACTAGCTGTGCTAGCAAGCTTGTCGAGCGCATGGTAAACGTTAGACTTCACGAGATCCTCGAAAAAGAAGCTTGATGCTATGCAATCAGGCTTCCGGCGCGGGCGAGCCACCACTGACAATTTGGTGAAACTAGTCAGTGACATCCAAAATGGCTTTTACAAAAAGCAAGTAACAATAGCTGCATTCTTAGACATTAAATCGGCGTTCGATCGCGTACAAAAAGACGCCCTTTTGTTTAAATTAAGCAAGCTAGGAATTCGTGGCCACCTTGCAAAATTCATTGAAAACTTTCTCAAGGACCGAAAATTTAAAGTCCGTTGTGGCACCACATTCTCCTACCTGGCAACCCAGGACCAAGGCACACCCCAGGGTAGCGTTCTGTGCCCCACCCTCTTTTTAGTGATGATCAATGATCTCTTCGCCAAAAAGCTACCGCCTGGAATAAATTACTCCCTCTTTGCGGACGATGTCGCCATTTGGAAAACCACTGCAATCGATACCAGGCGGTATAACGAACCAGAATTCCAACACGCAACTACGCAGTTGCAGGATAGCCTAAACGACATCAATAATTGGTGTAGTTTAATGGGTCTATCTCTCTCGGCGGAAAAATCATCAGTCGTTGTCTTTGCCAGAGCGCATTCCAGACACGACCCTCCACGGCTCCAAATCTCGGGTAAACCTATTGAATGCACCAATAGCTTCAAATTCTTGGGCGTCACCCTAGATTCCCGATTGAGTTTCAATGAGCACATCACCAAAGTCGTCTCTAGCTGTCAAAAGCGAGTCAACATTCTCCGCATGCTCGGCGGCACAGAGTATGGCGGGGATCGAAAGACCCTGCTTATGCTCTACAAGTCCCTGATTCGGTCCATTCTCGAATATAATTCGTTCGTTTTTGACTCGACGAACAAGACCAATAAATTAAAGCTAGAGCAAGTCCAAAACGCCAGTATCCGGGAAGCCACAGGCGCGCTCGGAGAATCCCCCATCACCAGCCTGCTAACTGATAGCGGGCTGTGCCCACTACAGACAAGACGCGACGCCCAGCTTATTTCTTACTACATCAAGGTTCAATCCACCGAAAATCACCCGGCAAAACAATGTTTTGCCCATCCCAGACGAGCAAATAAAGCCACTCTACAGAAGTGGCCCCCATTTAAGCACAGAGTAGCGAAAACCCTGGAAAGCCTAAATCTTGCACTGCCAGCGACAATGGGCAAACCCCCACTCTCCCGCTTTTGGAATAGCAGTAAAACGGCGGTGCGTAGCGCCGCCATACTTGGCATACCTTTTCCCTCATCCTTTTTACAACTTATGTGAAAATTTCAAGGTTAGGTCATCTCAGGTCAGGTCACCAGTAGAGGTCAAGTGACCTGACCTCAAAAAAAAGTTTAAGATAGCATAAGTCGGAGCAGGGTGAACTTATCCGATTGAAACTCATCACAAAATGAGCCCACCGAGTTCTCTAAAATATGTTCCGGTATTTTTGATAGCAATGACCTAAGGTCAGGTACGAGGCATGACTTCTCCATTGGAAATACATGGGAAAAAATGTTTTTTACTGTATAACTCAGTAACGGATAGTGATAGAGCGTTTATTTTAGCTGCATTAGACTCGCCTTGGCTTTGCAGTTCTAATGATATGTATTTTATATAATTTGACCTCGAACTGACCTCAGGTCAGGTCAAATCCTTGATTTGACCTAGCTAGGTCAAATTATATATCATTCGATTCGGCTTGCTGTGAGGATTCATATAGTTTAAGTCGTTTTGCTCTATCTTTACTTGTTCAGATGTAATGGCCGAAAAAACTTAATTTACATGTTATCCCTATTACGGCATGTTTTAACCTCTCGTGACCTTAAATGTGACCTGACAAAAATGGTTCAAATATTTTCGATGAAGAAGTGGATGGGCTACCCAACACCGTTTACCGTTTTTCGTTACCTACCGTGGTTCTCGAGATCTTAGGGGGGGCGGGTACCCGCCCCCTCGTCAAAGCGAAGGTGGCTCAGACCCCCGTCAAAGCGCGTGTTAATGCTCCTTATATCAGTGGCGGATCTAGCCGGTCGGTTTGGGAGGGGCAAACCAAAGTCAATAGTCGAAAAAACGTCACGCCGTGAAAGCTGCGCTACAATATCACTTGCCGGTAGAATTCTAGAACTTTGGGTATTTGAGGCGATGAAAAACGTCACGGGTTGAAAAATATGGGCTAGATATACCTTTTTCGAGTCCGAGGCCCAATATTTACACTGAACCTAACTGGTTCTGTTTGAAGTTTAGAGTTAAAGCACCAGAATCTTGCTTATAATCTAAAAAGGAGTCGGTGGAAAAAAGGAGGTCGATCACTTTGGGGAGGGGCAAAAACATACTTTGCCCTAGCTTTTCCGTTTGGGGGGCAAATGCCTTTTTGCCCTCCCCCTTGGATCCGCCACTGCCTTATATGCGTATGACGTAACCATGGAAGCCAAAAACAGATCCCTCAGCTTTTACCTTGGAAGAGTAATCTGTTCCAAACACTGACTAATTCTATAACATGACATGACAGGCTAGATAAGAGGCTCATTCACTTTGTCAAATTGGTGCATCGTGGTATTGAATATGTCTTACCCTTTGTAAACATGTTGTCTTTTTATAAGTATTTTGAAATGCCACGTGCTGGCATGAAGTTCCGAATTTTCTCATATTTCTCCCATGAAATTAATGTTGGGCTACGCTGAGGCCCTTGAGTCCATTCCCTGTCGCGTATGTCCAATTGTACCAAACACTTGTCCATACCATATGTCGCATATGTCCATATACCATTATGTTGCTGGAAAGTATCCTCACCTCAGCAACTGAATCATCAGTTCATGCTGTTCTGATGGCATGTTTGTCTGGCTAGATTACCGGACAGGAGCGGCAGCCCGTCTTTCTAGCTGCTCAGCTGCTGAGCGAGTGGGTCGGGAAGGCCTTGAAGCCCGTCTTCGGCGTCGAGTGCGCGGAGGAGGCGGATTTCACCCTGCTGGCGGACCAGGTTTTTGATACCTGCAACTCTCGGGTACCGGCGGACGTCACGCCCTACCGCTGTGGTCTCTGCATGCCACAGACAGTGGACCAGCAATATGCCTCCCTCCTGCGCTTCGGTCAGATGATGAGAGTCCCTGGTCCTCAGACGCAAGATCATGTTGCCTTTCCAGCATGGCTTTATCATAACTCGCACATCCCTTCGTGGCCCACACAGTGCTCTCTCCCCTCCTGAGTTTGGACTGCGCTTCATCCTGACCTCAATACCTACCCAGGACTTCGTAGAGAACTTCTTCTCCCTGATGACAGCTTAAAAACGCAGTGATCATGTTTGGTGTTAAAAATCACTTGAGTGCATATCATGAAGTTTAATAGCATAATCGTTATGACTGATAATAATTATTTCTCTTGGGTGTCTGTGGTTTGTCCGTGTGTAAGAAGCCGTGTCATGCCTTTTTAATTTTGGAATTCGGGTCTAAAAGGATACTGATTGATGAGGGCGGCTACCATAATTTTCAAAGATATAAGTGCTCGTTGCTTTAACGCGCGCTCCGCTGGGTCCCTGTCACGATGACTTTGAATCGCATGACTTCAGCTCTGCAATGGTGTGGCCCGATCAAAGAACTTGGCCACCCGTGTGAAATTAATTAAGAATAATATAATGTAAGCCACATTGTTTTGCATCCCTTTGTTTTTGCGTTATCCCCGGAAAGTCATGGACCGGGGGCAAATCCCCATAGCATTGTGCGTGCCTAAGATACGGAAGATCAACATAGCGATACCCTCTCACCTGTGGCTAAGACTAGAGCAAGTGTTTGAGGTGAAAGAGCAGGAAGTGACTGAAGTGAAAGAGTAGGTAGTGACTTAAGTTGTAAGGAGCTATGCTTTGCCCGGAAACGTACAGTGAAATGGTGTGCGTATCTGATGCTTAAAGTTGTATTCATTTGAAAGTGCTTTGAGACACAACCTCAATGGTTTTGGTGTGTTTTATTCAGTTGTGTAAGGTCAACTGGAAACAATTGGAAACGAAACGCCCTTTGAGATTCGGCATGTTCCTTGTTCCTCCAAGTGCTGGTCCTTGAACCTCATTTGGCTACCCACGAGCGTGGGTGAGATGGCGAGATTCTTGACCTCTGAGAGACTAGAAGCACACCCCATTACCAACAATGTGCTGACTAAACATCTGCATGGTTTATGCGCAAGAGGTTCTGCCTAACAAACATGCTTGAGTCACTGAAAAACTGCACAAAAACCATAGATCAAAACCACAGCTTGGACATTATATTCCTGGATTACCAAAAGGCGTTCGATACAGTGCCACACCAGAGACTTTTAAGGAAGTTTAGTGGGTATAGAGTGAAGGGGAAAATTATCCGCTGAATACAGGAATTCCTGACTGGCAGAGAGCAAGCAAATCGCTGTATGCAGTGGAAGGTCTAGCTGGAAAACTGTCAGCAGTGGAGTCTCACAAGGCTCGGGTCTTGGACCTTTCCTATTCATTGTATGTCAAAAAGGTCCCAACCCTGGTCAAAAGCAGAATTAAGCTTTTTGCAGATAACACCAAATTATTTAGACAAATCCATAATCCATTCGACTGCAAGAGTCTTCAAGCTGACCTGAATAGCCTCCACAAATGATCTAAAGACTGGTTGCTGAGATTAAATGTTAAAAGCTGCAAAGTCATGCACTGTGAACCAAGCGACCCCAAAAATCACTGCAACGAATGGTATACCTTTGGACACAACATGCTGTGAAAAGGACAGGTGTAATGATAACAAGAAATATGAAGCCCACTGAGCATTGCCAATTTGAAGCGAGAGAAGCTGCAAGTGGTCTACGAATCTCAAAAAATGTGTTTTCATGGTTTTTCTATCGACAACTTTAATGGCATTTTCAACACCTATGTCAGGCCAAACCTGGTCTACTGCATACAAGCAGTGACCCCCAAGCCATCCAGGATCTGAAACAGCTGGAATCTGTTCAAAGAAGAGGAACAAAACTGGTAGCTGAATTGAAACACCTCCCTTATGAAGAACGGTTGATGAAACTGAAAACCACATCAATCAAAGACTGGTTCATTAGGGGAGACCTGATTTGGACGTACAAGATCGTTACTGGGAAAATTAGATGTGAAAAATGAACACTTCTTTGAAATAAGAATACTCCAACTCGAGGATACCAATTGAAAATAGTTCAGAAACGTTCAGTTCACCACACAAGGTCTGGATTCTTCCCGAGCAGGACCCTCAACATGTGGAACGCTCTACTTCATCATGTAATCTTAGCAGCAACGACAAACGCATTCAAATCAAGGTTTGACAAGTTCCTGGAAAGTTTTAATTAATTTTCGCAACGGTACCATCAGCTAAACATAGTTCACTGCATCTATATCTATGCTACGCACACATTGATGCTACGAAACTGATCGCTGCGACACTGAAGCAGACAAAGGTTTGCAGGAAATGGTGCGCAATTCACTTCCGTTGACCTCGTGTTGAAATGCGCATGATGACTGAAAACCTTCGTCTACATGTTAGCCCTATGGTGGTATACCTGAACCTCTAGTGACCTTAAATATGATCTGACATAAGATGGTTCAAATATTTTTTTATAGATATTTGGATGAACTATCCAACATCATTTACTGTTTTTCGATGTATAGCGTGGTTCTTGAGATCTTTGGGGGTGGGGAATACCCGCCCCCCGTCAATGAGAAGGTGGCTCAGACCCTTGCCAGTGCGCGGGTTGAGTGCTCCCTGAGAGTTTAGAAACTAGGAGGATAAGAAAACGCTCGTTTGCGATTTGAAGGAGTCATGGTGATCTACATTATAGCCAATTTTTATGATCCCAGTTTAACATCTTCAAGGTCAAATAAGATGGTAAATGTCAAATCTCGACCGTGTTGGGACCTATTGGAAAATGTTGTGACTATGCGGGAAGAGCCGGAAATTTTCTGAAAGTAGACTGAGGTCGTAGAGAGAAAGTTCCAGACGAAGCTGCACCCATGGGTGCTGGCTAAGATGCCGAACGGACGGAAAGTTACACATTGCAAATGTGGGTACTAACTTAGATTTTGCAGAAAACCTATTTGATATTTGTTTTGAAGCACATAGGCCATCCAAGCAAAAAATCTGAATGATTTCTGAACCATTGCTACCGTTAGAAACTTGGAATTGCTCTACTTCTCTGCATATGTTATATTCAAGCATCCCCACGAGAAGTGATTAAAGTTCGAGGCTCAGGATTTCGCATCAGCGCAGACAGCTCCACCGTGGGACCCAAACTCTCCTGTCCTCAGTTCCTGACGCGTGTTGACTTAGGGATACATGAAAATAGGTGTGCACGCAAGGAAGCGAGGATGATGCAAGATCGGAAGTCTGCCATATTTCAGAAATGGGTCGCATTTCTGCTTGGATGGTCGACAGTGCAATCGCCAGCCTGCAAAAGTGTTGCCTCTCCTTGGTGAAACATCACCCCAGGGCTAATCTAGAGCATATGTTCAGGATTACGTGGGTTTATAAGGTGAGTGTGGGCTAGTTCATGATGATTGATGGATTTATCCCGCCATGCCCTTTAAATTTCGTGTGACATGTACAAGACTCATGCCAGTGTGATAATTTCTTTGCATTTTATGGCGGAAAATCTAAGGATACTTATTATGGGTCACCTTTACACCCAGGAACAACTTCACCATTGCTCAGAAAGTTGACTTGAGGCCGGATGTCCTCAATCAGTCTTGTCCGAGTAATCTGAAACCCTAAAAGATTATGGAAAAAAACTGTGTAAGAGCTTAAAACAGCTGCAGCCCTAAAACTACCATTAGGCAAAGTAAACTCTCATATCTATAACAGTTGAAAACAGGTCATAGATAACAGTGGATAGTAGTAGGTATTGTTACCTGTGAAAAAGGGTTGCATGTATGCCACCTAAAACCGGGAGACCTTTATACTTAAAAAAGGGAAATAGAAAATAAAATTTCAAAGAAAATAGGGCATTACAAAGGGAAAAAGCGGCGTTCTGCACTCCTGGCAACGGTCCAGACGACGGTCCAGCGGTTCTGACAACAGTGGCAGTGGTCCTGACAACGGTCCAATGGTCCAACAGTCCTGACAACGGTCCAACAGTCCTGAAAACGGTCCAACAGTCCTGACAACGGTCCAACGGTCCAGCGGTCCAGACAACGGTTCAATGGTCCAACAGTCCTGACAACGGTCCAACGGTCCTGACAACAGTGGCAACGGTCCTGAAAACGGTCCAAACAACGATCCAACGTTCCTGACAACGGTATAACGGTCCTGAAAACGTTCCAATAGTCCTGACAACGGTCCAACGGCCCTGAAAACAGTGGCTACGGTCCTGACAGCGGTCCAAACAACGGTTTAACGGTCCAACGGTCTTGACAACGGTCCAACAGTCTTGACGACGGTCCAACGGCCCTGACGACAGTGACTACGGTCCTGACAGCGGTCCAAACAACGGTTTAATGGTCCAACGGTCTTGACAGCGGTCAAACAGTCCTGACAACAGTGGCAACGGGACTGAAAACGGTCCAAACAACAATCCAACGGTCCAACGGTCTTGAAAACGGTCCAACGGTCCAGAAAGTCTGCTGGATGGAAGACTTCATAACTGGAAGCACTTTTACATATGACCAACAATGGATTGCCAATGATTCAAGGGGCATATGCTTTTTGGGTCTAACAGTTCATTTTCCCTAGAAAACGTTTTGGGGAGGGGTACCATTACCGATTCGACCGAGCTATTCACGCCAAAACCGGTGAAATGGCGGTACCCGGTCTGACGTATATTATGCTATTACGTCATAATTAAAGTAACGTAATGTAAAGGTCAAGGTCCCAGGTCTTGGGCCTTTCCCGCTAAACAGTTGCTATAGTGCTAGTCGTAGTGTACATACATTTTAAATAATATACCATTTTGTGACCTCATAGGTCAATAACTTTGAATGACATTGATCCTAAAATTGTACCAAAGATTCATTGTGACCTTCCCTCTATGGCATTGGTCCGCATTTAGCTTATTCCAGTATTTTTACTGTATAATCACGCAGTGGCGGATCTAGCCAGCCGGTTTGGGAGGGGCAAACCAAAGTCAAAAGTCGAAAAAACCTCAAGCCGTGAAAGCTGCGCTACAATATCACTTGCAAGGTAGAATTCTAGAATTTTGGGTATCTGAGGCGAAAAGCAAAAAAACCTCACGGGTTTAAAAATATGGGCCAGAAATACTTTTTCGAGTCCGAGGCCCAATATTTACACTGAACCTAACTGGTTCTGCTTGAAGTTGAGAGTTAAGGCACCAGAATCTTGCTTATAAACTAAAAAGGAGTCGGGGAAAAAAGGAGGTCTATCACTTGGCGGGGGGGCAAAAACATAGTTTTGCCCCGAGCTTTTCCGTTTGGGGGAAATGAAAACGGTTTTTGCCCCCCCCCCCTGGATCCGCCACTGTAATCACGGCATTTCCCAATAGGTCCCCAGCATGGACAATATTTGACCGTTATGAACATGTTTGACGTTGAAGATATTGACCTAGGTCAATAGCAATTGGCTGTGACCTAGATCATTATAGCCCCCACCCACCCTCTAGCCGGCGGTTTTCTACATCTCTTAGTTTCTGGGATCTTAGAGGGCCTACCAGGCCCCTTGCCTCAACTGCGCGCTAGTGCCAGACCCCTCTCCAGTGTGGGTGATAAGGGGTAGGCTATCGTTATAGGTGCTAAATGACTTCAGTTATCTGCGAGCCCAAAAACACCAAACGATGACGTCCCTTAAGGAGTACTATGTATGGCCCCCGTCAGGCCACCGTACTTAAGCTCACCTTTGCGTTTTATTTTTCATTAAGTGCTACTGCTAATTGTTTTGATATCACTCATGATAGAAGTCGATGTCACACGGTTCAAATGTGAAGCTTGTGTAAAGGAATGTCCAGCGGAAGAGACTGAACAGTATGGTAGACAGTGCTTGCCTCACCCTACAGAGCAGTACACCTACCAATAACACGTAGGTGTGTACTTATGATAATAGGGATTTTTCCACTTGCCAAACACCTGGCGTTCTTATCAGGCAGGATTAGCTAATGATTATTCTGTCCGTGTGTAAATCTCGACCGAGGTCGTGAGTTCAAAAGTCAATCAGGCACTTGACCGGCGCAACCGTGTCTATTTGTGTTTCTGTCGCTTGCTGCAAACCGGAGGCGCTTCGGTAAAAAACCACCGGCATGTGCACTGTTCCTATATAAATTTGGGTGTATGTTTGTAAAGATCACACTGTTTCACCACAAGGGTATACACCATTGTTCCTATGACTGGTATGGTTGGCCGTGCAAGGGGTTTCACAGGGGATTTACCAGATGTGTTTAACATGTCGCACATTGGGTTAAGGGAGTGGCGAAAATTTGATTTATTTAGCCCTTCAGTATCCAGCCGGACATATATGAATTAGCCTGGTGCTCAAAATTAGGGAGCGCAAAAATAAAAAATAGCAAAAAGTATAATGTGTCAGGACATATGTGGTTGCCTGGACTATGACAATTTCAACGCTACCATTTAGGTCCAGTTTGGAAGTGATGCAGGGGTTGCACAGGAAGAATAAAGTTTGACCTGCATAGCCTCATTGTAGTTATATGCGGCTGCTGGCCACAGGCTAAGAGAAAAGCCTCTGTTCCTGACGCCTGATGCATTCATGAGCCTGAGTCTAACTTCTATGTCATTCTGAGCAGAAACTTTCGGTTACAAGACGGATGCTTTATTGGCAGGATTTTTTGCTGAGATCAACCTTTGCAATAGTTACTGCAGGGGAAAAATTTAGGTCGTTATTGGAAAATTTATGTAAGCTTAATCCTTTGTTCTGCCCACCCCAGAGCCCTACTAAGTGAGCAGCTCAGTAGGAAGCTATGTTTAAAAAAACATAGACTGCGGGTGAGGACCAGAGATGGCCAAAACAACGCTACGGAATTACGCTATGTTATATTTCATCGACTACGGAATTACGGTACTTAAGCTACGGCTACGGTAGAAATATATCGTACTACGATATCAACATTTTGTTCACACACTCATACTTTAACCCTCGCCCCGGTGGAGGGTGTTTGAACACCCCCTCTGGTTTTACCGGCGGCACGAAAAAACGGTGGCGCGAAGCGCCACCGTACTTGGCACGCTTTATCCTTGATCAATTCTGCAGCTTTCCTCAAAATTTTAAGGTTGGGTCATCTCAGGTCAGGTCACCAGTGCAGGTTAAGTGACTTCACCTCCAAAAATGTTTAAGGTGTCATAAGTAAGAAAAGAAAGGGGTGAATCTATCGGATTGAAACTGATACCACATTATGGGCCTACCGAGTACAACACATATTCCGGGATTTTTCATATCGATGACCAAAGGTCAGGTACGGAGCATGACCACTCCGTTGGAAATGCATGGAGAAAACAGAAATTGGGCTGTATTTGTGTGGATATAGCTGAGAATACCTTCACATTCCCCAAATCATAATATCCTGCGCTCCTTTCTAGGTTCCTGTAACAATGTTTTACCTGTGACCTCTGAAAGGTCATCTTGGCTACTTAATCAGATTTTCAGACTTGTGCAGCGACATTTCCGGGTTATAAAGTGTTGACCAGCATGTATAGTCTCTATTTAGCTTAGCACCGATCCCATGTAGGCACGCTGAGACGCAGAAAAGGCAGGTCCGGCCCTCATTCCCTCCCCCGCCGCGAAACATGCGATGACGGGGCGTCAAAACTTCGGTCGGACTGTGAAACTTAACAACATAAAACTGCCGATGAATATATCATTTTGGACAGGGCACTTCGACCAAAGAAAAAGGGGGGTTACTACGTCTATGCCCAGCCGGGTTCTGCTCCAGAGCAAATGCCCTCAGTCTTGCGGGCTCCAAAATGAGGCCATAAGCATTGCCGTGCGCAGTCTCCGAATGGCGGGATGAATGATCTCGGGAGGAATGACACTTGCCAGGGCCGAAAGTGAGAGGCAGGGCGTGGCAGAGGAGTCCTCTACGGTAGAGGACGAAAGAGAGGGGGGGACAGTCAGGAAGGAGGAGGCTAGGCAGACGGTGACACAGTCAGGAAGGACAAGTCTGAGGAGACGGTGCTGGAGAGGCTCCGTGGTATGGAGCGGGCTGGATCACGGAAGGTCATCCCGGAGACGGCGCGTGCGGCAAAAGGGAAACGGGCTCGGCCAAAAACTCACAGCAGGAAGTAAGTGCTCTGTGAGCCGATGTCACCCCCCTCTTTCTCATTTGGACAACCTCAGCGTGCCTGCACGTCAGTTAACTAGATTAAATTTTATTTTAGGATGAGTGGGTCCGCGGGGACGTTTTGTTTGTGTTGTGAATCATTGTTTGGCTCCACGGGTTTTCCCTTTTGGAAGAGTGCATGGATCGGTGCGGAATTTAACTGCACACAGTGTGAACTTCAACAATATTAAGCTATTGAGAGGCAGGTAGGACAGAAAATTGGGAAGGCTAGGTCGTGGGTTATAAAGTGTAATAGCTTCAAGGGGGAGGTAAATCACTGTTGCGTTGCCATGGAGGGTTCATGCCGTACTGCATAGGCACACACCCGGTGAAGATAATGTATGAGTATACAAGGTCGAGTTTGGGGGGGTAGTTTCCCTTTTTAGGCTGCAGCCATTTGGCTATGTTAGGCCGTAATCCATTTTGAGATACAGCCAAGGAGGTTTCGGTTGCAGAGTGTTAAGGGGAGCCTATGAGGTAGGAATGCAATGATTTCGTTTTGGGAAAGCCATTCAAGGTCAGAATTGCCATCTTACGGTGCACTGTGATTCTGAACGGGCGGTGGGGATTTTCGCCACAGAACGAGGCCCTGACAAGTAATATTGTCAGTCCATTGTACCATTTCGAGAGTCTAGCTGGTTTGCGGAAAATGTGTTTGAACTTGTTTTAAATATTGGTTCAGCCTGTTTTACTCTATCAGTGTGTATTATAAACAGGAACTTTATTTGAGATTTGTTGTGGGATCATTAATCCGAACTTAGTTTCTATACTAAATTGTATCGTCCTTGATTCTTCTGCAAAACCGTCTGGTGTTCGGCTGCTAATTATGATAAATATAGCAAATAAATCCCCAACATTCTCTTTTCAATTTCTACGGTCGCAGTTACGGTAGGGCAGTGAGCAAAAGGGATGATCGCCGGTAATTCAACGTCTGTGGAGTGTTGCTGGTACTTATCGCCATACTTTCCCACGTTGATATATTATTGAGCACGATGCCGTCCTTAGCGTAAACCCACCCGCCCTGTTTTTGAGAAGCCCCCAACTCTTTGCATGTTCCCAGGGGCGCAGCCAGGGGGGAACAGGGGCACGTGCCCCCCATCGGTGCCGGGGTGCCCTTTTGATTGCCAGGTGGTGTACCCTCTTTGGGCCGTGCCGCTCGAAATTTAGTGCCCTACGCCGTCGAGCCTAGATGGAACTAGACTGCATTTAGCGATTTAAACTATTGTTTGACAATTAAGTGCCTTTTTGGTCAGCTAGGGCATTCTGTCGCCTTTCCAAGCACCCGGGAAGAGCATAGGCACGTAATCCGTTTCCAGATAATGCCTCATCGTCGCCAATAATCGTACGGGCGGAGCTAATCTGGTGCCCCTTGAGCTCATCTGGTGGCCCCTGAGCGCTGGTCTTGGCCCCTGGAGCTGATCATGTGCCCTCTGAGCTGATCTGATGCCCTCGTAGTCAATCTGGTGCCCCCTGAGAAAATAATTGTGCCTTCTGAACCTGTATATTGCTCTCTGAGTTTTTTCACAACGTTGTTTTCACAGAGACAACCTCTTAGCGCTTCCCCCTTCCCACCCCGACAGGTTGCACTCATTAATTATAATTACTGATCGCGTCAATTTCAAAATTTAGCAAGACATACGCCATCTGCTCCCCAAATTGCTGAACTCCGACATAGGTGTCACTGCCCGCGTTCTTCGGCGCCACATCACATCTCATATATATTTTCCAGCGTTACAGCGGTAAAGAGTCACTACTGACGTTTCCCGGCGTTCTAATGCAGCTCACTAACAAACAAACAGAAACGCACGTCATGTTGCATAATACAGCAAACTACAACAATAATCACGACCCGTTGACACTAATTTCCGTGGAAGCCACAGAAGTTGGTCGTCCGAGTGGCACGTCCGAGCTCCATATAAATTTCCATTTTTGCTTATGGGCTTGGATCCGGTTACGTTTCACAGCCAGCATGCCCTCAGCATAACAGAAGTTAGCAATGTCCTTTTTGCCCCTTCCATACTAGGCTGCTCCTCCCCATCTCTATTTAATTTCCTGGTGACAATATACTGTTTTACAAGCAGCAAGATAAGATTTACTTTTGAAGGAGCTTGTGGATAACCTAAAAGTACGGTCTCGTAGTGGAGGAAATTGTCACGTAGATTATATGTAGTTTTCAGTTGTGGCAAAATTGTGTTCCATAACGGCTTTACAGATTCACATTCAAAGAAGAAGTGTTTTAGATCATCTGGTTCTAAGCATCGTACGCACAAAGGGCTGCCTATAATGCCCCTCACAGCCAAAAATTTTCTGGTAGGTATATAACGGTTGATGATTCGGTAATGCAGTGATTGTAGCTTTGTTGAGATAGTGCACTTGTATGGGATTTCAAATATCTTTTGCCAGTTTTGTGGCCTAACATTAGACATTTCCCATTTGTTCATAGCCGTTGGAATTGTCTATCACCTGTTTATCGTAAAAATGTTTGACACGGCACATTTTCAAAGGCACTCTTTTTCCTTCCCTAGTTAGAAAAATAATCTCATTCACTAAATCGGGGTCGATCACGCATCTTTCTGATCGGCGTAGTGTGTTTTTCCATGCCGCAGGGATAGCCTGTTTAATTTTTCCAGCATGAGAAAGTTCATGCGCAGCCCATTGTATTTTTCATGTAACTGGCCTAAGTTTAAAAAGTCTCCCCTTTGATTCACCAGATGTTCGATTCGCTTTATCCCTGTAGCATACATATTTTCATTGAAGAGAGTCTTTTTATTGGAAGTAATTTCCCCATTATGCCAAAGTGACTGTGCTAGAATATAGCTGACTTCATCAGTGGGTAAAGTGTTGTTGGAATGAAATTCAGCAAGTATTGTTTTGTAGAAGTCTGGGATCTTCAACTTCTTAATGAAGGTGCCAGATTTTCCCACTCTTAAAAGATCGTTTAATTCAAATCCACTAAGACGGGCCTGTAGTATCTTTCTCCACTCGGATTCATGATTGATGGACATTCGCTTTACCCATGTCATTCGCAGTGCAGTACAAAATTTGCTTACATCAGGTGCATTTAGGCCCCCGTATTTGATGTCTTGACAGAGAGCTCTCCTGGCTACTTTTGGTGGACGGCCACGCCAAATGTATTTCATAATTAAGCTCTGAATTTGTGACAGCTCTGCGCTTTTTATTATGCTGCTCGAAGCAATATATACCATTTGCGATGCTAACAATGTTTTGGAGGTTACTATCCGGCCCTTGATTGTTAGGTCACGCTGGGACCACATATTGGTTGTGTTCCTGATTTTTTGGTGCACCTGAGAAAAATTATCATCGCCGCATTGTGATCGGGCACTGAACCATAACCCTAGAATTTTCAATCTATTGACCGCTGTGATGCCGTTGATAGAATCTGATTTTTCTCGGAGTGAACCAAGCCACATAAGATTAGATTTATCTAAATTTATTTCCAAGCCCGAAATATTTTGAAATTTACCTATAAGGTTAATTGCACTTTTGACAGAGTCAACATCGGAAAGGAACAAAGTCATGTCGTCACAATATTGACTGACTTTTATTTCTATGCCTGAAATAGTTATCCCTTTTATTACAGAAGATTTCCGCAGCTTCAGGGCAAGCATTTCGACTGCAATATTAAATAACATGCTTGAGATAGGTGAACCTTGAAATGTTCCCCGCGTGCACGGGAACCACTCTGAGGTGTATCCATTATTACTGATGGTT
Organism: Lepas anatifera; assembly: GCA_034440635.1. Lineage (NCBI taxonomy): Eukaryota > Metazoa > Arthropoda > Thecostraca > Lepadidae > Lepas > Lepas anatifera. The sequence goes on from JAOTON010000202.1 coordinate 460,799, forward strand.
AACAGGGCTCCACTGTAAAGCAGCCTAATCCAAGCCATAAAGTCCGGTCCGAAATTAAATGACCTGAGAGCATACATTATGAAATCGTGTTCTATACAGACAAATGCATTTTTGTAATCGACGGATAATAAAATTCCAGGCAGATTATCTATATGACAGTATTTAATCATATCACTAATTATTCTCAGGTTTTCGCCAATAAAACGCCCTTTGATACAGCCTGTTTGGTTCTTGTGGATAATTTTGTCGATTACTCGCGCAACTCTTGAGGCCAATACATTGACTATGAGCTTATAAATTACGTCAAGAAGACATATTGGCCTTTTATTCTTAAGATGAAGCTGGCTACCTTTTTTGGGAATCAGAGTCAAAATACCTCGACGATGCGAAATAAACAACCGTCCTTGGTGCTTTGCTTCGTTTGCATACTCGATGATTAGAGGTCCTATATCGTCCCAAAATAAGCTAAAAAATTCGGCGGTAAAACCAGAGATCCCAGCCGCTTTATTTCGTACCATGCCTTCCAGAGCCAATTTGGCTTCGACGAAGGATATAGGAGCTTCACATTCGCGCTTTTCTTCTTCGGTTAAACGTGGATCACCCTGGTCGAGCGCAAATTCGCTGAAATCAGGGAACTGTTTCTGCTTTGATTGATAAAGATTGCTGAAGTGTTTAACGCATGTCTCAAGAATTTCGGTCTTCCCCCGGATAATCTGGCCTTGGTCTGTTTTCAGTGTGGATATAGACTTTTGGGCTGATCTAGTTTTTGCGAATTTGAAAAAATAGGCCGAGGGTTTTTCTCCTTGTTCCATCCAACACCCCAGGGATCCAAGGATAGCCGTTTTTCCCCGCTCTTGCTTCAAGTCATTCAGTTTTGCTCTAAGATTGGTATAGTCTGCCATGGTCTGTGCTGAAGGTTTGCTAGATATTGCTAGTTCTAAGTCGTTAAGCTCTTTGTATAAATCATTTTCTCGCTTGCGCATCTCGTATGAAATTTTTTTGCTCCTCTTGATTGTTAGAGCCCGGATATTGCATAGAAGAAAATCGATTAGAAGTCCATTGCTACTCATTTCGGCATATGATGCTGATTTGTTTTTCGCGTCACAAATTTCTTTTCTAACAGTATCAACATATACTTCGTCTGATAAGAATGTATTGTTAAACCGTCATATGCCAGGCCCCCGTTTGTCATCTCCAATAGTGACGTCTAGTACAGCAAAATTATGATCTGTTAGGATACCAGAATCTATTTTGGTTTTAATTGTGTTATTATACAGAACCGCACGAGAGGCAAAAATATAATCAATCCTTGACTGCTGCAGGGGATTAAGTCTCCGCCATGAGAATTTTTGAATTGATGGGTGCTGGTAGCGCCATGAATCGTCCAACGAGAACTCCTCTAAGATATCCTGTAGTTTGACAGACGCTCTGGTCTTTCTAAAACTGGGGCTGTCAGTATCTAGAGCGCTAAGCTTGATGTTTAAGTCCCCAGCCAAAAAAGTCCTATGCGTGGCAAAGCACAATAATATCTCCCTTAGTTCACAGAGGTACTGACATTTAATGTTTTGGCTTTCAGAGGCGGGGGCATAAACCCCCAAAATTATGAACGGATCTCGGTCAGCCGACACCTCGACACAAACAATGCGACCTGTATTATCGGCGGTTAGCTTCCGGACTTGCGCAGAAAAGAAATTAGGAATGAGCACAGCTACACCGGCTTGGCTACCATTGGCATCATGTGAGAATATTATGTTACCGGCCCATTCTGTTTGCCATTTTTTCTCTATAGATTCTGTAGAATGGGTTTCCTGCAATATTACTAAGCTGTCCTTATAATTAATTCTCAAGTGCCTAAAAATAGACCTACGTTTAACCCGGTTTCTCAGACCCCGCACATTGAGCGACACAATAGACAAGCTGTTTGAGAGCACTGTATCATTTACCATGATTTAGCGACTGGAAAGTTAAACTGGGAAACAACAAGAAAAGCTTGCGACTCATGGCTTCAAACCGAAGCGCGTTATTAATCATGATAAGCGTTAATTCTTCATACAGGAGCTCGGACTGCTGAACCCAAACAAACTGTTCTATGGCCTCCACGTCTAGAATATTCATCAGATGAGCTCTTGACTCGAAAAGTATGCATGAGATGTTTTCCTGAGCTGTTATTTAAGCAATGGAAAGACGCGACATCATAAACCTCTAATCCCCAACACAACCACCCCTCCCCAAATACGCCACAGAACACCGAAACAAGACCGGAAGGGTCGAACGCCATCCCGCACAAGGATGCGGGGTCCCGGCCAAGGCACTCAATAAACGCAATATTCGGCACTTCGCATATAGCGCATAAACTGCCACTGCAATACCCCTTGACTGTTGCGTAATACAAACACGATATTGACTTGACAATTACCGTGCAGTGCACCTAGCCAGCTACCCAAGGCGAATCAGGCCGTGCATTGTGCAAAACAATATGTCAGCTTGATTACGCAAGTAAACAAAACAAGTTACATACTTAATCGACTTCCTACAAACATCATACCAAATTGCTGCCGCAAGAAGAACGCAGCAGGCAGCTCAGCTGGCGCGGGGCGGGCCGCCGGGCGGCCGGCGGAAGCCGCCTCGAGTAATGTCCATGCTGGAGAATAGGCTGAACACCGCTCGCAGTTCAGCAGCCCCCGCCGGCCGGACCCGGCAGCGCCTCCACCGCCAGCTGTCTGCGTTCGAAAGGCACAGGTAAATACACTGAGCACATACATTGCTTACTTGGAAACTTCCATCCAATTTACCTGCCCAACTACTGCACACAAATCAGGTCGCGTGTTTGACAACAGGATTCGATTAGCTTCCGAAGAAATATAGCAATGTTATATGGATGCATCACAAACCGGCTTCTCGTAGAAACAATACTAATTCGCTGATGGGAGCAGAACGCGGTAGGCAGCTCAGCTGGCGCGGGGCGAGCCGCCGGGCGGCCGACGGCAGCCGCTTCCAGTAATGTACATGCTGGAAGAGGGGTTGGACGCCGTTTGCAGTTCAGCAACCCTCGCCGGCCGGACCCGGCGCCTCCGCTACCAGCTGTCCGCGCTCACAAGGCACAAGTAACCACACACCCCCAGTGACTCAGTCAGCTCAATGCAGCATTACGTGAACTAGAGTCAGCATAGATTAAGGTGCGCTTTCTTGGTCAGCAAGTGGGTATTATATTTCAAAGGGAAATAACTGCAAAGTGAAATCTGAGTGTGTAGAGGCCTTACGGAATTGAAAGTTCTGTTCCGGATTGCTTAAAGTCGAAAATTACATCTACCTTCAGATGACAAGACCTCGATAATCACCAACGGTGACCTCTACCACCAGTGAAGCGAGAAGACCCCGCAGACGCAGATCCTGCCGCCGCCACCAGACCCGCAGACCCGGCGCCACCTGGAGTGGAGGCGGACGCGGCCGCCGCAGCCACGCCGGAAGCGCCACCAGTCAGCTCCGCGGGCCGGGAACCCGCAGACTCGGAGCAGGCCATCGTCGCCAGATCCGCAGACCCGGCACCACTCGAAGCCGAGGTGGGCACGGCCGCCGCGGCCGCGCCGGAAGCGCCACCAGACGGCCGCGGTCCAGCCCGCAGTTCCGCCGGCCGGAACGCTGCCGGCACCCGTCGGACAGCTCCTCTCTCCGAACCTGGAACTCGTCCTCCCGCTGAAGCCTCTCGCCGCCCCCGACGGTGTTGATTGGAATCCCACTGGGGCAGAGAAGCAAGGAAACCACCGAGCAAATCGCGCAAATGGTTATGATCACGGATACGAATGTTATCACCGCTAATCTCCTTCTTGCAGATCACGTGACCACGGCGAGTGAACACCGAGTGCACTCTCGAGCCGTTCTCGGGACGACGAGCGGCCAGAGCTAGCTGAAACAGCTCTCTCATCTCAGGCACGAGTGATTCCGCCAGGAAGAGGGGCGCCAATTCCTTGCCAGTCACAGACAGAGCGCCATACTGCGCCGGTCCAGGCACAGATCTGCCGCCGTTGACCTTTTTTGGCATCAGCTCGAAGCGCTTCGCGAAAACGTCATCTCGCAACTGACGACACACGAACTTAACAATGATCTTATTGTCGCTCTGCAGGCGATGCGCCGTTGCTATATCTCCGACAGCTAGCTCCAAATCCGGGAAGTACTGGTTGAGCAGCTTCACAGTCCTCTCCACCATGTTCTCATCTGAGCTCTTCGTAGATAGCTCATTGCACGTCAAAATTAAACTTGACAGGCGGCGGTTCATGTCGATATCGATCACTCGTGTTCGCAGAGAGTCGTTGTCTTTCCTCACATCATCTAATTCTCTCTCCAACTTACGGATTGTTATGTCTTTTTGGTGGATTTCTGCTTCCAAAATCTCTACACGCTTCTCCATACTTGCAAATTTTGTCTCAAATGCAGCAATGACGCGGTCATTTTCTTCTTTGACTAACTTTTGTATCGCGTCTAGTGTTACCGAGGCTGGCTCACCTTTTTCTGGCTCGTGGTCTTTGCCGTTTAGGCGTGGTGATGTACCACTGGGCCGTCAGCTCTGCTTTTTTCGCTCAATCCTCTTAGCCATTTCGGGTACAGACAGCTGTCGCTTTCTACCACCTGCACTGTCCTGCCCGGAGGCCGCGTCCGTGAACACCGAGTCCATGTCAAGGTCACTCACTCTCCGACATCCTGGGTCGCGGCTAAATACACTTCAAACTAAGGTCATTCACTTCAAACTACACTAAGGTCTTGCTTGAATATCACTGGCCAAAAGTTCTGGCATTGCCTTCCACGCCCGAATTCACAGCACCATACCACTCCGCTTCATAAGCGTGCCGGGACCCCACACTCCACACTGCGGTCAGCGCATAGCCGGCAGCGAAGGGCGGAGCCAACCACAACCGACCCGGCGCGGTGTCAGGCGCAGACGAACTGTAATGCTCTCTGAGTTAGTCTGATGCCTCCGAGCTTGCCTGGTGCCCTATTAGTTGTTTTAGTGCCCTCCCGTAGCTTATCTACTGTCCAGGGCCGCAGCCAGGGAGCACAGGGGGCACGTGCCCCCATTGGTGCCGGGTGCCCTTTTGATTGCCAGGTGGTGCACCCCCTCTGGGTCGTGCCGCTCGAAATTTAGTGCCCTACACCGTTGAACCCAGATGGAACTAGACCGCATTTAGCGATTTCAGCTACTGTATGACAATTAAGTGCCTTTTTGGTCAGCTAAAGCATTCTGTCGCCTTTCCAAGCACCCGGGAAGAGTATAAGCACGTAATCCGTTTCCAGATAATGCTTCATCGTCGCCAATAACCGTACGGATGGAGCTCATCTGGTGCCCCCTGGAGCTGGTCATGCGCCTTCTGAGCTGATCTGATGCCCTCGTAGTCAATCTGGTGCCCCCCTCCCTGAGAAAATAATTGTGCCTTCTGAGCCTATATAATGCTCTCCAAGTTAGTCTGATGCCTCCCAGCTTGCCTGATGCCCAATTAGCTGTTTTAGTGCCCCTTGAGCTGATCCGGGCCCCCTGAACTTATTTAATGCCTCCTGGAGTTTATCTACTGTCGAGGGGGGCACAGGGGGGGGACGTGCCCCCATCGGTGCCGGGTGCCCTCTTGCTTTCCAGGTGGTGTACCCCCTTTGGACCGTGCCGCTCGAAATTTAGTGCCCTACGTCATTGAACCTAGATGGCACTAGACTGCATTTAGCGATTTCAACTATTGTTTGACAATTAAGTGCCTTTTTGGTCAGCTAGGGCATTCTGTCGCCTTTCCAAGCACCCGGGAAGAGTATATGCAGGTAATCCGTTTCCGGATAATGCCTCATCGTCGCCAATAATCGTACGGGCGGAGCTCATCTGGTGCCCCCTGGAGCTGATCATGTGCCCTCTGAGCTGATCTGGTGCCCTCTGAGCTGATCTGGTGCCCTCATAGTCAATCTGGTGCCCCTGAGAAAATAAGTGTGCCTTCTGAACCTATATAATACTCTCTGAGCTAGTTTCAAGCCTCCGAGCTTGCCTGGTGTCCTTTTTAGCTGTTTTAGTGCCCCTTAAGCTGATCCGGGCCCCTGAGCTTATTTAATGCCTCCCGGAGTTGATCTACTGTCCAGGGGGCACATGGGGCACGTGCCTTCCATCACTGCCGGGGTGCCCTTTTGATTGCCAGGTGGTGTACCCAATTTGGGCCGTGCCGTTCGAAATTTAGTGCCCTACGCCGTTGAACCTAGATGTAACTGGAATGCGTGTAGCGATTGAAACTATTTTTGGACAACTTAATACCTTTTCCGGTCAGCTAGGGCATTTTGTCGCCTTTCCAAGCACCCGGGAAGAGTATGGGAACCTAGTATGTGTCCAGCTAATGCCTCATCGTCGCCAATAATCGTACGGGTGAAGCTAATCTGGTGCTCCTTGAGCTCATCTCGTGGCCTCTCAGCTGGTTCTTGGCCCCTTGCGCTGATTACTTGCCCTCTAAGCTGATCTGGTGCCACTGAGTCAATCGAGTGCCCTACTGAGCAAATAAGTGTGCCTCCTGAACCTATATAATGCCCTCTGAGTTAGTCTAATGCTTCCGAGCTTGCTTGGTGCCCTAATAGCTGATTTAGGTCCCCTTGAGCTGATCCGGGCCCCCGAGCTGATATTATGCCTCCACAAGTTGATTCTGTCTCCTCTTCAGCTGATTAGGTGCCCGCTCAGCTGATTATTGATGTGTCCTTAGATGGCTTGGTGCCCCTGAGCTGGTTTGGTAGGCCATGAGCCCACCTTGTGTCCCCTGAGCTGTTATGTTGCTCCCTGAGCTGAATTAGGATCCTGCCATAGTCTGGGGGGCTGGGAGCTGATCTGGCCCCCGAGCGGATCGATGTGGTGCCACCTGAGCTGCACTAATGCCCCTGAGTCGATCTGGTGCCTCCTGAGCCCATTTGATGCCCTCTGAGCTAGTCCGGTGCCCCCTGAGCTAATCTGGTGCAATTTAAGCTGATCTGGGCCTCCTTACATGTTTTTCATGAGCAGCTCGTTCGTCCGTTTTGCACCTGGCATTGGCCGATGACCACGCGCCGATCCTGGGCTTCATAAGGCGCAATTTGGAGCCCTTGGGATCATTGTCCCATCTCCGTTGCCAAGACTCGAATGCATACTGCCTGATGGCAGGGAAACAGTCAGAGTAAGGCACTTTTATTCCTGACGGCACGATACCCCGTGACGCATCCTTCGCCGCAGTGTCACATTGCTCATTGTCAGGCACTCCCACGTGGCTGGGCACCTATGCCAGTGTTAATTGTTTTTGTTGGCAGTGTGCTCTGTGCATCTTATTCCGAATAAGTTCCAGAATATATGACGATGAGGGGTGAAAATCAAATGATGTTAGTGCTTGCAAAGACGACAGTGAGTCAGTAAAAACAACGTATTTGCGTCTCCTCGACCGTAACACCTGGTCTAAAACTCGGAAGATAGCGTAAAGTTCAGCAGTAAAAACTGATGCTGTCACAGGGAGTGTATAGCGTTTTTCACTTCCATCACTTACATACGCACATCTGACACCGCTCTCCGTCTTAGATCCGTCTGTATAATAGATCTCAAAACCTGAATACATGTCATTTACGTGCTCCCAGAAAATCTGCCGGACCGCAACAGGCGGCAGATTCTTGGTCTTAACAAGCAAACTGGTGTCCACCTGAGGCTCTGGGAGAGTCCATGGTTCTAATAAGGGATTCTGGAAAGTCTCAACCTGTTCACAGTCAACTCCTGCTTCCCTCAGCCACGCTCCAATTCTGAGACCAGGGTGTCTGTTTCGGGATAGATTTTCTTCCGAGTGTCTGATGTCATCAGAGAATAGCTTACTGTATGTTGGATGTTTTGGAGACTGTTTTATTTTTAGAGCGTATTTCATCGCAAGGACATGACGTCGCAAGTCTAACGGCATCTCGTTTGCCTCGACGAGTATGCTGGCGGTAGGCGATGTGCGGAATGCACCGATGATAATTCGAATGGTATGGTGATGTATGGTATTTAGCATAGATTTTGCTGTCTCCGTGGCTGAATCGAATACCATGCAGCCATATTCAATTTTTGTCGGATTAGCCATCGGTACAACATCAAAAGTGTTTTTCTGTCTGCGCCATACTTTAACTTAGTTATAACCTTCAGAATGTTCAGATCCTTGAAGCACCTTTCCCTTACAACCTTAAAGTGGTTTATATAAGTCAACTTAGAGTCAAAAGTCAGGCCCAGGAACCGTGCATGTGCGACTACCTGGATTCTTTCTCCATACATAGTTAGTGTGGGATCATCACACGGACTGCGTCTGCGGCAAAAATGTATACATTTCGTTTTTGTCGTTGAGAATTGTAGAACATTTTTGGAGCTCCACCGCTGCAACTTTGTGAGTCCGAGCTGTAGCTGCCTTTCTGCAGCGGCTGTGGACGACGCCGTTACCCACATGCTGAAATCGTCTATGAATTGATGTGTTGATGTTACGTGGTAGGTTATGTGATATGTCGTTGATTGCGATAGCGAACATGGTCACAGAGATCACGCTACCTTGGGCCGTTCTGCTTCCCTGCGCTCGCTGCTCTGACTGCACGCTACCTATCCTGAATCTAAACCGACGGCTTCGCAAGAAATTTGAGAGAAACCAGCCCATATGACCCTGTATGCCCAATCCGAACACCTTTTTCAGGATGCCATGCCTCCATACCGAATCATAGGCCTGCTTTACGTCGTAGAAAATAGCTATTGTGTGTTGTTTTTCAGAGAAGCCTTTACGGATATCAGCATCGAGAGAAAGAAGATGGTCGACAGTACTTCTGCCTCGGCGAAAACCACACTGGACGTTCGAAAGCAGTTGATTGGTCTCCAAGAACCACACGAGCCTAGTATTAACCATTCTTTCAAGCAGCTTACACACACAGGAGGTGAGAGATATCGGGCGGAAGTCATCAGGAGACACTCCTGGCTTTCCTGGCTTGAGGATTGGTATTATGGTGGCCTCGCGCCACTGGTCTGGAAAGTCATCCTGCGTCCATATATAGTTAAATATGTCAAGCAGTGATACAAGAGAGCAGTCAGGGGCGTGCCGCAACATCTCGTAGGTAATTGTGTCAGGTCCCGGAGATACGTTTTTTTGTATTGTTTAGTGCAGCTCGGAGTTCACGCATTGAAAAAGGAATGTTGTATGCAGCCGAACTGTCGTTACCAAAATTAATCGGTGTTCTCTCTTCTCGCTCCCGAAAGCGAACAAACTCGAGATCCTGGGACTCCCTGCTACATCTTGCCTCGAATGCTGCAGCCATACGGTCAGCCACTGCCTGTGGATTGCTAATTTTGACGCCGTTTTCCTCTAATACTGTGGCAGGTGTTGATCGATGCTTTCCTTGTATACTTTGAATACGAGACCAGACCTGTGTAGATGGAGTAAAACGGTTGATTGTATTGACATATGCCACCCACCATCTCCTCTTAGAGTTAACAACTATACGTCGCGCCAACGCTCTCGCGCGCCTAAACGTTATTATGTTAGGCGTCGTTGTGTGTCTTTTAAGTTCTCTGTAAGCCCGTTTCCTTTCTAAAATCGCTTGTCGGCATTCGTGGTTCCACCAGGGGACAGGAGTTCGTTTGGGTTTGCCGGAAGTCATTGGGATAAAACGTTTGGCTGCTGAAAGAATCATGTCATTAAAATGCTTTACTGCTGCCGTTGCCGAACCCTCAGCACTTACATCCAAGGGGCCACATGCGCCCCGGAAGCCCTCCCAGTCAGCCCTTCGGAGGTTCCACCGGGATGGTAGAACCAGCGGTGCAGCCGACCGGGCTGAACGGATGTTTATTGGAAAGTGGTCACTTCCATGGAGGTCTTCAAGGGTGCACCAGCTGAGCTGGGTAAAGAGTGAAGGTGAGGGTCTATAGCCGAGAGCGATCCAGAAGACAGGGTAAAGTGAGTGGGACGGCCAGTGTTCAGCAGGCAGAGAGAGTTGAGATGGAGGAAACGTTCCACTGTTCGGCCTCGGGGACATGAGCGGTCCGAGGACGCTGCCCATGATGGGTTGTGAGCATTAAAGTCGCCCAATAGAATAAAAGGGGTTGGCAGTTGGTCAACAAGAGCATTAAGACTATGCAGATCAATGTTGCCACCAGTTGGGGGGGTAAATAGAACAAACTGTGATTTTCACAAATCCAAATAACCGGCCACTGCCTGCAGAACCGTGTTCAAGCGAACAGGGAAGCACGGGGTGCAGTGGTGAACTGCCACCATGACACCACCATAGGCAATGGTGTTACTGAAAACGTCCTTTCTGAACGTCTGGAACTGTCGCAGGTTAACCCGCGCGGGGCTGAGGTCTCCAGCCGAACGCGCGGGGCTGGGGGGTAAATTTTACCCCCCCTGTTATCTCCCGAACTAATGGTCCGATTTGGAAAATTCAAACGCCAATCGAAAGATCTTATCACGAACAACTAAAGATATGTACTTAATTTAAAGTTTGAGGTCAAGGTCAAGGTCAAACTGAGGTCAGCTGTCAAAAGCGTGGTTTTTGAGGTTGCAATGCTACGGAGATCAGGAAATGGAAGCTATGAGCTTCATACTTCATGGAAAGCCTTCACTTGAATGCAGCAAGGTGCTTTGAGACCGTTAGGCTGGTGGCATGACCGGGTCAGGTCAAGATGAGGTCACTAAAGGTCACCATATTTTTGTATCCAAATGTGCTCATGCGATACATGTTTTTGAGCCATTTTGCATGCAGAATTCAGCTATGATGTTCAGAAAATCATATCTGAAATACTCTGGTCTCAACTTGCACAGCCGGGGTCAAGGTAGGTCATCAGAGGTCAACTTTTTAAGTTCATACTTTTTGCCAAATGACACATGATTTTGGACCTGTTTTGTCTCAGGAACACTATAAAAGTAGTGTAAAGCGTGTACGAGGTCATCCTGGGTCAAAAAGTCTAATTATAGCTTGTTGATGGGCGAAAAATCAGCTGAGAAATTTAAAGTGTGTTTTCCTTCTGCCATAACCATTTCACCTTCATAGTTTTGTACGCGATAAGTTCTCCCTTCGTAACTTTCCTGTTTTGCGTTTTTGTATCGGATCAAAAAGAAAAGGCACAATTGCATTATACGGTAACGTTTATTCTTATCTCGTTACAAAACAGGCGTTCGTTTGGCGTAAGAAATTTGATAAAGCACAGTAGAAAAGGAGATATGTGCACACATCAAGCAGCACATATAAATAATGTTTGCGCACAGACCAAAAAGGCCAAAGTGGCCAGACCAAAGTGGATAAAAAGTATCCAAGACGAGAGGCAACGCATTTAAATGGCATGATCAAGCAATTATGCACTTTCATTTGAAATGGCGTATAATTAGGAAAAGGGTTGCCGGATTTGATGATGGGGAGGGGTAGTGAGAGGGGGAGGGGGATAGAAGTTTGAAAAGAGGATTGGCGATGATCAAGTGATCAAGTGAGAAGTCAGGTGTGATAGCAGGATCACTATGATTCACTAAATAAAGACAGTATTGATCAGCCCTAAAAATCAGAGCGTGAGTCGCTGAGCTTTCGCAGCCCTCCAGGCTAAAGTTATAAAGCTAGAGACCTAAAATTTGTCATGCATATGCACTGTATGGTGTTTTACCAAATAAATTCCGGTTTTTGAGAAATCTTGAAAATTTTAGAAATTTTTTAACTTTCCAAAATAAATATTTTTAAAAATATATTTTTCCAAAACCAAAATTTTGAAAATCCGAGAGAGCCATTTTGAAGACCATAATAATGCCTTATGTTCGATCCAAGAAAATTTGAAATCGGTTCAGAACTGTAGCTTCAGCAGCTCTTTAAACATTGCGCGATTTTGGTACAAAAATCGCCTGTAGTGATGTCACATTTTTGCTTATTTCTCGAAAATTTTTCAATCGATTTTATTTTTATTTGGCAGAAATGTGTAAATTTATGTAAGAAGAGGTACTGAAATTTTGGCGGCGCTGCGCGCCGCCGTTTTTGAGTTATCACAAAAATTCACGAGGGGCGGGGGGTAAAATTTACCCCCCAGCCCCGCGCGGGTTAAAAAGGCTTCCAGGCGACAGTTTTGTCTCTTGAAGGCAAAGCACACTAGGGTTATACTGTGATATAATGTGTTGCAGGTCAGAAAGATTCGCGCGAATACCACGGTAGTTCCACTGAACAATAGTCATTTAACACGCGCATTGACGGGGGTCTGAGCCACCTTCGCATTGACGGGGGCGGGTACCCCCCTAAGATCTCGAGAACCACGGTAGGTAGCGAAAAACGGTAAACGGCGTTGGGCTGCCCATCCACTTCTCCATCGAAAACATTTGAACCATTTTTTTGTCAGGTCACATTTAAGGTCACGAGAGGTCAAAACATGCCCATCATAGGGATAACATGTAAAATTCAGTTTTTCGGGCATCACATCTGAACAAGTAAAGATAGAGCAAAACGACTTGAACTATATGAATCCTCTTAGCAAGCCGAATCGAATGATATATAATTTGACCTTGCTAGGTCAAATCAAGGATTTGACCTGACCTGAGGTCAGGTCAGGATCAAATTATATAAAATGCATATCATTAGAACTGCAAAGCCCAGGCGAGTCTAATGCAGCTAAAATAAATGCTCTATCACCATCCGTTACTGAGTTATTCCGTAAAAACCATTTTTCCCATGTATTTCCAATGGAGAGGTCATGCGTCGTACTTGACCTTAGGTCATCGATATCAAAAATACCGGAACATATTTTAGAGAACTCGGTTGGGCCATTATGTGATATGAGTTTCAATCGGATAAGTTCACCCTGCTCCGACTTATGCTATCTTAAACTTTTTTTGAGGTCGGGTCACTTGACCTGTACTGGTGACCTGACCTGAGATGACCTAACCTTAAAATTTTCACAGAAGTTGTAAAAATGATGAGGGAAAAGGTATACCAAGTACGGCGGCGCTACGCGCCGCCGGTTTTCTGCTCTCTCCGAAAAACCCGAGGGGGGCGGGTACCCGCCCCCGTCAATGCGCGTGTTAAATAAAGGGAAACGGGCTTAGTGAGTAAAAGAAGGGACTTAGCCTAACCCTTCCAAGGGAGACCAGAGCCCCCATATGGACTCTTTGATGGTCCCGCATCGGGGCGGTTCCGAATGGGACCACGGCCTCTACCGCCTTCCGCCGAACTTCCACGGGCACGAGCGGTTTGCCGGGACACCTCGGGAGGGCTCCCAGCAGGGCGCTTCACCGGTGACCTTCCTCGCGCTGCGGCCTCAAAGTTCTTCCGAACTTCCACCACCGAGGTTGATAACACAGATGTGTTTGGGTTGGCCACTGTGTTTATGGACGATGAGGCAAGAACCTGTTGAGTACTTTGGGACAGATGTGTGGTCTTAGGCGCGGGTTTATCTGGAGGTTCAACAGGTGACCGCTCATGGCGCCGCTGTGCTGGGGGGGTGCTTCCTCTTGGGCCCCACAACGGTCCAGTCCTCCACCCCCTCAGACGTCAGAGGAAGAGGGGCAGAGCCCCACACACCCTCCGCGCCACCCACCGGCACGGGAGTACCCGATTCAGAGGAGGGGGAAGCTCCACCCCCCGGGCACCACACCACCGGCGGAGGTCGCAGGCGGCAGGGGTGCAGGCGGGGAGGGCTCCGACGGGGCCGGGGGCGCCGGCGCCGTCACGGAAAAGGGCCCCGGAGGAGGTGTCACCTTCGGTTGGGGAGCCCAGGTGACGGGCCGGTCCCTAAAGACCAGCCCCATCCTCCCTGCCATGCGGACAAAGTCCGCCACAGTCAGGGAGCGGATGACCTCCTCCGGGGTAATCCGTGGGGATGTAGGCGTCGCCAAGGACGCCGCTAGGGCGAAGGATTTCTTTGGGTGAGTGGTCTCATACTCCACTCGAGCATCCCGAAAGGAGATACGTTTCTGTACCATCAAGGTCAGGATCTCTTTCTCCTTAATGAGCGTGGGACAGTCCTTATTGAACACGGAGTGGGGACCGTCACAGTTTGAGAAGCGCTCAGTTTCAGCTGCACAGTTAGCTGACGCATGGTTCTCTGAGTCACAGTGCCCGCAGAGACGCTTGTTCCTACAGGTTGTTGACGTGTGACCAAATCTATTACAATTGTAGCAACGCATGGGGTTCGGTATGTAGGCCCTCACGGGCACCTTCAAGTACCCGGCATTGATGTACTCAGGGAGATCTATCTGATCGAAGGTAAGTATGATTGTGTTTGTGTTTATCATGGTGTTTCCAATTTTCCTACGCATCTTTCTCGCATCGACAACTCCATATTCGGCTAGTCCATCGACAATGTCATCCTCATGTACCTCTTTCAGGTCCCAGCATCGTATCACTCCCTTTACAAAATTTTTTATTCGATGTGGTTCTATTTCTACTTTCACCTTTACAGTCCTTTTGCTCAGTCCATCCCGCTTTGTAAATTCAAGTTCCTTCACGCTAAGTGCTCGCTCAGCTTCGGTTGGGTTAGCGAATTCAGGCTCCATCACGCCGTCCCTCAAGCGGTCGCATCGTGTAATCTTTCCCAACTTGTCACAGGCCTCCTTACACTGAAAAGGGGAAAGCTGGGCTAACGCACCGTCCATTCCACGCACCATCAGCACACGAGGGCAGGAAGGTCTAATGTTGCGGCGTTCGACTTCCATCCCAACACCTTCATGGGAGTGGGCATTCCCAGCGCTGGGCTGCCCTGAGCTAGGTTCAGAGGGAGTGGGTTCTGTCTTGGGTTATCCATAGTAGAAAGCTTGATCTCCGTCATCCTAATATCCCCAAAGATGACGGAATCCGATGACTGTAGGGAGGCCGGCGACGCCCTCACAGAGCTGGCAGAGAAAGCTCACTAAATAATCCTACTCTGGTCGGGCGCCGCCCACCACCCTTCCCCCCTCAGCCTAGGGGACCGGCGGGGCTACGCTCAGTGAGCGCATCGCAGCGCCTGGGCGCCACGCTACACCCCCAGAACGTAGGCCCCCGATCACAGCTGGACCGAGCGACAGTGCACGTTCACACTGCCGCACTGCTAAGCCGCCCGCGGGGGCAATCGGACGGCCTACCCCAGGTTAGATCGAGATATCAGGGCCAAAGGGGGCGTGTTGGAACCCTCGGGGCTGACCCGTCCGAGAGGAACCTCAACCCCCCAGGATCCCGTCAACCTCGTCGCCTGGGCTCGAGATAGGCCTCGAGTGGGCGCTTTACACCCGTAAAATGCCAAAGAAGGCAGGTAACTGTGGAGCCAACAACTTAAGCATAAAAAGAGGACAGGAACTAAAAATAATCGACAAAATAAGAGCACAAAAACAAACAGGAGCTACATACTGGGAGGTGCAGGACAGAGCTGACCCGATCCAATACGGTTACCGACCAGGTAACAAAGGGCCCGTAGGGCAGTCATCAGCACCAGGGCCGCCGACGACAGACGCCGACTCTAAAATGGGCAATGCACCTCCGCTGTCAGAAGCCGGTGACGAACGAAGTGAGAAACGGCTTCTATACTGACAGTTTTTCGTTCTCTGTTGTCCGTAGTAGTCAGAAGCCGGTGACGAACGAAGTAAGAAACGGCTTCTATACTGACAGTTTTTCGTTCTCTGTTGTCCGTAGTAGTCAGAAGCCGGTGACGAACGAAATAAGAAACGGCTTCTATTCTGACAGTTTTTCCGGTCTCGTCGTTGTCTGTCAGAAGCCGGTGACGAACGAAGTGAGAAACGGCTTCTATACTGACAGTTTTTCGTTCTCTGTTGTCCGTAGTCAGAAGCCGGTGACGAACGAAGTAAGAAACGGCTTCTATAGTAGTCAGAAGCCGGTGACGAACGAAGTAAGAAACGGCTTCTATCCGAAGCCGGTGACGAACGAAGTAAGAAACGGCTTCTATTCTGACAGTTTTTCCGGTCTCGTCTTGTCGTTGTCTGTCAGAGCCGCATGACGAAATCCATGGAGCGAAGCGCATTGAGATTTCTCAAGCGGCTCTATTCTGGCCGCTCAGACGGGTCTCGTCGTTGGTCTGTTGTTGTCAGAGCCGCATGACGAAATCCATGGAGCGAAGCGCATTGAGATTTCTCAAGAGGCTCTATTCTGGCCGCTTTACCGGTCTCGTCGTGGTTGTCTGTCTGTCTGTCTGTTGTTGTCTGTCCCGCCTGAGAATTGATGTCAGAGCTCTGAAATTTTGTAGGGTGATAGCCCTCCTGCTCCAGACATTCAAACTGAAGCCCCGATTCGAAATCGAAAATAGTTTTTGAGAAATTTTGGCCCAAACTTTTTCTGTTTTATATTTTTCTTATTTTTACTCCTTAAGCTACGAGCTTGAAATTTATGCCCTTTTCAATAGGTAACAAGGGCCAGCTAGGGAACAAAAATTGAGCTGATCCAATAATATTTATTGCGCGAAAACGCTTAATTTCTCACGCGAGCAAAAAACCTACTTAAAGTTGATGGCCGACTTGGACGCTCGAAATATCAGAAAGCAATCTCCAGTTAGCTGAAAGACAGTTACCTAGGGGTAGCTAGGTCAATTTTCTTGTGCTTAGGCATAATTTTGAGTGGAAAACGTAAAATTTTGACCTACTTTTTACAGTTCTTCCGGAAGACTAAATTTTGGTTCATTTCATTTCAACGTTAATATCTCACAATCTAACTGACCAATTTGAGTTTTCATTTCAAATAATGAAAGAACATTGCTTCCGCCTGATAATATTTGGAGATGGAAATTGTGAATGTGAAATTCTTTGTTTTATAGGCATAAATAGAAATTGAGTCAAAAAAACTTTTTATTTGCATCTTCCTGGTTCCGAGCTCATGTCACTCACAAACTCAGTACTGACATGGCTGAAGAGGAAAGTTACTTGCGGTAATTTCGCTCACTTATACTACCCACCTATCTCTAATGGCTTTCGAGTAATTAGTCCAAAATGTATTACAAGATGCTAAATTTCTCGGACCACCTTTGCTTCTCACCATGGTTTTAAGTCCTTAAAATGGATGGAAGTGGAAGAAATTTGGCATGAAGCTAGCTTACGATTCTAGCTCGACGATACAAGTAATTTCAGCCCAAAAGAATGTTTGGTTCGTCTTCTATAAGCACCTTTATATCGTGCCTTTTCGGGACAAGCACAGCACCCGGCGCCAGCGGCCCGGCATATTCGGCGGAGTTGTACTAGCCAGTGACCTCCTGACGGGTCACAGCTGTTCAGCTAGTGGGAGGATGAGTAGTGTGGCATGGTGGTCTAGTGGTTAGAGGCCTTGTCTCTTGATCAGGTAGGTCCGGTTCGAATCCGGTGGTGACCACGTACTCTTTATTGGTTATTTTAAAGAAAAGAATGATAAAACTGACTTGCAGGCTTATGAAGACATACATTAAGAACGAAATATGGTTTGCTTTCGGCACATTGTCATGCGGCTCTCCTGCGCCGGTGGGGCGTTAGCCCAGGCCGCAGGCCGAGGTTGTTGTTGTCAGAGCCGCATGACGAAATCCATGGGCGAAGCGCATTGAGATTTCTCAAGCGGCTCTATTCTGGCGCTCAGACGGGTCTCGTCGTGGTCTGTTGTTGTTGGCGTCTGTCCGTCCTGAGAATTGATGTCAGAGCTCTGGAATTTTGTAGGGTGATAGCCCTTCTGCTCCAGACACCCAAACTAAAGCCCCGAGTCGAAATCCAAAATAGTTTTTGAGAAATTTTGGCTCAAACTTTTTCTGTTTTATATTTTTCTAATTTTTACTTCTTAACCTACGAACTTGAAATTTATGTCCTTTTCGAAAGATAACAAGGGCCAGCTAGGGAAAACGAATTGAGCTGATCCGACAATATTTATTGCGCGAAAACGCGGCTTTTCTCATGCGAGCAAAAAACCTGCTAAAAGTTGATGGCCGACTTGTGCGCTCGAAATGTCAGAAGACAGGCCTCAGTTAGCTGAAAGGCAGTTACCTAGGGGTAGCTAGGAAAATTTTGTAGTGCTTAGGCATAGTTTTGAGTGCAAAACGCAAAATTTTGACCTACTTTTTACAGTTCTTCCGGAAGACTGAATTTTGGTTCATTTCATTTCAACGTTAATATCTCACAATCTAATTGACCGATTTGAGTTTTCATTTCAAATAATGAAAGAACATTGCTTCCGCCTGATAATATTTGGAGATGGAAGTTGTGAATGTGAAATTCTTTGTTTTATAGGCATAAATAGAAATTGAGTCAAAAAACTTTTTATTTGCATCTTCCTGATTCCAAGCTCATGTCACTCACAAACTCAGAACTGACATGGCTGAAGAGGAAAGTTAATTGCGGTCATTTCGCTCACTTGTACTACCCACCTATCTCTAATGGCTTTCGAGTAATTAGTCCAAAATATATTACAAGATGCTAAAGTTCTCGGACCACCTTTGCTTCTCACCATGGTTTCAAGTCCTTAAAATGGATGGAAGTGGAAGTAATTTGGCATGAAGCTAGCTTACGATCCTAGCTCGACGATACAACTAACTTCAGCCCAAAAGAATGTTTGGTTCGTCTTCTAGAAGCACCTTTATATCGTGCCTTTTCGGGACAAGCACAGCACCCGGCGCCAGCGGCCCGGCATATTCGGCGGAGTTGTACTAGCCAGTGACCTCCTGACGGGTCACAGCTGTTCAGCTAGTGGGAGGATGAGTAGTGTGGCGCGGTGGTCTAGTGGTTAGAGGCCCTGTCTCTTGATCAGGTAGGTCCGGTTCGAATCCGGTGGTGACCACGTACTCTTTATTGGTTATTTTAAAGAAAAGAATGATAAAACTGACTTGCAGGCTTATGAAGAGATATATTAAGAACGAAATATGGTTAGCTTTCAGCACATTGTCATGCGGCTCTCCTGCGCCGGTGGGGCGTTAGCCCAGGTCGCAGACCGGAGTTGTTGTTGGCGTCTGTCAGTCCTGAGAATTGATGTCAGAGCTCTGGAAATTTGTAGGATGATAGCCCGTCTGCTCCAGACACCCAAACTGAAGCCCCAATTTGAAATCCAAAATAGTTTTTGAGAAATTTTGGCTCAAACTTTTCTGTTTTATATTTTTCTAATTTTTACTTCTTAAGCTACGAGCTTGAAATTTATCTCCTTTTCAATGGATAACAAGGGCCAGCTAGGGGGAAAAAATTGAGTTGATCCGACAATATTTATTGCGCGAAAACGCGGCATTTCTCACGCGCGCAAAAAACCTGCTAAAAGTTGATGGCCGACTTGTGCGCTCGAAATGTCAGAAGGCAGGCCTCAGTTAGCTGAAAGGCAGTTACCTAGGGGTGGCTAGGAAAATTTTGTAGTGCTTAGGCATAGTTTTGAGTGCAAAACGTAAAATTTTGACCTACTTTTTACAGTTCTTCCGGAAGACTGAATTTTGGTTCATTTCATTTCAACGTTAATATCTCACAATCTAATTGACCGATTTGAGTTTTCATTTCAAATAATAAAAGAACATTGCTTCCGCCTGATAATATTTGGAGATAGAAATTGTAAAGGTGAAATTCTTTGTTTTATAGGCATAAAAAGAAATTGAGTAAAAAAACTTTTATTTGCATCCTCCTGGTTCCAAGCTCATGTCACTCACAAACTCAGAACTGACATAGCTCAATAGGAAAGTTACTTGCGGTCCTTTCGCTCACTTATACTACCAACCTATCTCTAATGACTTTCGAGTAATTAGTCCAAAATGTATTACAAGATGCCAAATTTATCGGACCACCTTTGCTTCTCACCATGGTTTCAAGCCCTTAAAATGGACGAAAGCGGAACAAATTTGGCATGAAGCTAGCTTAGGATCCTAGCTCGACGATACAAAAATTTCAGTTCAAAAGAATGCTTGGTTCGTCTTCTAGAAGCACCTTTATATCGTGCCTTTTCGGGACAAGCACCGCACCCGGCGCCAGCGGCCCGGCATATTCGGCGGAGTTGTACCAGCCAGTGACCTCCTGACGGGTCACATCTGTTCAGCTTGTGGGAGGGTGAGTAGTGTGGCACGGTGGTCTAGCGGTTAGAAGCCCTGTCTGTTGATCGCGTAGGTCCGGTTCGAGTCCGGGGGGTGACCACGTACTCTTTATTGGTTATTTCAATGAAAAGAATGATAAACCTGACTTGCAGGCTTATGAAGAGATACATTAAGAACGAAATATGGTTAGCTTTCAGCACATTGTCATGCGGCTCTCCTGCGCCGGTGGGGCGTTAGCCCAGGTCGCAGACCGGAGTTGTTGTCAGAAGCCGGTGACGAACGAAGTAAGAAACGGCTTCTATTCTGACAGTTTTTCCGGTCTCGTCGTTGTCTGTCAGAAGCCGGTGACGAGCGAAGTAAGAAACGGCTTCTATTCTGACAGTTTTTCCGGTCTCGTCGTGGTTGTCAGAAGCCGGTGACGAACGAAGTGAGAAACGGCTTCTATACTGACAGTTTTTCGTTCTCTGTTGTCCGTAGTAGTAGTAGTTGTCTGTTCTGGAGGACTGGTATCAGATACTTGAAACTTGCAGGGAGGAAAGGCAAGAACCCATAAAAAATCCCAACGGCTGCAGATTTTCGAATTTTGCAAAAACTTTTCCAAAATTTTGGATTATATTTTTATAAATTTTTATTTTTCTATTTTTCTATTTTTAGTCTACAGCTTTCAATTTTACACTCTTTTACACACAATCAATTACCAGTTGTTGCTCAAAGTTTGAAGCAAAAAATCCAAATTTGTACTTCTAAAATGATTTTTTGAAACTTTTACCTCCAACTTGTAGTGAAATGCATTACCAAAGTTATAAGTTCGAAATATCTGAAGATATGATGCTAGGTGTTCCAAACTGGATTTTTACAGACAGAATGGACTGTGCATTACTGCATAGACACTAAACTGAACCAAAAGCATAATTTTGAAGGTCAGTTTTGGCCGTTTTTCCAAAACATTGCAATTATGTCCTAAAACTTTAAAATCATATAACTTTCAAAATTCTGGATATTTTTTAACGCAATTTTCTTTGTTCAGATGGGTATTGTCATTACAACAACGTAGTTTAAATGCAAATTTCTGAGTTAATGGGAAATATTTTTGTGCAAAAAATACAATATTTTTTGTTTTTTTTGGAATTTAGGACTACATATTTCCAAATTTTCTTTTCGAAATTGGTACCAAAAAAAGCCCGGCTCAAGATCTACAACCGTCTGCCTGACCATACCCGCGCGTCTCCCATAGGTTATGAGCTATATGATGATAAAGACTGAATTTGATGCCGTTTTCATAGGTTATAATAGATTCATCACGTGATAAAGTGCCTTTATGCTCAACTGAGATATATGGCTCTCTCTAAACTTTTAGTATGGGACACTATGAGCTCTGCCGTTTTTGTTTCATGACGCTCCGACGATTAGTTCGCCACTGAGGGGCAAAATACTTCGGTCCCGTTTTTCCCGCAGCAGTAGTAACGTCATTCTGCCCTTCTTGCAAGGACCTTCTGTGCTGCGGCAGTAGGCTGCAGCCGGTAAATGCGTGCAAGAAAGGCATAACATTCTTATCCGAGTGCATACAGCGGGTGGCTAGCCGGTCGGGGCGGACGGGAATCTGACTAGAGGGCAGAGGGTGCCGAGGCGTGTTTAGAGATCCGAGGAAGTGAGCAGTGATGCCCTCAGGTATCTAGGGAACGGTAGCAGGGTCCAGAGGCGTGTTGAGATAGCTCATGGGAAACATTTCGGACGGGGGAGCAGTGAGGATGGGGGCTGGTACGGGACTGGAGCATTCCCCGCCATTGCCTCGGAACAGCTTCTGTGTTTGTATTAACTATAGATATTCTGACATTGGGGGGAAATTCAGCCCCTAGCTCCGCCCATTGTATCTACCACCATTTGAATAGCCACCATGTATGTATATAAGCATATGAAAGATTGAAGATTTCGTTGCACTCCGTAAAAAATTACCGAACAATATCAATGAGAGGCAATCGACCATGCAGATTTCGAATGTGGTATTCAGGTCAACAAAAGGTCACTGCGCATGCGCACTGGAACTAATGGTAACAGAGGATATCTCGGCAACCTACGGGTCGATTTTCTTGAAATTTTGTAAACAGAAGAATATCACGAAATGTAAGTCAAAAATGTCATTGAAGCTGCACTGCTCTGCGCATGCGCAGCAGAAATTATGACAAAAAGCCTGAAAGACGAGGATATTTCAGAGGAGGACCTGAACAGAGGGAAAGCCAACGTGCTTAAAGTTAGTATGAATGTTTTGTCACCCTTGGTAACAACAAAGGTCAAAGCGCATGCGCATTAGAACTTATGGTCATGGAGACTATCTCCGGATCCAATAGACCGATTTCGCTCAAATTTTTGCGAGTAAAAGCAGAATAGCATCTGCTAATCCTAATTGATGGCATTATGACGCTGCACTATTATGCGCATGTGCAGTAAGAATTCTAAGGAATAATAGGCTCTAAGGGATCATTTAGACCAGGAGACAAACAAACGGCATATTAACATGCTTCAGTCAACTATAACGGTATCTTTGCTCTCATTCACTGCAGACGTTACTGCGCATACGGACTGGGAGTAGGGTAACCGAAGCTAACTCGTTAACAAATTGGCTGAAGTGGGTGAAAATCTGCAGGTATAGGTGAAATACGGTCAGCAAACCCATCATATTTTTATAATGTATCTTCTTTCTTCTGGTCATGCCCAGTCTTTACTTAACAAAACAACCATTATACGTGTGTTTATCTATGTGATGACATGAATAGAGGGCAAACGTGACGCAGTGTGCAGAGACATGCTAA